>WBND01000253.1:1015215-1062928 GCA_013398595.1 Tychaedon coryphoeus
ATCTGATGTGATGTGGTCACGCTGACAAATGTTGTGAAACTGATCCAGTCAAATAGGAACTAAGCTGTAAATCTTTTGATATAATAATAACAAGTGTTTCTGCTGTGAGATTTCACAGCAAGCAAGATCTGTGTGAGTGTCACTTGGTGCTACAGCTGCTGAACTCGGGCTGTGCCCAAGCTGCCAAAAGCAAGGGCAGCTGGAAATGATTAAAGAAAGACCACATTAAATCTATTACTTATTCATGTATATATATATATATAAAAAAAGTCTCAAACCAGATAGGAGCAATGTACGTAAGTCACTGAGGCTGCAAATTGATCAGTTCTTAGGTCCTAAGGCAGAGCATGTGGTAGTGCCAGGGAATGCATCTGCTAGGGGTTACAATGACAGCTGCACAACTGAAGTGTGTCTGCACATCACCTGCCCTGGCCATGCCAGGGGATCAGGTGCTGGATTATGAAGGATGGGAAAAGTGGAGGCCATCATATAATTCCAAGCACCAGCTCTATGCAAGGCTATGTGGATGAACTGCAAAAGGCTTTGAGGCAAGATCCATGTCTTGTATGTGTTCTTTGGAGAATAGAGGAAATTCAAAACTGAAGCAATTTCTGGATGTTTAGATAGATGATTTTCTGATACTTAACCAAGAAGGCCTTAATAAGATAAGGTCCGTGGATTGTAAATATTGTGAGTTTTTCAATTGATACATCCTGACTCTATTTTTCATCCACTTATACCTATAAAAGGGACTAGAAGCCATCTTTTAGGTAGATATTTAATGATTAACATCTTTATAAAAGATGCTATTCGTTAATGTTGGAAAATGGAAACAAAAGAACAAGTAATTTTAGCATATGTAGCACTAATAGTATTGATATCCCTGTGAGTTCTGTGTCAAGTACCTAGCGTTCTTTACTTTTCTGAGTTTGATTATTGCCCAGCTTGAATTTTTTAAAAATCCTATTACTATTAAATATGCATAAAATATTGTTGTTATTCATTATTACAAAACTGATCCGAGTTTACACAGACTACATTCACTATTTTGGCACGGCTCCTCAGCTGTTGCAAATCAATTGGGTTTCACAGAGCTCTACTGTTGTATGCCAGCTGGGAAGGCTGACTCCACATTTAATTAATCAGGTCAGGTGCTCAGGTGCTGTTAGACTGCTCCAGGATACCTTCAGTCTCATGTGAATGCATTACTGGCCTGTCTGATCATGCTTGGCCAAGTATGTTTAGCATAACATGAAAGAGAAAGTGTGGAAAAGAATAAGAGAAACAAAATTGACTTTGTAAGGATATATTTGTTTATCTTGGTTCAGGATTTGATTATGCAAATACCAAATTGAGGAAAGGTACAAAGTCTTCAACAGTTTGTCCCTGAGTAACCACTGCGCTCGGATGAATAGATGTCCTTGTTCTGAATGCTGAGATTTAGACATTCCAGGACATTTTTTAGATGACTGAATGCTTCAGTTAATGTTCTATGCTCTTGGCATGTGTCACCAATTTAAGACTCAAGAAGTCTTGGGACAAGAGCAGTTCAAATTTATAGTGGTTTCTGAGATAGAGCTGAATGTTTTAAAAATAAAAACCTGCACTGTTCCAACGAGTTTAAGGTATTTTGCAAAAGAGGAATGTCATTTGTCTTGATCCACTGTCTCCTTGCCAGTAAAACCCATGGGAAAAAAAAGAGGTGAATACTGAATACTATTTATAAAGTACTTTATGGAATATCACATTTCTTAAATGCATTAAAACTTCAGAGAGCTATAGCAATTATCTTTACAAATCTTTAAAATATAATGGTACTGCACAGAGTAGGGATTTTACCAATGTTCTTTCTTTCTGCTGCAGAGCAGAAAAATAAGGCTAAATTACCCTTTTCATGAACTAAGATAATTGCTAAATGTTTTACTGGAATGTACCGGATTACTTTTACAAATCTACTTAATTTAACCTTTGGTCGCATTAGAATTTAAGTGAGAAAAGTGTAATTCCAGTTCATAAAAACAAATAGCAGAGAGTAAACCAGTTAGTTTCATGTGTTCTTTAATTCTTTAATCACTCCATTTTATTGAGCAGAAGTTCAAAGGATAAAATCCCAATCTTTTACTAATGCTGAGAGGCCCTGATTTTACATACAGTAGTACATATGCTTAACTTTGAAAGCATGAGCAATCCCAAGGACATTCATATTTTCTAAGAATTTTTAAATTCTTGAAGAGAGTATTTTTAACAAAGAATGTGTGCTTCACCACTGGCCTCAATAAGAAGACATGATTTTACATTCCATGTTTTTCTAGGGATAAAAGGACATTTCTTTCTAGAAATAAACTCTGTAACCCTGACTGACTAAAAATATACTAAATACACTACAAAAAGGTTAAAGGCTATGTGATTCTAGGAAGAATGCCAATATAAATTTTAAAGGTATAAATTAAAGCTCAGAATACACAGTTGGATGAAAAAAATTTGGTCTCCTTTGTATGTGAAAGTAGTTGGAAATAAATCCCTTTCTTGGGGAAAGTAATGCCACTGTATATGATTTAAAATTAAACATTCTTCTTCTGAAGACAGCGTTACTAGATTAACTCATCTTGCTGAATTCAAAAACTTATCTAGGAAATAACTTCCTAAACACCAGCACCAATAATGGAAACAGATGTTTCTCGTTCATAATTGTGGATGGTTTTTAAAGGATTGTTTTTGGATTTTTTTTTAAAGTGTCAGCATTTTTAGCTCTGTGCTGTCATAACAATTCTTATGAACAAGGAGTAGAAAAAGACAGCTCAGATGGATAACAGCAAATTGAGAAACTAGTTTTCCTCTTATTCTGAGATAGCAATTGCCTCAAGAGCATTAGAATCAAAGAGGAAAGTTTTCTAAGACACAGACAACAAGTTTCATTCCAAGCTTTAGCTCTTTAAAATGTTTTGAATATTTCAGATTTATTTTTTCAAACTTTTATAAGGCAGTTTGAGTTTTTTGGAGGTGGCTGCTAAAAGCAAAATACAATAAGTGAAACTGAATAATTTTAAGTGAGATGGGGTGAAAGGCAGGGTAAGAGAAACAGGAACAAGATCACATCTGCTAGTTACTGGAAAAGGAACTAATTATATATTGGTCATAGAAGGCAATATTATAGATATCAACTTTGTGTTTGTATTTGCTGTAAATATGACAACTTAATGACTTTTCACACAGCCATAGTTAGTTGGAGACTTCACTGGCTCTAACACAAATTTAATACTAAATCCAACATTCACAAATGTACAATGACTCTTGCTGAAAAATGAGACAGCAAATTCATAACCCATCAGTGCTGCCCATGGTTCCTACAGCTGGGATACATTCCATGGACACCCACCTGCAGGTCCAGGCTTCTCCTGAACTTCTCCCTTTCCAGACAAGAAGACACAGATCTATAAACATGTGCATGCTGTGGGGCACTAGATCTTTGGCAACAAATGTGACCCCAGATTTTCCTTTCAGTTCTGAGCATGGACAGATCTGGAGGATGTCACTGCTGTATGACCAGGGCCATCCAGCCCAGCAGCTCACACCCACTGGGAATATCTGCATAAGTCAATGTCAACAAGGTCAGAGCTCTAACACAGGCTACCAGCTTTCCTGGGCAGTGCTCTCCAGGAGCACAACACGACTGCCTGGCACTCAGAGCATGCATGAGTACATTCAGAGTAACACAGGAATAGATTTTACACAGCCAGAAGAATGAAAGCACAGAAGTTGTTTCATCTTACCATTTCACCCCTCGTGCCCTTTTCACCTCTTGGTCCCTGTAAGAAAGAGCAGCTGTTAATCCAATATGCTTTCTAGCTGCCTAGGACTGAAATAAGCAGATTAATATCCATGAGAATTCTACTGCTCACATGAGAAGTCCAGTCTCATCTGTGGAAGTATTTACAGCTCTGGGGATTTAACTTTCCTATACTACTAGAAAATGAAATGAGTTGAGAACATCTTGTAATTCCTAAAGCTGGGTTCTTCAGCTTGCAAACATTTTCTCTCAGCAGTTTTAACTGTCATTGATCAGCTGTGTTCTTCACAATTTCACCCACATTCAACACATCTTCACCATCTTTAGAAACCAAAACTCAAAACTCTCCATCACTGAAGAAATCCATTCACCATATACATGTTTTTATAATGTTATTAGTTCTGCTCTCATAATCAGATTAGACACTATTTTTCTGTCTCTATTTTTGGCTGGTTTTGCACTTAAATTCTGTTCCCAAGAATGGCAACCATCTTAAAATTCTTCTCTGGAAAAATTTAGCATCTTGATAGCTGCATTTCATAACACATAGAAGTAATCTTCAACTCAAATGCTTCCTTGATGATAATGGCAAACTTTTACATTCACTATGAATCTATTAAAAGCCTACAAAGAACTGCACAGAACTGTAAAATTTTTCTCCTCAGTGCAACTGAAAGGAATGGAGAAAGACAAAATACTGATTTTTCCAAAAGTGGAAAGAATTACAGAAGGATCGCTCCCCTTCTTTCTATTTCACTTGCAAATATTTGCATTTATTACTTTTATTATACATTTACTATGCTTATGATTATTTTGATTTTTAGACATTTTCATTTACTCCAAGTCTACTTGATCAGGCAGAGGAAGGTGCATGGTACAAAGAGGTTTCTGAACCTGCCTTACATGGCTGGGTGGTCTGGAGACATGAGCCATGGGGTTCTATTGCAACACAAATCTGGCCCTGGTACCACCAGTGTGACGAGATGGAAACAGGGATGAGGGCAGAGCTCCCCCAGTGCAGGGAACCTGGGGTGCACTGAAAGCTGTCAGAGAGGCCAGGATGATGCTTGAGTTTAACAGGGACCTCATCAGCCCCTGGAACAGCCTTACAAGGGCTCATGGCCACTCCCAGAGTGTCTAGAGGGGCACTCTGGACAGCTCAGCCCACAAGAAATAAAAAATAAACTGTAGTGAAACTGAGTGTGGATACTCTCTAGGTATATCTCAGACCAAAGGCTGAGAAAGAATATCCAGGTGGTAATTTCTGTGTGGTGTTTTACACCTTGCCCACTGCATGCTGTACTTAGGCAGAAGTACATTGCAATTATTTTTTGTCACTGGTTTTTGTCATTTTTTTTGTTGTTTGTACTACAGATGCTGGAGTCACATGCATTAACTTACCAGCATGGTATAACAAGGAAGGTCTTGTTCGTTGCTACTTGCAAACAGAAAAATAAGAAGGTTGCTAGTTGAAAAACAAGAGGATTAAACAAAAGGGCAGTGAAATAAACAAATTATGCAAAAGTGAAGGGAAACTTACAGGCCTGCCTGTTGGGCCTGCCATGCCTTCTTGACCAACAGGGCCAATATATCCCTGTAAACAAGCAAAGAATTTATTAGTTCACCACATTTCCAAAATGAAGAAAATCCTCATGACATGCCCTGGATTAAAGTTGTTCAAAACACAGACCTGTCAAATATCCAAAAGATCATGATAAATATTGAGTGCACATTAAAACAAAACCAGCAAGGCAAGTATTATATTAATTTGTAATAGTTGCACTTGGAAAGTCACCACACATTCTTTAATGTGAAAACTGATGCACTAAAAACAGTGGAAACTTAAGAACTCTGATTACAAAAGACCACATATTTATTGAGCTACAACCTGAGCTAGATTACTGCCCACAAGCACTCTTGTAAGGCTGCCAGTAAGTGCTGCTAAAATGCCACTTTTCAGTTCCATTTCACCTAGAGCAAACTGCTCGTGCCCAGTGTTTATCTCTTACAGGAATGTTTAGAAAAATAGAGCAGCTCTTAGAACAGTCCCCTAAAGCTGCTGCTCTGTTAACTGAACAAATTCAGTTCTGTGATGGCAAAGGCAGCAGTGAGAGAATATCTTGTAGTAAGGCCTCCCATGCTTCAACCTTTCACATTTGATGCCACACTGGATGCAAAAAATGCTAATGATGTTCCCACATTTTTTGGTGAGTAGCTAAGCAGAATGTCATGAAGAATGAGCTAATGAAGGTTAGGAACATTTTAGATAAATAAAAATGTTCCTTAAAAAAAGGCTGCCTATTAATCAACAATGCCTGAGCACCACTGTGTCTTACTGCAGGCAGTTTGATCCCTATTTTGTTCTGCTGCAGAACATAGTCACACAATCAGCATTGCTGCCAGCAAGAATGTTCAACTCCAACAGACAAAGAAATACAAAGTCATAAGATTACACTAGGAGATCCACACTTAGCAGAGCTTGCTTTTTTCTTTCAAGATTAAGGGCCCAGCTCTGTTTGTGTGTCTGTTTGCATGATGTAACCAGAGCAGAGTTGCACCTAGACTCATACAGAAAGGTTAAGAAAAAAGCCTTGTTAAGAAAAAAGATGATTCTCTAAGTTAAAAACCTGTGCCACTTGCAAACCATCCTAACAATCTCTTTCATCTAGTGGAACACTTACAGCTTGGCCTGTTGGACCTTTGGGGCCCAGAATCCCAACGAAGCCAATGTCCCCTGCAGGACCCTGAAAATGCAAAGGAACAATTTAATCAAACATGGACATTAGCTATCCACTTGTTTCAAACTCTTGTAATCAGTGAAAGCAAGATAATTTCTGAGAGCAGTAACAGTGAAAATACCAAGTGCACTGACCCAGAATGTTTGTCCTTAGGCAGGGAGTGCACAGTTCTGCCTACCATGTTCAACAGTTCAGAGATATTTTGAACAAATTAGTGTTAAAGCTGATTAATTCTATGCTTTCATAATGTTCTCACTCTGTAAATAGCTTATGATCTAAGAGAAAAGAACGAGCACGTACTTTTGGACCTGGGAATCCTTGGAACCCCATTAAACCTTGATCTCCATCTTCTCCCTGTAACAGGAGCAGGCATCCTTACCATCAGTTCACGTTGCTAACTCTTGGAGTATTTGTTTTGCATCAGCCACTGTGGTTACATACAGTCTGTCCTTTCAGCCCAGGGTCTCCTGCTGCTCCTTGGTCACCTTGTGATCCTGGAAGGCCTCTTTTGCCTCGCTTTCCTGGATGACCTAGAAGCCCTTTCTCACCCTGTCAATCAGAAGAAAATATATCTTTTATTACAATTATGGAAGCAACAGCTATAAATAACAGTCTGTATGTTTGTAGTTACAGCTGACAGGTATCCTGTCAGAAGCGTGGAACATGTTATCTCCCTAAGAAATAGACTTATTCCATTCATTTTATTTCCCTCAGGAAAATAATTAAACACACACTAAATTGCAAATGTGACTTGACTGCTCCTTGAACTGGAAACATAAAAACCATACATGTTGCATCAATTCTAGTATGGTATGTCCCAGTGTAAGCAGTAAAATTCACAAAATGAAACACAGAACGACAGGTTAAAAGTAAATTTTAAAAATAATCCTCTGAGCAAGACACTTGTGTACTTGTTGAACTCCCTGCTGTTAGACTAAAAATCTACATGGATTCAAATGGAAACTAGACAAGTTCCTGCAAGAGAAATCCTCTGAGGACTATCAAATACACAGAAGACATGTCTAGCTCAGGAGGCTACTGAGGTGCAAAAAAGGCTGTGAAAATACAGGTTTCATGCTTTGTGCTTAGGCTCTTCCCCAGATGTTACCTCTGTGTTATTTGGCTTGAGTCAGTATGTGCATTATTAATGCTTATTCTGTATTATAGGTGGCAACAGTTTCCCCTCAACTCATCTATTCCTTGTCTTTCTCAGATTGCAGGCACTTATGAGCAAGAACTATTTCCTACAGCTCATTGTCTAAGCAAAGAGGTAAAATTCAGACTGGAGACACTGGTAATAAAACACTGCAAATAATGAATACAGTTTATACTAAAATATATTCATGACATGATAACAAAGACAGTACTTCCAGTTTCCACATAACTTAAGGTTTTAAAAAATAGTTTACTAATAAAATCTCACAATGAAAATGAGTTTAGATAAAAATCATGATTTTAGATAAAAGATTCAATTTTAAATGAAGAAAATTATCTGTAATGTTTCCACTCTTTGCTTGTTTTAAAACTGAAATGAGTCTAATTAATATGAGAATATGCTGATATCAGGTACCTGGAACAGCCTGGAAAATGGAGCACACACAGATTTCTTTCATTCTGAAAGGGCTGAAGAAAAACAATTTAAGCCCTGGACATCCCAGATACATTTATTAGCCCTCTAACCTGGGACTTAGGCTTGAAGTTATGGCAATGCTCTGCTACTAGATTGCTTAGATATTTAAATCAGCCCAACTCTTCTAGTAGCTACAGAAGTTAAGAAACAAAAGTCAGGAAACATCTGACCCCAAAGATGGACTAAACAAGTGCAAAGTGTTTTGATGGTTTCTGGAGTTGGGAACAGCATTCAGATGGATGAGATCTCCATTTCCCAGTTACAGTTTATAGAAATGTGGTAAACACCACTTGTAATCCTACCCTTCAAATAAGACTTGATGTTATTTGCTCACATGATGAACAGCACTGTGGTGGTTCTACAGCCACTAAATGCAGCATGAAGAACAAGCAACACCAGCAAAAAGCTGTGCCTGAACAAGCAGATGCCATGTGTGTGCCTACCTTTAGTCCAGGGGCTCCCATGGGCCCTGGCATGCCTGGCAATCCCTTGGGACCTCGAGCTCCAGGATAACCTGCCAGACCTGCCAAGCCTGAGCTTCCTTTATTGCCCTTAACAAATTGAAAAGAATGGATTACAAGGAGAACAGCCAAGCATGCTTTTTCAGTGTGTGCTGAAACAGGCAAATGACATAAAACCAGTCAAAACCACTTAATGCTTTCTGTACATATGTTCACACAATGGCAGTACATCAAAATATACAGAAAGACAATGATCAGCAGTATCATGTGGATTTCTGCTAATGTTCCAAAAGTAAAAGGCTGAAAATTATTTGAACTTCACAGTATTCATTTTTCAAGAAGAACTAACTCCACATGAAACAGAATGAGATCACCTTCCCAAAGAAGTATTAAAATTTCAACATGTTTATTTATAAGGATCAGGCATACTGGTTATAGTATGGCTGTGTACACTCTGTAAAGATTCACACACAATAACATTACCAGATGAAGAAAGATCAGAACATTTGTTATGAAAATGTATGAAAACATCAGCCTATAAACAAAAGCAAATATTTTAAAAGATAAAACATGTTAGTGAGTACATGGAGTTAAGGCACTTTTGAGATGTTAAAAAATACAAAATGGAAATTTGTTACCATACAAATGAATATTTCTGTGATGTTATGAATAGAAATTTATGAGTATATAAATATTCCTTATTTCCTATGACATTCAGTTAAGCACTTATAGAATGTGGTATAAAACACAATTTTTGTATTAAATGTGATTTTTTGGGCTTTTGAATAAGGTGATGTGGCTTATAGACTGATGGACTGATAAACTTACATTGCAAAAGTTCTGCTCTTTTTATTCATTGTGGCCAAAATCAGTTACAAGCCTTCCTTTACTACAAATTGTAATGGGGTAATGGAATTGTCTTTACTATAATTGTATGACATCTTCAGTGGAAAAGCAAAAATGTAAAAATTCCTTGGGGTGATTGTCCTAAATCCAGCTCCAAAGAATTTTAAGAGCTTGGGAGAGGTTCATGACCTGAGCCAGGAGAGGCTTGAGCAGGGTGCACCTGCCCCCTATGGGTAACTTGCTTAATTTTCCCTCTGTTCAACCAGATTGGAAATTTATACCTGAAACAGTGCCTCATCCAGCATCTTGGCTAATTCCTAATGCCAAATCTAACTTGGCAACCTTTTATAATAATTACTGGTCCATCTGAGTAGAACTACTGAGAAATTCATACTGGAAATCAAAGTGATCAGACTTCCAATGATGAGAGCTACTCAGGGAATAGGAATCATCCTCATCATTCTCCCCCTCTCTGGATACTAAGTCAATAAGGAAAATTTAGGATTATCTCAGACCCTAAAAGGAAATAGGCTCATTTTCAGGAACAGAGTTGTGCAGCCTCTCTAAGCAACAACTTTCACTCAGCTGTAGCTACTGCTGTCATACAGCAATGAAATAATTCTTCTCAGAGCACACTTCCCTTATGCTAACTTCATATCTTGGCTGGATTATCAGGAGCAAAAGAGAAAGAAAACAAAAAAAAATTGGTATAACTTTCAAGATACTCAGGGAACTGACAATGATCTCTTCTTTTTAAATACCTTAAACCCTGGAACTTCTGTAATGCAAAATGACATCATAGAGCAAATGTAGGAAGCAACTTACCTTGGGGCCAGGCTCCCCTGACAGCCCAGCCCTGCCAGGGTTCCCAGGAATGCCCTCTGGTCCAGGGTACCCAACTGCTCCTTTCTGCCCTGGTGGCCCTGGCTTTCCCTTGAAAAAAATTTCAAATCAAATATTTCACTGTTGGCTCTCTTTATCTTCCCTCTCCCATAACTAGATTTCAGTCCCAGTATTTCCCAAACCCTGCAGAACAGCAGACCCAGGGATATGAATGAATGCTCACAGAGGGAGCTCTGAGTTAGGATTTTTGGTTTAGGATTCTACTGGTTTAACCTTAGGCTTGCCCTGCCATGGGATCTGAGCAACTTCAGCTGAAATCATGGGACTGAAATCAATCATGGGACTCACCCCTTTGTGTGCCAGGCCTGGAAGATGCTTGAGACTGTCAATTCTTAAACTCAAGCGAGAAAACCAGATAAAACAATCTATCTATTACTGGAAAAAAGCCAACCATACACCTTTTCAGCCTTTATTTTACTAAATGCTCAGTACTGGACTTTCACAAATTTATGCTCTTCAAATTTGAACATATCAAAAAACCAAATTTATAATATGGCAAGTTTGTGGTAACTGTTGCTATACTTGCACAAAAGAGGCCTCATGTCACACCCAACACAGGAACATTGATTTCTTTCCTTACAATTATTTCCCTTTAGACTGACATATACCATCTAAAAAATCTTGGAGTTCCATACTGATCTCTTTATAAATGCCATTTCTCAGAAATGTAAAATGTTCTAACTACAACACATTTTGTCAATACTGAAAAAGTATTGTAACACCAGCCATACAGAATATAAGAAGTATATGATACATAAATAATGTATATACAAGTACATAATATATACTTATGTAAGTGTATAATATAAGAATATAATCCTATTTCTAACTTTTGGTTGCTTAAGTATCTTCATTTGGGATGTGCTTTGAAAGTTCCTCAAGTTGTAGTTTACTGCCTTCTCATTTCCCTGCATGTCTTGCTTTCCTTCTTTCCCTTTGTCTGCTGAATGATCCCTGCAGTCCAAAAGAAAATGCTGAGTATTTACAGAGGACACACAGTTGCTTGTCTTCAAAAGGCTCCTCTTGCACTCTGCCCAGCAGGTACAAGCTCTGTGCAACAGCTGCATTTCTCCAGTTACTGACAATGTTTTGATGTGAGGTAGTAAAAGTTATTTACAATATGTGCTTGAGTGGGATTATTTATTAGGGAACCAAAATAACCTTGATGCATTTTGTTCTTCATTGTGTTTACAGAACACCTACTGCTTCCTGCTCTGCCTTCTCCCTCAGGGAGAAGGGCATGCAAGTCAGCTCCTCCACAGTAACTGAAGAAAAAACATCAAAAATTTCAGCTCAGGGCAAGCAAGAGAAATAAACAGACCCCAAGGCATTTACCACATATATCCATCATGGATATATGGGTCCAAGCTTCTGTGGGCTGCAGCACATCAAAGAACTGATGGGGTCAGAAGTGAACACAAGTGCAGTTCTGTGCCATATAATGTGATAATTTCCAAAAGGACTCAGGAAATTATCTAATTTAATAACTTCACAAGTTTTAATGACCTTGTTGTCAGTAGCATGTCCATCTGCTGAGTAACTGAATGTAATTCGATATAATTTAACACAATTTCAAAAATTATTAATATTCAAAAAGGACAGGGTTCCTTTACACTGTCTGGATAGTAAGAAGCTTCTTTAGAGTGAACACAAGGCTTTCTGGTAGCCCTGACATGATTCAATTTTGGTTTTATTAGCATTTTCTCTGTTTTACAACCTGAAAATAGGCTCTAGAATTTTGTTACTTACAGGAATTCCAGCTTTGCCTGCTTGACCTGTTGCTCCTTTCTTCCCTGTGGGCCCCTAGAAGTTACAAATATTTGTGAACTGACAAATGTCTTAAATTCAATCCCCTAAGAAGAGCTGAGGATTGTTCCCCTCTAGTATTCATTGCCTGGCTTGGGACCAGATTATTCACATTTCAGGAGACAGCAGTAAGTTTTTCATGCAAAAGCAAATACATTTTTGGCAGAATTGTGTATGCTTTTCCCTGTTGTGAACCAATTTTTAAAACTTTTCCAACAATAAGTATAAAATGTTTTTCATCATGAATCTGGCAATTTCCCCTGTATCAGCCACCCCCATGAGGAAATACACTCTTTTACAGCCTCTCCTGTACTCTTCAAAAGAGAAGTCATGGATAGGCATTGTTACCTAAGATCTACACAAAAGATAAAATTTGCTTAGAATCAGATTTTTTTTTTCATCTTGACTGATCTAGAAATTGGTAGTCTTAGAAAACAGAGAGAAACTGAGCAGATAACATTTTTGTAAGTGTTTATGACACAGGAGGTCGTGCACCAAAGAAGAAAAGCTCAGAATGGGTCAAAAGCTTCTCAGAGACCTTTGTTAAAGGATAGTCTGCACAGATTATTTATAGCATCAATTTTATCCTAACTCTAAAAGATGCAGCCACTGAAGAACATGGACAAGAAAAACACTTGTTAGCATAGAACAAGTAGAAAATAAATTCCCAAGATTTTCCAGACTAATTATTTCAAACACTTCTTAAAGCAGAAGTTATGCTATGCAATATGGCACAACATTCAATAAATTGAAAAAGTGTGGTTTATTATAAGTGAAAATGTTTTATAATTATGCAAATATGACAAAACCAGCAAAATATTGTTCTCTTGCTCAATTTAATGCCTTTTTTTTTTTGTTAAGAATGGCCTAAGAACTGCAATGTGCATATTCACATAATTTAATATGGTTTTCAGTAAGATTTCTGCATGTAAAGTAAACCTGGATGATTGAGCATTGCAGTTTATGGGATTAGCTTTGCAAGGCTTGCACCAGTAATGCCACTGGAGTTAAGACTATATTAAAGTTTTCCCTACTAACACTTTCATAGCTCCATGCCAGATATTGGTTTCACATTTGTAAATGGCAGTGTTAATCTGAGGGGCATTTGCAAGACAAAGAAAACATTTCTTCAAGAGGAATTGCTGATTTTGTCCTGGGATGTGAGCAGTTTGTCAAAAGCCAAAGTTCACAGCTGGAGTACATGCTCACAAGTCTCCACATCATGTTTCCTTTCTGCTGCTCCCCAGTTCAAGTCTACTACAGATTCTTGCAGCTACCTACAAAGTTTTGAAACTCTAAAAGAGCTGCTTTATGGAACTTCTCAGACAAAATATCTCATTGAAATTGCAATGGTAACTGGTATTTTAAGAAATCTTTTAGCCTGAATCATTTGAATTCTCAAAAGCCAATGACATTCAGTCCATGGGAGAACATAAACACTTTTGGCAATTTTCAACACATTACAGAGATGAATTAATATTTCTAAAGATGAGGATTTGGTTTTTGAGCTATGTCATGACTTGCTCTGCCACTACTGCTCTAGGATTCTGTAGCAAATTCCTTATTCTCAGGTTTCTGAAAACTCAGTGCAGTGCAGTACCAGGAGGCTTCATTTACAGACCTGAGAAGAAAAATCTCAGTTGGCCTCCAGAGCTACTCTGCCACAAGAAACTCCACTTTAGGGGATAATTAAATATCACTCAAATGTTTCCAAAAGAGACTCTCATGCTTGATATCACTCCAAAGTAAAACTACTTACCTATCAAATAACACATTTACTAACCAAGATCATTATGCAATTTTCCATTTTATATGTTTTTGTTCCTGCAGGTATGAAAAGGAAACCCAAACACTCAGCTTTAGCCTTTTGGAACACTTTTCCAAAAATAGCCAGTGAACAACAAAACCCTCCAAATTCCAATTAAGTGCAGTTTTGGTTTACTTTTTTCTACTTACTTCTGAACCTCTTTCTCCTTTTGGTCCTTGCTCTCCCAATTCACCTGGCTCTCCCTTTGAAAAGAACATACATTAAATAAATGAAAAGAATCATTTGAATGCAAATGAAAACACATTTTCAACATTCAGTAGAGAAATCTCACTTGTTTGAAACACTTACTGGAGGCCCTTGTTGTCCAAGAGGTCCTCTAAGCCCTGGAAGACCTACATGACCCTGGGAAGGAGAAAACAGAACATATTGCAGGTAACTCAGGCTGCCATGCTCAGTGAAAATCCATCCTGGGGGTGCTGGGGGGACCCAGATACACTGACATGACTTAGATAAAGCATGGTCAGCTCTCCAAATTCCACAGAGCTTTTATTCTTTATATTCTCTGCTGCAAGCTGCAAGTGGGAATTACATATTGCTTAAAACACTTCTGCACTTCTGTAAGCATAGATTTGGTTCATTCATTTATTATATCTGTCTCTATTACTGTGTAACTTGGATATTCTGTGTCAAGGGGTTTCTCTCGTGTTTCAGTGAACTGCATCAGTGATAACATGAGGTACCATCCAGTTTTTGTGTGCTGAAAGACTGAATGTAACTCATGAATAATTTTTAGGATTACATTTACAATAAGTGGTGCTTAAATTTCAGAGAAAAACGTTAACTGATTTCTGTAGTATTACAGAAACTCAGAACTGTTTAGGTTAGAAGTGAGATCATTTATGGAACCTTCTTTCTCAAGCAAGGCCAGCTAGAATTGATTTTTGACCAGGACCCTGTCTAGTCAAGTTTTCAGTCAAGATGACACTTGTGCTGCATTACTCCACATGTCTGCACAGCATGCCAGCCTCAAACAAAAAGACTAAAACCCCAAAGGTATTACCTTGTAGCCCTCCTCACCAGCTTCTCCTCTATCCCCACGTTCACCACTTCGACCCTAGGGAGCAAACCAAAGAGCAAAATGTGACAGCTGAGCTGAATGCAGTGAAATATGGACAGAAAGCTGGGATTTCTCTCAAAACAGGCTAATCAGTGAGAGGCAGCTGAGGAATATAAACACTAAGGTCGGCTTGGCCAAAGGAATAAACATGGTTTTTTTCTAAACAGAATGCACTGCAGTCAGACAGTAGCCACAGTCTAAATTTTTTTGTAACTGCAGACTAGAAGCTAAAAGATAAATATTATATGGGGCTTAATGAAACAGGAGGGAGGATTGACCTCAGTGGAACTTCTCCAGATTTATATTTATATATTTATATATCTGAATGGATAAATGAAGCTACTCTGGTTTCAAGACATGGAAGGAAAACTCTCTTATTTCTTCTGTAAGACATTCCATTAAAATTTGGATTCTTTTCTGAAATTACTTGCTGTACCCTGCTTTAATTTTGAAGTTTGTCCTAAAAATTTTGACAGGTTCATAAATGCTGTAGAGATGCACTCCACATGTGAATTCAGGACAAAAATGGTTACCAAGTGCAGTTCTCTATATCAGCTGAATTAGTTTGCAATGATAATGAAATAAGTCAAAACATATTTTTGATTAGTAAAGCAATTAAGTATAACTCAGGGTAAACAGAGAGGGTAAAATTATTTTCTAAAATGTGCTGATCTAAGCACAGACTAACGGCATTAGTGTAATTAAAGAGAGGGCACAGATGTTTAAGCAGGAAAGAGCACACAACAGCATTTTCAGAGAGAGACTGCTCATTAAAGGACCACCATTCTGTATTTTTGTACTGATTCCTGAGACAATGACATAAAACTTCAGAAATAAATGCATTGGCTCTTATCTTGAGATGCACTAGAATAATTTTTTTGAGAAACAAAGACCTACTGGTTCACCTATGGGCCCAGGTAGTCCAGGGACTGTATTGTCTTCTCCTGGGTAACCCTAAACCAAAGAAAAGTATTAAAAAATGTTAACTTGAAAGTTTAACCTCATATACCACGCACATAAATTTAAATGCTAATAAAAAGCAGAGAAGACATTGTATAGATGCTAAAAGTGAATAGGATAATATGATGCTTATGGTTTAATATAATGGATATGGTAACTCCATTTTAATATTCACCTAAATGTCCCAAAGGCATTAAGGACTAAATAAAGCTAAATATTTACTTTATTCTCAAAGGCAGCTATAAGGAAAAAAAAAAGATTAATTGAACAATATCCATGTAATTGTGTCTTTATTTAATGAAGAAAAGGATAAAAAGGATATTTCACATGGGCAAAACAAGAAAATTTCTTCCACTATTTTGAGAAATACACTTACTATAATGAAAAACAAGGGTACAAAAGACTCCAACATTAAGTCTGAAGTCTATTAAAATTTAAATATGAAACAACTGCCATCCAAGTTAATAAACAAAAGATTATCTATTCCAGATGATACCTAGCAACAGTGATGCAAAGAGAATCACATTTTAAATATGATTAAGGACTTCTACAGTGCATCAAAGTGATTCTTCAGAAGTGACCAAGCAACCTAGACACCTAGCTCTCAAATTAATTTTCAGTTATTGTTTCTTGAATCATATCAAAACCTATTTGTACCATCAACCACTAAATTCTATTCACAGCATTTATTGCAAAACTTGCTCTTGGCTGTAGCTCAGTGTGAAGGGCAGCTCCCACCCAACCTTTGTGAGATGAATCCATGTACCTGCCCTCGTGGGTCACAGGGGTTTCAGTGAGCACACAAATCTGCTCTCAGCATCTGAGACTCGAGAGAACAACAGCAAATTTGACACTAAAATAGCAGCACTGAGGCCACATCCTGTCCCTAACATTTTATATTAACCACAGACATTTGTCCATCCTAGCTGGACTTCCAGGCAGATCTGTGGGTGTACTCACAGGCTCAGAGTTAAGTAAATATTTAGCTGGTTCTGCACTGATTATTTTTGTCAGCAGTGCTCGCTGAGGGCAGCAGTGCTGTCTGATACAATAGACTGTTCTGTACAATGGGCACCTTGTGTTTCAAAACCTCAAACATTTTAACAGGCTGGTTTGGGACTCCATCTCCAAATGACCCATTTCCTCACTTTGCATTTCTTTTCATAGTCTTTGACAATACTAACAAACACTGCAAATGGTGGCTTTTGCTGCTTGCTGTGGAAAACAGTGGGTGTGCAGCAACATTTCTTCCCTTTATAATTTCACAGAAGAGATCAGCAAAACCCATGTTCATACCTTTTCTCCTTTGGGGCCTGGGGGCCCTGAAGGCCCTGGAGGACCCTGGTGACCCTAAAGAAGCAAACCAAACACAAATTATTTTAAAACAAATAATTAAAGAAAAAATGAATTCCCAAATTTCTTTCAGCTACTTGCTACATTTATTTTCCCGCTTGCAAATGATTCTAAATCATGTTATGATAACAAAATCAATGGCAGAGAAAGGACTGTGTGCAGGAAAAGCTCTGTGCACATTGGGAAATGAAATGTTCTGATGGGGCTTAATGCAGGTGATGGAGCTGGGCTGGCTCTTGCTTGGAGAGTAGGGTCACTGATGGGTCTTTGTGTTTGGAAAAGAAACTCAACAGTCTGCTCTGTGAGAGGATGACTCAATAAATCCATGATGATTTTCACAGCTATTTTTCAGTGAAAGCCACAGTATCTTTATGTCCTTCAATTAACCTCATCCAATCAGTTTCTGTTACTGAAATGGAGATTACATGGCCAGACATTGAGCAGAGGTGGGTGTTTGCTGAGCTCTCTTTATAATGAATAGCTGTAGTAGTTTCAGGGGAACTTTATTCAGAAGGGGTAAGATACATGGGATAAACAACAGTTTAGAGTTTGTGGTAAAACTCCCCCTGTGAGCAAACTCACAAAAACCAGGCATCCTTGCTTAAGGCTAACATTTCTGAGTAGACAAACACATCATATAAACACCAGTGAGTATCTGGCTTTCCTGAAAATATTTGTGTACTCTAGATACAGATTCCTAAGATATTTGAAATTAGAGTACCACAGGCTTACTTTGGGATGTATGTGTACCTGAATTCAGTAAAAAACATACCCCATAACCTGGAATTCCTGGCTCTCCTTCAGGTCCCATTCCTCCTAGGTGTCCCTGTTAAATGCAGTAATCAGTGAGAGAGAAAGGAGCTTCTTTGCCAAGTCCTGCAATGTCTACTTTATAAAGTAAGCACTTGGAAAAATCTTGAAATATTCACATTTGACACCATGGACAATTTTCTTGTAGGTCTTACTTCATTTATTAAAGATTATTGGGCTTTCCATTCTTCTGTGGAAAAAATGGTCAGTGTTTTAAGTCCTCACCTAATAATCTTTGTGCATAATTAAATAAAAAAGATCTGAGCTCTGGGAGGTGTGGAAGGACTCTCTTTTAACTTTGGATCAGATGCCTATTCAATAATAGGAGTAGTCTTCATTTGAAATGCTTTTTTTTCAGCCATGGTCAAGGCTTGTATGTGATAGCAAACCACTGGTTTTTGTTCTTGGAGCTGGAAAGGTTTTTAAACACCCACAGCAGTGAGGTTGTGTGTGGAGTGTGGGACATGAGTACTCCATAGTGTGCTCTGCCTCCCACTCCCCTAACTGCCAGATGACCAAAAGCTTGAGATGGCTCCTTCCAGATCCACGGCCCAGGTTTGTGTCTTGGAAGGTGAGCAGGTCTCATTCTGATGCTGAAAGACCTCTGAGCTCTCCAGTAAGCATGTTTTGTACTAACCATGGCACCTCGAGTTCCTCTTGCACCTTTGGGACCAGTTTTCCCAGGCTGGCCAGAATCACCAGCAGATCCAGTTTCTCCTGGGGGGCCAAGCTGCCCCTTTTCCCCCTGTTGGTGTTATTGTATTAAAGATAATAAGAGATTGACAGTAAGTTTCAAAATGCAGTTTATGCTTAATCAAATTGTGTAACAGCATTATTTATTAGTTATGACATTTACTGCATGTTCTTTACTGTAGTTATTAGAATGTCTGAGCCCAGAACCCTGCAATATAAAAAATTCTCTGCTAAAGCCTTCCTGGTATGTTTTTGTTTTTTTTTTTTAGCCAAAGCTTAAAGCAGAAACTGCTCTGAATTGCAAAAGCACATCCTGATACAAATTTAAATTTCCTAAGACCTTGAATGTTGTTGATTGCAGAATGATGACAATTCTAATTGCTATGGCTAACAAGAAAAAAATTGGCTTGAAGCATGACACAAAACAGGGATAGTTTTGGTTTAATGGAATTTTGCAACGTAAATTAGAGTTCCAGATAAAAGGAAGGGATCTGGGGAAGATGGAAAATACTACCTTCTTTCCTAAACGGCCCCTCTGACCTGGATTTCCTGGTGTTCCTTCAGGACCCTATAGATTTATTAGGGTGAGAAAAAAAAAATTATTGAGAAAGGCCTGGAAGTGTGTGTTGGTGCTCCAAGCTGCATAACTAAGTAAGCTTTTGTAAAGCAGAGAGGTGGGAAGAAAAATGTCATTAACTGTGTCTGTAAGCAAGTTAGTAGGGCTGTCTCCCTTTATGGCATAAACAAGTGGGCAAGTATCAGGGATTATTTATCAAAGGAGTAGAAATTCACTGCAAATAGAGGAGAAAAAGCCCCAATAAAGCTTGTCTACACAGAAAAAAAAAATCTTTCTTTACAGATTTGTGAAGCTTATTTGTAGCTTTGTAAGCTACTGTTTAAGGAAAATGTAATATTACTTTCACCTCCAATGAAGCACTGAGACAATGGGCTACAGGAAAATGATTTCCCTGTTTAGACTAGGATATTATGATCTGTCTGCATCCCTAGAAGGAGGTCAGACCAAAACTGAGATGTGTACACTGCCAGAGGCCAGGCAGGACGAGTGGAGAGGAAGGCAGCTCTACAGCTGCCTTTGGAACATCAGAACAAAAACGTGAAAAATCCCTCCCCAACCACATCCTCCCAAAAATCGAACTGCCAGACCTGCCTGTCTCACTGAGGCACAGAAGCAGTGCTGATGTTGTTTACTGTACACAAGCATAATTATATAAAGCACAGATGTGCCAGGGTTGAGCTGTTTGACAATAATTTCAACTTTCAGCGTTCCACAAAACTACCAACTCAACATAGAGAAACAAAACTTGTTCTGCAGAGCACTAAGGGTGCCAAGAGCCCAAAGAACACTTATTCATTCCCTAGGGAAGTGGTTCACTGTGAAGAGCCCAGGACTGAAGGCAGCAGAGTGCTTAGAGCACAGAGTGGACAGTGCTCACAGCCATGAGCAGCTGGTGTTCCACAGAATGTTTGTCAGACCCCAGCACCACATAAGAGCTGCACAGAAGGCAGCCAGGGGACTGCAAATGAGAACAGGATGGGTTTTGGTAGGGGAAGCTGGGCTGATTTAAAGCTACAATACTTGCTCTGGAAACTGTGCTCCAAAATTAGTTCTCAGGAAGAAGTTGCTTACAATTTCGTGGATGGATTTTAGTTGCTAGGAGTGGTGCCAGAACAAATAGGCAAACTGATCTAACAATGCTGCATGTGAATTCTAATGCTTGTCTATTATTTGATCTGTGTGTGCTTGCTGCCATGTTGTTTGGAGAGGAGGGGTCTGAAGTGACAGGCTCCAGGATGTGTGGTACGTGTGTCTGGATAACAGGTGGTGAGGAATCACTATTGACCAAGAGGTCACATATTTAAGGTAGGAAAAGCATTTGTCTCCTCTCCATATCAATCCTGAACCACACTGGAAGCTCATTTAAATATGGTCATCTCTAATTACATAGAAAACCAGAAAAATCAAAAATAAAGGAGGAAGGAAAAACCAACTTTGTTTACTAAGAGCAAAAGAGCAAGAAGTCCATTTCAACCATAAAACACTTACAGGAATTCCCATTATGCCAGGTTCACCAGGGGGCCCAGAAGTTCCTGGTAATCCCATCTCTCCTTTTTCACCACCTTCTCCAACAAGTCCCTGGTCTCCAGGCTCCCCCTAAAACACAGTAAAAGAAACCCCAAAAACCCCTCAGTCAACCGGCTGCTACAGAATTACTTGTTCATAAGAAAAGGGAATTCTGGATCTCTGAGTTAGAAAAAAAGCACACTAAAACTGATGTGAATCTTCCCAGTCAAACTCAGATCAGGCTCTAAGTTGGGTAAAGCCCTTTCTGTCTCATTCATGCACTCCTACAGCCACACTTTGCCTCATCCATCACTGAATATCTGGGGCTGTTCTCTCTGGCATTCCCTGTCCTGCCACAGTCCCTGGCACAGCACTGACCCAATTCAGGGAGCAGAGCAGCCTTGGGCTTGCCTTCTCCAGCACTTTATTCACCACAGACCAAAGCTGTACTCAGGTAAAGCTTGCTTTTCTTGGTCAAGCCTTTCAGCCTTGCAAGGTAGATATGTACCTAAAATACAAAAAAGCCTGTACTTTACAGGATGTCTGTGTTAAGACTAAGTGCACTCCACTGGGCTCTGTTGATCTGGGGCTGACCTAGGATAAAAAAGGAGATTTGAGTCCTTGGGCTAATAAGAGTACTCCACATCTGCTGCAAAAAATTCATGTACCTTTGGGCCATCTTTTCCTTGAACACCATCTTCTCCTGGAGGCCCTGGTTCACCCTCACAGAAAGAAACAGTTGAAAACAAAGTTAGTGCCTAAAGCTCTAGACTCATACTAGTTTTATACATGTTTATAATCTTTTGTACAATTTTTATGTTGCTGCTACAGTTTATTTATATTCAGTGTCACAGCTCATGAATATCCAATGCCAGAAAATATAAAAGATGATAAGCTTTAGAAAAATGAGGCATATATGTCCATTTATACATATATATACACATATATACATATATATACACACACACATATATACATATACATATATATACATATACATACACACACACACACACATACATATATATATATATATATTCATATGACCCTGGAGATGGAGACAGTGGCACTGAGATTTTGTTTGGTTTCAGAGTGCATAACATGTAATTACAGTAATCTCAAAAATATACCTAATCTATCCTGAAACTTCCATGTTTATGTGGATAACTACTATATTGGTATGTTTACAGACTTACTGTAGGGCCATTTACCATCAGAAACATTTCAACATTATAATGACAGAATCATCAAGGCTGAGAGAAAGCCTCAGGACCATCTAGTCCAACAGTCAGCCCAGCATCACCACAATCATATTCCCAAGGGCCACATCCAGGTGCATCTCAAACACTTCAAGGGACAGGGACTCCATCACCTCCCATGGCTCTTTTTAACTTGCTACAACATTGCACTGGGGTTTTTTTTCTTTAAAAAAATAGCCTATCAGAAAACAGCTTCTTATTGAATTCTTCTGATAAATCAAGATTTCTCAGCCTGTACTTCACTTGTAACATACTTTCCTGTTGTGGAAGAAGATTTATATCCATAGCTTACCCTTAAACCTTGGTCACCTGGCTCTCCAGCCTTCCCAGCAGGTCCAATGTCTCCCTGGGATATCACAAGGAAAATCATTGGATTTTAAAGGACAGTATTCATAACAATGTCAGGGTTTACAGCTGGTGGAGTCACCATGACAGCAACAGTATTTCTTACTGGTCTGTTTCCTGTATCATTGCCTACTTGGCTAATGGATCAGATCTCTGATTTGTTCTTAAGAAAATTTGGAAAGATAAACATCTTAAGAGGGGATAATTTCAACATTTACCTTTGTGCCTGGTTCCCCCTGCAGACCAGGTTCTCCTTCAGGGCCAGGAGGTCCCTGCATGGCACAAGAGCTGCTGTTACATGATCACTGGGAATAATTTTGCAACAATTAAATAACACACCCCAAACTGAAGCAGAAGAATGGCATGAGACAGTGGGAAAGAAGAAGGTCTGAAAAATCCAATCAAGACAACATAGCTCTTTGTTCTTCCTAGAGCCAAACAGAGAAGAAAGGGGGGTATAGAAGGGGTTCAGGAAATGCTCTGTGGGTCAGGAGCATATTGAAGACTCAGCAGTACCACTAAGCCTGTACCTTTCACCAGAAATTACTGCTGAGCAAGCATCTATCCTCTGTAAATCTGACTGACAACTTCATCTCTGCTTAGGCTTGGAGCCAAGTAGGTACAGCCTTTGGAGAACTCAGCCCTTAATGAGCTGGTGGTATCAAACTGGTTTTTGTGAAGTTTACATATAAGCCTTTTCTTAATAGTTTGTCAGAAGTCTGGATTTTGGGTGACTGAGGAAGAGGATTTCTTTGAATAAGCCAAATCCCTACTAAGTGAGCTCATCCCTCAGGTACTTCATTACAAATGTGGCTAATACATTCTGTCACATTTCTCTCAATGGAATATTAAAAATAAAGCAAAAAAACAGAAGCAGAAGTTAGCAAGAAGGCTGTCTACAGCTGCTTTCCTTTGTCTACAATTTGAAAGAACATATGATTAATGGTGTTTTACTGCCTAACTGCAAGGAGAACAGTGCTTCCACAAAAAAAGTTGTTTGCTTAATTAAACATTCACCTTCTATAACAAATGTCATGACTGTATGCTCAGAGACTTCTGCTTACAACAGAACAAGATAATTATTTCAGATATTTTTGGTAACAGTTTCAAGTAAGAGTCTCTCAGCACCTCATTATATTTAAGTCAGCTGCAGGCATTAAGAAAAATTTTTATAAACATATTGTCCTAGCTTAGTCAGCTGTTTGAGTATTTGTAATTGTATATGAGTGATTAAAATCTCACCTCAAAACCTGTTTCTCCAATAGGGCCAGCATCCCCTGGTTGTCCTCTTGGACCCTGGCATTAAACAAAATTTTGGATGCATCATTCAATTAACATTAAACTACATTGTAGAGTATTCAATTTGTCTCTTCACAACTCTTCCAACTGGAATAAAGAAATGCATTTCATTGTCTTTCCTCCTGAATCCAGCAGTGTATCCAAGTCCCATGATGGCATACAGCACCAACCTTGACACACTGAAATAACAGTTCTCAAAAAATAGCACAGATGTCTTTTCTTTTAGATCAAAAATAAATTATTATCTGAACTAAGCTCTTCTCTTGACTAGTTGAGACTTTGTTTAATTAAGGTTTGTTAGACTGTCTGGTTTGCTTTGTGCAAAAGCCTACAGTCTGGTATGGAATTAACTGAAAACAACTCCACCATGGATTTAGCAGCATTTGTACAGAACAGCCACTGAGGCATAACAGACTAGAGGCTGGAGCCTTCTTGGTAACATTGAGAACTGTACACATTCTAAACTCAAAACATTTTCTTGATCTATAATTCTCCTGTAGAAGAAAGATGCTGCTTCTATTTATGGCAGAAGTTTTTAAAACAAATATTTATTCTATCTTGTTTTACTTCCTCTTACAGCCTATGCATATGGTTTTGCTCCTCCTGATGACCTGGCAATGACAACATGAATATTCTCTTCCCTTGTAACAACAATGTAAATTGTATATTACTGACAGAATTCTGGCAGATGCATATATTTGACCTTTTATCTTCATTTGAATATGAACAACTAAAACTGCAGTTACTTCCATTTGAGAATTCACTTCGTCCTAAGCTAAGCACTGATTTTTATTTGCAGCAGCTCCATGAAATTCCACTAGGCAAGTGTCACAAAGCTTCAGTTTGCTTCACAAGTCAAGTATTTCTTCATATTACCATGGAGATAAGGCTGCCTGATTGGTGATGTATTTTTCTCCACAGACTTTCAGAAGCTAAAAATTTATAGCAGTGTGAGGACTCCTTTTAACCATTAACAGCAGGTAACTTGCAAAGGATTTTACTGAAATGTCTGACAAGCAGATAAAGTTTGGGTGTAATTTAGATCAATCCCGTTAATACAAATAACTCTGAATTTCTTCGCTCCTCCACCAACAATTAGGGTTTTCTGCTCTGTGTAGAACTAGTGACAGGGCCAGAAAACCTCAGCAGCTGGCTTTGACATAGTGACCAGCTGACAGAGGATGAAATCAAGCTGCTTGGACAGGCAGCTAAAAAAAGAGCCATGCATTTTATTGTGCAACATTGGTAATTTTATCACTTCCTTCTGCTCCTCAGACCATTTTCTGAAGCCATTTTACTCTTTCAGCACTTGACAGAGAAGATATCCTGTTCCCAGGATAAGTTTTTCTTCTGAAAGTGAGTATGTAGTTTCTATGATGATGAGCACAACAGCAATGTGGGCTGCTCCAGCACAGACCACTCAGATTAGCTAAGGCAGACAGACATGGTATCCATATGAAAATTCAAACTTGGCCAGAAAAAGGCAGGAATTTGACATATAAACCTTACATTGTAAGGCCCTCAGATGTTGCTACATGAAGATAAGGTATAATAAATGAAAGATTAAGTAACAGGAACCCAGTGATAACTATTGGAAAAACACATTTTCTGTGAAATATTTTGCCATTCCTACAGGTTGGCAGCTTAAGTTAGGTATGCAATTCTATCCTAAAGAAATTTTGTTGGTGTTCCTCTAGCCCTCAATAGGTGCAATTACTTTCCCTAAGCATGTCAGTCAATGGATTAGTAGAAATAATATTATAAAAATACTAAATACTAATAATATTAAAATAATGTCATTTTTATCAACACTTCACTTTTGAGCATTTTTTGCACTTACTGTGCAAAATTACTTTCCAGAAGCAATGTAAACACACAATTTTCGACAACTCTATTAGATTTCTGCATCAGAAAATGGGAGCCTTCTCCCAAATCCCACTAAGGCTGTATGCATTCTTTCACTTTATTTATATAATCTGATTTACCCCCAGAGATGGTGCTGCAATACTATTCCTGTCACAGCTATATCTTGCAGTATACTGCATATATTTGCTGCAGATTCTGTGTGATCTCCTGTAACAACATTAGCCACATAAAAGTGAGCGTGGCTTTGACATGGTAACAAGAATCCATCCAGCAGAGGAATGTCTGAGGTTTATTACAGCAGTCTCTTCCTGAAAATTTAACTTGCCAAATTGATGTGGTCCCTGTGTTCCCAAACAAGGATCCTAATATTTGCTTAAAAAAACACCACTAAAGTTTTGGCACATGCATTTACATAATACACAGCACAGATATATAAATGTGGTGTAAAGCCAAATAATACTGTGGTCCATGTTCTGTTGTGCTCTCTTATGTTGGGCACCTCTTTCTGCAGAGATGAACAGGTTACATGAGCAAGGAGGGGAGGCAGACCCCAGCTCTGCAGTTTTGGAGCAGCCACCCCACAATCCCTACCTAACCACAGCTGGCAATCCTGAATCTTAGTGAAATGGAGCTTGAGTTGTCAGGGAGCTTGTGGAATACATGGAAAATCTTTGGAGCAGGCATAAGGATCAACTTACTGGCTCTCCCATTGGCCCCCTGTCTCCTGTGGTTCCTGGAGGCCCAAGCAAACCCTGGAAGATGAAAATAAAATTAAAAAATCATTTGAAGGAAGCTTTTTCATATTCTGAGAACACCAGTTCCTCTCATTTTTGCTCACATAGTAACTAACATAAAAACACTTGAGAAATATGTGCAGCCTTTTTTCCTGGATGACACCCACTGATATATCATGGCTTCTGCAGCAGGTGAGGCAGTCCTGAATAAGTTCTCCCTTAGTTTGTTTCACATAAAATGAATCTTAGCTGAACCACCATTCACCAGTTCCCTGTAATTCTCCTAACAAGTGCTGCTTGGATGTCCAAACTGCCCTTCAAGCTGTATTTTAGACAATCAGTAAGGTTCAGAGCACACTTTTCTCTCTGCTCAACCTTTCTCATAGCACTTCTTCTGCAAACTGTGTCTGTAGGAGTAATAGATCAGTATCCTGTCCTTTGCAATAAATGTGCTATTACACAACATTTCAGCCTAATGAGGTTTTGTTTCATTCATATAAATTCATCTGTTCATATAAGTACATCTAGTGAATGAAGAGGAAATGAAAACCCCTTGTGTCAAAGGTGAGAGGCAACAAGCTCTTAAATCTGAGCAGAAAAGGCAAGAGAAGTATGGTGACAACCAACATTTTGAATTTCAACTGCAGAACAAAATCACCACCATTACTGCTTTGGTTTTGCTTTTCTGCTTTCCTCTTTGTTGAAAATCTAGTACAATTTGGAGTGACTGATAACCTGCTTTGTAAACAAAGCCTCAAATAGAACACATTAGATTTACATTCAAAAAAGCACTAAAAGAAGGAATTTTCTCCTATATGTGACATTCATTTAACACATTCTACATTTATCCCTACATTGATAACACACACCTACCCCAAAATCTATCAAAGAATTATTGTTCTTTGTCACTAAGACTTTCATCCTTAAAACTGCACTTCTGTCCCTTTGTGTGAATAAATGCAAACTGTCAGAGTTTTCCAGCTGTTCTGAAATGAATCAACTTCCTCACACCCAAGTGTCAAACAAAGTATGAGATTTTCTGGATTTTTTTTTGGTAGAAGTACTAGTGAATCTCATACTCACAAGTGCACCCTGATCTCCTCTTTCTCCTGGGTTTCCAGCTCTACCCTGGTTAAAGAGAAATATCAAAAGACAATGCTGGCTTCAAGTAATTTCCAAATTACTCCATAGCTCAGAAATCAGAGTTGCTGTGTTACAGCTTACCACAAAAACTGGCTCCAATACTTACAATGAGCCCAGGAACTCCTTTCTTTCCTGGATCACCTCTTTCTCCCTGAAAAATAACAAACAATGTGTAAATTCTACATACATTTGCTTGACAAGCTGCATGCAGTTAGTGTGAGTTTAAATGCTGGGCAACTACAGAAAGTGCAGATTCAGGCTTAGGTGTGCTCAAAGTACCTGGAAAAGGCAGAAATTTGCAAATCTCTTGGATTAAATGGAGCTCAGTGGCTTCTGCCATGATGGGCTGGGTTTTTTAGTTGGTTTTCTTTGATCTGTTATGGTCCACCTCAGTGTTTGAGATAATTCTGAGTAATGCACTCACTCACCTTAACACCTTCTGTTCCCAGCTCTCCTGGAGGACCATCCAGACCTCTGGGCCCCTGAATATGGAACAAGTGATTTGGAATACTAATTATGCATCATTTTTGGTTGCCATTAAGGAGATGTTACATAAGCTTTAGGAGAGGGGGAAACATTTTGTTAACATGAAAACCAATTTTCCTTGTGTTTCAAGTGTGAAACAAAGCTTCAAAGAATAAAGTAAGCTTCAAGTTTGTTGAATTATGAATTTAAGAAGAAAGATTTTTTGAAAAGTATGTAAACAAAACATTCAGTGTCTCTGTTGGACCCAGATGGCAGGCTGATATTTTCTGCTCCTTTTTTCCATCTACCTTGCACCCATGCAACAGACATGCACTCAGAGGGATTTAGATGACCACTGTATATACAAAGTGCTTGCTTTGGAGCACTTTTATAAATATTATAAAATGTATATGAAAAAATGAATCTTGTGAGTAAGACTCTAAAAAAAGCAAAGTTCTTCCACTTGTAAACCAGTTTGAGGCAAGATGAGAAGCAATTTATAATTGTGAACTATTGTGCTCTATTTTTAGTTTTAGTAAATTGATTTTTATAAGCAATAGATGAACAAAGATAACCTGTTATATTATTGCAGCATAATATAGCAAATACCTATTGCCAAAACATTCAGAGTTCGATTGTTTAAGAGTGGAAATCTAAATCCATTAGCTAACAAGCAAATGAAAAGTCCTTAAATAGGTCATGAGAAAAATGGAAAAGAATATTTTACTCATGCTGATTTAGGAGGTTATTTCCACAATTTTAAAAACCATGACTGTTTAGATATGGAACATTAAATTAAAACCAGTTAATAACAACTTAAACTAATGACCACTTCAAAGGAAGAGCTAGATAAGTATCAAGACTGGCTCCTGACAGCAGGGTGTACTGGGAGGATGAGACACAACAGCTTTCCTGGTGGCATTTGGGCTGGGCTGGCATCAGAGGCAGTTTCACTACTATGGCAGTGCCCAGAGGAAAACAATCTCCATTTCTATGGTGAATTTCTGAGCTGTAGAGAGCCTTACATCTGGGGTCATGGTTTATAATGAAGGACATCAAATCATGACAGACTTTCAGTTGTAAGACTGTTCTAAATGATAATAACAGGGGCTTGTAAAACGACTTTGTTGGAAGCACATCTGAGTTAATTTAGTTGACTTTCCCTGAAAAGATATCTGTGACTTCCATATCTCTCTTGAATATTTTGAGAAAAAACATGCCAGAATTTGTTCTCTCTGACTTGGGACTCACTGATCCATATCAAAACCTCTCTTGGAACATGTGGTGAGCACCCATCCACTTTTCTCTGGAGCAAAAGTGAAAATGGCTGACTGGCAACCCAGGAGCAGTGTGCATCCAGAACCATTGAGGCTTCTCTCCTGAAATGAAAACCTCCCAGGAACAGGCCTTTCCTGTGAGCTGATACATGACTAGAACCCTTGGCAAAGCCAGGAATATCCCATGTCATCATTTCACCACAAAGGAACACCAAAACCAGAGGAAAAGGAAAAAGGGAAGGCAGGCAGAGCTGTATAAAATACTCTCTAGTTTGGCACACAGCAATCCCTGGGCCAGTCTGGCCACCTTTTCTGTTTTGGTGTAAGCCAGGACTGAGCAATTTCAGGCAATTTTTTGGGCTAGAGAGGAAAAGAGGCTACAGAAGATGACACTGAGCTGCCACATGGCACTCAGTGTGAAAGGTCCCAAACCAAACAATACTGAAGTCTACGGAAAAAATCTGTGACTTCAATGTGCTCAGAGTTTTCAAAGGTGAAGAAGGCTTTTATAAAAACATTTATATTAGGATTCATGTTAAGAGTATGTAATTGGGTAACTCTATTTTTGCATTACTATATAACATAATCCAAAACGAAGCTAAACATCTTGATCAAATGAATTTCAGGTTTCTGCTCTTGGTTTTTTTTCTGTAACTGCTATCTGTAGCACACATGAAATCGGTTGTGATGAAAATTCAAGGCAGATTGAGCAGGTTTATTGTCCCCTGATCTGAATAGTCTCAAAGAACAGGAGGAGAAGGGACAAGAAGGAACTGAGATGCAGTGAGGACAGGTCACTCAGCTGTGGGAGTGGAAGGGACAGAAGCTCAAGGAAGATCCATGAAGGAACCACCTACAGCAACACAAGAAGGGGGAAATAGAGAGTGGAAAGTTAAAGAATTGCAGGATAGTTTTAGATTTTCTCAGACTTTTTAGATATGTGACCTGCCATTTCTCTTTGTGCATTCCCCACAGGGCTGATCAAAGGATAGAATCTCAAGATTAAATATTCAAGGAAGGAAAAAGACATGTTTTCATTTTACAGATCTGTGTAATAAGGAAATGTCTTTCTAGGTTTTATCTTCTACCATTAAAAATAACCAGATAAATTCTTTCAACACTTCTGAAATAACTTCAATAATGAAGAGGATCAGAGTTTAGTTTGCAGTTTGATAAACAGGCCTGTCAGGAGACTGCACAAGATTCTTAATCTGTGTCGTGCACATAACCCACCAAAACCTGTCTGGCATTCACACAGATCTCCATTTCAATAGATTCACCTTGGCAGCCCTTGGCAGCTGATCTGATCACTAATAGTTAAGCAAAAAACTCTGCCATTTAAAACACCAACCTTCTACTATATAACTTTGAATTGAAAAAAAGGAACAGAAAGCAAAGTGATCCTCTGGGCCATGCCTTCCTTCAGCCAGCCACAGAACAAAGGGCAGGAATCCAAGGGAAAGGCAATTTAATATCCTGACAAAAGCACACAATAACAGTCCTATAAATAGTATGATGTGACTCCTTATTGGCACAGATGAATTGGATTGTACAATTTCTTACTAGAGCTAGTACAGAATGAGAGATATACTTGATTTGCCTGCTGTTATTTAAATTAGATTGCAACAGAGCTGGGGAGTGAGGCTGCCAAACTATTGCTACTACTTTTTTCTTTGGCACAGGTTCAGCTCTGTTCAGCTCTGTTTCTCAAATGGAACATTTTACATTGAAAACTCTAGGATGATTATCTGAAAAAAAGTTCATCTAGGAAGGTAAAAAACACAAATTCATTATTTTTATTCTTTCTCGCTCTGTCTCCCAAATACCAGAAGAGTGAAAATAACACAAACACAACATATAACTACTTCTCTTTTTGGTGGCTGACATGGAAGAATATTAGAAAACTACATCAATTTAGTCTCACTTCCTTTGAGCAATTAAACAAATGCTTGTTTCACAAGTGCACACAATCTGCTAAGTTCCATACTCCCTGCTGTGAGAAATACAGGAGATATCACCCATTAAAACACAGCACAGGTGTCCTCAGGCAGCTGAGGTTCTTCATGCCAGTACAGACACCACTAAACCAGAGACAACCCCACTGGCTGCTGGAGACAAACTGCTGCTCCCTGACCCCAAATTTACTGCAGTCCACTCTGTCATTTATCTGCATTTTCAAGTCAAAATTTCAAGATCTGCATTCCAGGAAACTAAGAGCAGAAAAATTACTTCTTTTGAGCTTTAAAACACCAAATGCCAAACTGAAGAAGACTAAATGCTAAGAATTTTAGCTCCTGTTGGGAATTTTGCTCAGTTCTCACTTGTGAAATGAATCTAATGGAACAGAATCTCTTCCTCTCAAACTAGGAGCTGTGTTAGTCCAAGATTATGGGATGAACTGAAAGCAGTCTCTGACACTGTAATTTACTTCACACATTAGCAAACAGAGGCAACAAATGATCATGCAACAATGACTTCATGGCTGCTAACACTGCCAGGCTCCCAGACTAATATATTTCTTCCCTCTGGCTCTGGAAAGAAAGAAATTCTTTCTCCTACATATTGATACTCCCACCCCCAGTGTCATTCTGCCATGGAAGTATCTACAAAATGCTGCTCTGCCTCTGTGTTTTCATGAGATTAACACTAAAAAATAAAGTGTAATAAACCTTCCACATGATTTTAGCCAAGTGCATCAAGCCTCAAGCACTGCTGAGGAAGCTCTGTGCCAGTGCTGTGCATTTTCCCTGAAACCCCCAGGACTGAGACACTCCAGAGAGTTCCAGCCAGCCTTCCCAGCTGGCCAGGGCTCCTGGGTGTGCTGGACACTGAGCAGCTGCACACTCAGACAGAAGCAAGCTGCTGGCTAATCTGGGATGCAAACCCACTGCTGAAAGGTCCAGGATTTATGAAGTGAAGGAATTCTATTCTGTGACAGTGCACAAGCAGAGGGTCAGTGCTGCTCAGACTTCCCACAGATTCCAGCTGTGAAGAGAGGATGCATTCTTGTTTCCACACACAAGGAAGGGAAATTTCCATATGCTTCCATTTATTCTGTATCTGGCTGTGGAATGGATATGGAATGGATGACAAACCCCAGGTTCCAGGGCACCTCAGATATTTTCCTTATGGGAGATTCCACTTTTGGTCTGATATTTTAATCTTGAGAGCAGACAAAATTCTCAGTGGCTTCAGTGGGAGTTTGTTCTCAGTAAGATCCTCTTTCTGAGACATTGCCACTCATGCTGGGTAGAGGCAAAGGCATAAACCACAATTCCAAAATGAAATTTTTGAAAGTCCAAAATGGGACTTGGGATACTTGGGATTTATTTTTGAGTGATCCTTAATTACAAGCACTGTACTCCATGATGTGCTGCTAAAATCACAGAGACATATTTATCAGCAATAAATGGAGCTGTGAAGACACACTGGTCCAGCCACTGGTATGAGCTGCACAAGTCTCTTAGGAGTCCTGAATTTGCTGTCAAACTGGTGGGTAAGGTGAGAGACACTCCACTAATGTGGGCTTTGGAGGAGTGTTTTATACACAGTGAAAGAATGGTTTCCATTTCCCTGACAAAAGTGAAATGGAAATGACAATCTAACAAGTGGAGGTTCAAGATTCCAGCACACATTATCTTTTAATTACACTTCTTCCTCCCTCAAAACTGAGATTTTGATTGTATTTCCAAAGAGTTAAATGCAGGTTAAGAAACATTAAAACAGTCCAGTGGTGGTTATAAATGACAACTTTTACATGTTTATGAGTACAGAAAACTGCCAAGTTATCATCTTGCTCCTAGTTTTGCTTTTAGCTGAAACCAATGGCAAAGCCCATTTCACTGTGAGGAGAAATGAAAATTCATATTGTTTCCTACATGGGAATACAAATATAATCCATCTGATTTCAACACAGATGAGCTGAGCCCAGAGGACAAAGGGAGCAGCTGTAAATGGGTTCTATTTCAGATTCACACACAGATTCAGACACACTCTCTGCTCCAGGAGCAATTGTACTTACTCTTCTTCCCTTAGGTCCCTGTGGCCCTGCTGGTCCTCGTGCCCCTGAAGGTCCCTACATGCCAAACAAACTTATTATTCATTGTCTTCTAAACACAGGTTCCTGACAACTACCAGGCTTATGCAACCTGAGCAACAATCAATGCAAGAAATGCAAATCAATCACTTTCACTCATGGTTTAAATTCAATTAATCATGTTTGTACAATTTCTGTAGAAAAATCTAATTAACAGACTCTATGTAACATTATTCTTACAAAACACTGATGTGACAGTTGGATAGATTACTTCTGTCTATTATCCCAAAATTTTTAAAAAGTGCTTGTATTTCAGCAGCATTGCTTTAAAAAGAATGAATATTTTCTGATAAAGGGTTCAGTTTTTATCTGTTTTGACGAGTCATGGTAGACAAATTATAACAATTATACACAGCAGATTAGAATTTATCTTTTATTAACAATGAACACACAATGAATATATTTAAACTATATTAGGCACCAATGAATTTAAAAAATATTATGCAATTATTAACCATCCTTGCAAAATTCTATTTCCCTACTTGTCTCAATGGAGAGATTTTTAAATGGATGAGTAAATCATATAATTAATTACAAACTAGAAACCATTCTTAGCTTCAGCAAAGCAAAAAGACAATTTGAAAATAGTTCATTTTATGTCAAATCAAAGCACCCCCCTATACCTACAGGTAATCCTTGTGGCCCCACAGGTCCAGGGCCCCCTGGAGGTCCTGGATAGCCCTAAAATTAAAATAAACATAGAAAAGACAGAACAGCTTTATCTAAATTGGTATTATAGCAACAGTAATAAATCCAGTTATTTATCTGAACAACTGGAGGTAAGTTAATAAAATATTTAATTTTTGTTTAAAAACAAAATGCTTAATTGGATATAGCCTAGTAATTATTAAAGCAAAACAGTAATAAGTTCTCATCCTTCTGGCTGTGCAGACCTTATGGGAGAGCAGTATTTATGATGCATAATTTCTACAAAAGTTTCATTTTCTAGCTTTATCCCCTCTGTAGCAGTGATGTTGCAAAGTGCCTATAGTGCCTTTGTAAGTAACATAACTGTGGATTCTACATTCCTTGTAACTTACCATGGCACCTTTTTCTCCAGGAGGACCTACAGGTCCTGGACTGCCTCTCTCTCCCTTCAACAGCAAAAAAACAAAAGAAGAAAAATAAAAAAAACATTGAATATTCTTCCCCTTTTTCCATGTCCACTGGGCATACCTGACAGTGCATCACATTATTGGTTGAGAAACTGCCCTTCAGAAACAGGCAGAGACCTTTTATAGCTTCTTTATTATTTTTTTTTTATTTTTTTCATTTTTTTTAAATTTCTGCATTCCTTCCTCCTACAAGCCTATCCATTTTTTGAAAAAAAAAAGATAAAACTGAGTTTGTCTGTCTTCTCTTTTCCTAGAAGACTGAAGAGGTTTGACTACACCAGTCTCTGAGAGCTGCTGCTAGAAGATCTGTTTTCTCTTGGTTGGGTGCATCATATTTATAGTATGTTCCTTAATCCATAAAATTCAGGACAGCAAACCAAGAAAAAAGAAATTTTTGTTTCTCTCTTCCTTTTTTCTTCAGTATGTGTTAGGAAAGCAGATCTAAAAGGAAAGCCAGCCCTTCAACAACTGCTGAAACAACTCGAGTAGGGGAAGCAGAAGTTTCTCTCTCTGGTCTTCCATGACTTTTCTCCTCTCATTCATGTCACATCCAGCCTAAACATCAGACTTAGCTGCAGATTATCCTCAGAAGATTACACTTTTATTACAAATAGTGCACATGACATAGTAATAGCAACTATATTTTATATTGCATACTGTAATTATGCTGGAAACATGCTTGTCATGTAAATCCCCATAGCATGTTTACCTTGCACTACTGAATCCATAAGAGAGGAAGACAATAAATTCTACAGAATCAGCATTGCAGTGACAATTATAGCACCATGAAGAAGTTTCCTTCCAGTTGCTGATGATAAATTTAATTAGTCTTTTATTGACTTTCCCCTCCTAGCTAAACTAGCAGCAGTATCACAAGGTAATCTTTGTTGGGACAAGTGTAATTATGAAAAACAAGAATCCTTTGACATGAAATTCTAAGATGATATTATGACTAAAACCATATGAGATTTGTCTAAATCTAAAGCAGGGCTTTCCACTGATGTATTTCCTTTCACAGATTACATAAATTAAAATCAGATTTTAATGGAATTCCTAATAGTGGATTAAGACTTTCTCAATGAAATATCTAAATAGCAGACACCAGGTGTTGTCAGCCCTACAGGAAAGAAATACAAATGCTGCTGCATTCTGACAAACAATTATGTTTTTATCATAATTGAAGCTGACATGCAGTCCAGTAACAGTTTCCTGTTTTTCAGTTTTAAAATACTTCACCTAAATAAAACCATGTCAAATACACTTCAGCTATTTATACTGTTCTAGTCACGTTGGGTCTGCCAAAACTTTGCTTCCACAAACACAACTGTTACTGCACACCAGACAAAACTCAGTCTTGTCTTTTTTTACTCAGTTAATGTATCCAGACAAGTTTTACCTTTCTACTTTTGTCTTCATTATGTAGTAGTGAACAACCAGTGAGTACTGTATAAAACAAGTATAATTTATGCCAGTTCCTCTGAAGCAATAGCAGTAGAGTGATATAAGTAAGGTATCAAATCTGCCAACTCTAAATGAACTGTGAAGTAAAATCAAGGACATCAGATACAAACCTCAAATGAGAACATTTGGATTGCCAGTTATTACATCCCCATGCTCTGAAATAGCTACAGGAATATTGGCTCTGACAGTCAGTACATGATCTCCCACCAGTACTTTGGCACCCCAGTGGTTTTCAGAGGTGCTGAGCAGCCAGATCCATCACTGTACCTTTTCACCAAGGCTTCCAGATGGCCCAGCCTCCCCAGGTAAGCCAGCTGACCCCTGTACAAAAAGAAAGCAGACTTGTACTTGCATGATCTACTAATCATGGTCTCCAGAAAGAGAGCAGAGCCCGTTTCTGCACCACAGAGAAAGAGCCCCACGTCTGTCTAAGTGCACCTGTGGGCAGGTGAGGGGTGCACGAGTTAACCTGGCCCCAGTCCAGGCAGAAGGACCCAGAATCTCAGCACACCCACTGCAAGCAGCTGCTGCCAGCAGGGAAATTACAGCCAAGGCATCACAGGGCTGCCCCACCAACTCAGATCTGCCACTGAGCCCAGCCTTGTGCTGCTGAAAGCTTTGCAAAAGTACAAATCAAGGTGAGAATTGCTCTGCTAGTGCTGCAGTCTGACCACAAAGTTCAAAGGGAATAAATTCAGTGGAACAAAGTAAAACGCAGTCAGAACAAAAATTACATTGGATCAGGTGTTGTCAGAATTTTCCCTTCAAAAGTAGTAGCCCCAAATGCCTTTGAAGTCAGAGGATCAGAGCCTTTCAGGCATTTAAAAATGAAATAATTCTCTCCTGAGGCTCTCTCACAAATTACCACTGGATAGAACAAGTATGACCATATGGGATGGGAAACATGAGAGGAAGTACTTTCAAAAACCTTGTTCCCAGTGCCTACAATACCTACTTTATTATGAAACCTAAAAGAAAGAGAAATTATAGCACAGGGCTCTAACTGAGAAAAACATGACACATTGAGCTTGAATAAAAAGCACTAAGGGCTCAGAGGACATGCCATGGCTGCTCTTGGAACACAGCAGAATGTGGAAGCTCCCAGTAGTGATATAATGCATATAATGCACAACTGCACAATGTCTGTAACTCTTTAAAAAGCTAAAAAAAAAAGAATGTTATGTCAATTCACACACTGGCATTGCCATGTTTATGTGTGTAGGGAGGAACTAGCATTAGTAGCACTACTCTGGCATTGAAGTGTGATTTTTTTTTTTAAAAGGCATTACATTTTAAAAAGAAAAATGCAGCTTTTATCTGTACAGTTTGAATACAGTTCAGCCTCAAGTACTTTAACAGAACAGGTGCAAAGTAAGTAAAGATTTTATGATTACTTGTTCTCTTGGACTAGTAAGTAAAGATTTTATGATTACTTGCTCTCTTGGACTGCTAGCTATGCTGGAAATCCCACAGTTTAAACACATGGCAAGGAGCCAGTGATACAGCTACCTTTGAGGCTGGCAATACTGGCACAATTTACTTTATGGGAGATAAGCAGGCAGCTCTATGGCCACTGGGCTGATACATGCTGTGTGGGAACCTGTGTATTGTGTGTCAGAGCTGAGATGTCCCTTGCCCTGGCAGCAGCCAGAGATGGGTCCTGGTGATATTGGCACTGGCAGCAAGGAGGGACTTTGTGCTGAGCTCTGAGAGCAAGAGCTCCCAGCCAGAGCCAAGAGCAGACCTCAGGAGCAGGCAGAAATCTGTGAGACAAAGAATTACCCTGTACTCCTGCTTATCAAGAGGTACAGTGCAGGTACAGTTTCAAAATGCTAAAGACTAATCACTCTGATTCCCTGATCCCAGAAAGAACAGAGGACATCATTAGAGCCAAGGTGAAACTCAGACCTGTTCTCTTTCCACAGGGACACTCCTGATGTCCCACCCAGAGCCACACTGCTCACAGGAATGAAGATGCTGATCAGAAAGATGGGGAGCTGTGCCTTGCCCCAGCAGTGAACCATTCCATACCCAGCCTCTGATCAGGTTCTCTTTTCAATTCAACTTGGCTGCTCTGGGCTGAAAGAGCAGCAAGGACAAGCAAGCAGTGACTGAATGTGCTGTTGTATTCCCCAGCACATTAGGGCAGCCCCCAGAGCAGGGACAGAAGCTGCCTATTAAATAGAAAGTTTCCTATAAATTGGCTATTCCTCAAAAGTAGTTGAGAGAATTTACAGCAAAGACACTAAGAAGTCTGATGCAAAAGATGGAAAATAACTTTGGCACACCTGGAATTGGATATCTATGGAAAGCAAAACAATAGTCAAGATGACTAGAAGTGAACCCAGTGAAATGCCAAAAGCAACAGGGACTTCAGAAGGTATGAAGGGAAAGAAATTCATGAGAGGTTAACCAGATGCACTTCCACCCCTCTATTCAAAACAGAGGTGAAGTATCTGAGACTGAGAAAATTCTAGGGCTGGTACGCACGCAGGCAAGAGAGCCAAAAAACTTATTAGAATTATAAATTTGAATTTTCAAACAATTAGTAGCATTCAGCAAAAATAAAGTACAGAGAGCAAAACATCTTGTTCTGTCAACATATTAGCCATAAAGTGATGTTTTCCCTACATCATTCCCTACAGATTTTCTGCAAGCTCATGTGGCTCTTAAAATCTCAGATTTGGACTGGCTTGCTAAAGACCAGCTACTAGGACTGGATTGAGGTTTCAACTTTCTCTCCATCTTATGTAAGAAAATGAATACAGTCCAAAGCAGATCTGTTGAATCTTCCATCATCCCCCTCAACACCCTGGGGAGCAGTGGTGGATTCCAAATACAAAGTTGAATGTATTAGAAAACAAAAAAAAGTGAAGTAAAAATCCTGAAGTGATTAAAAAAAAAGAAATCAGCAACTTATTAAAAGAATTCTCATCAACTTTCATTTACAAGGACTTGTGTAAAAGTCTCCAGTGACAATAACAGCATAATAACAGCATTCTAGAAACCTTCTTGACAGGAGCATTTTGTGGAAAATGAATCAGAGACCAGATCTCACAACCAACACATGCCTGAGAAAGACAAAAACATCTTGCCAGGGCATATGCTCCATGTTAGAAACTGGACTGTAGTTGAATAATTGAAAACACATTGTACACTTAAGGCAAACCCAAGAATGGAGTAATCCACTGAAAAACCTGGCAGCTGGTTCCAAACATTCCCATGGCAGTAGTTACCTGCCAGATTGTGTTCTTCTTCTTCTTTAATGTGTTCTTCTGTGATAATTGAAAATTTTCCAATCTGGTGCTATTTCATCTACAGTTCAGCATTCTCAAATATTTTTTATTCAATATTCATTTAATGAGACGACATAATAAATTTAAAACACTATCTTGTCACAATAACATTTTTCTGTGAATTTTCTGTCTGTTGAGAAAGTTACTTAATAATCAATGAGAGGTGATAATCTGAGTGAAAATCTGATTTGCTACAGCCAATGGAGGAAGTGAGTAAGAGCAGAGATGCACTGTATTTGTACCTTGCAGCTGATACTCACTCAATTCCTTAAAGGACTCAAAAATTCTACTACTTGAATATTTGAAAGGCAAAAGGTACTGGCACCAATCAATCTACAACAGCTTTAAGGAAGAAATAAATGGGTTAAATTTTGCTTCAGTAACTCCAGTGTAAAGTAAAGTGTAAAGTAGAATAATTCAGAGGAATGCTTGCATTTAAGGGAAGCTGCCTGACAAAGTGGGGCAGGATGTGCTCACTGACAAAACCTTGGAAGCTAAACTGCAGACACCATGTGCAGGTTCTATTCCTCTAGCTGAAACCAAGTGGTAAAAAAAAAATCCTTCAAGGAAAATGAGCATCAGCTTGATAAAGCTAACCTCTAGACACTGTAACCTCCTTCCCCACTCCTCTCAGCAGGAACTACAGTATGTCAGGTCACACAGGGTAAAAACAGCACAGAATAAGATGTAGAAGTATCTTTATTACCATTCACTGTTAAGGCCTCCACAGAGTTTACAATGATCTCTACCCAACTGCTTTTTCAAAGCAGCTGAAGCAGTTCCTTCTTTGGGAGCCCTTGGCAATATCCCATGCATTCACCAGACTTTGAAAAAAAAGCTTTCCTCAACTGACTTATCTTTTGGTTTAAAATTCTCTTTTGTATATCCCCAAAGCCCAGGATTTTCAGGATAATTCAAACAACTCCTTCTGCTGAGCATCCTGAGCACATCAGTTAAAGTTCACTTAATCTTTTCATCAAGCAAAAGGAATTGCAGCTTCCATTCTCCCTGAATTATGCATCCATGGTGCCTAATCCAGCTAATTTTAACCTCTCTGAAAGATGTGGTAGTTGCTTTTATGGCAATTCTTCCCAAAAGCAGCTCAGCTACAAGGCACATGGCCTGACTGCAGTGTTTTATTGTTCCTGCAGACCATTTGCAGTCTGCTCTGGAGCTGCCATCAACAGCCTGAACATCACTGGCTCTCCTTTGCTGCACTGTAAGGTTATTTTTTTTAATGGTAAAACACTTTTTATTTCAGCTTGGTTTCCTTCTGTTGTTTCAAAAACTCTGTGCAACCAGAGAAATTTGCTGACATGTAATTTCTGAAGATTATTTTTCCAGGATTTGTGTTCATGAACTCTGGTTTTTGACACCAGTTGCACATACTACAGCTGACAGTTCTATCCTGTACTCTGTCTCAATGTGTGTATAAACGTCAAGGATTTCTAATTCAAAAGTGTACACGCTGAATTTCTTTGACAGAGGTGGCAAGAAAAAATAGGAATTAATTTGCACTTAGTCATTCAGAGTGGCCCAGCCTGGGTAAACACTAGAATTATCAAACACTAAAACAATCCTGGAAAACAACTGTTTCTAGTTCAAACGAGTCTGGCTTTAAGCACATTCTTAAATGTGTGTCATTTATGCTTACAAGCACAGTGAACATTTTATAAATTTAGTCTACTCTGCTTCCACAGTGGACAAGCATCCAGAAATATTTTGGCAGAAATGTTTTCTGAAGAACCAGCAGCTTCATGTGACCTAAGAACTGTTGGGTACAGATTGACAGGGCTCTATCTCAGCACATATTCCACCTTACTAGGCTGAAAAACCAAGTGTTACAGTCCAATCTCCTGCTGTTGAAATTTCCCTGCTTGTGCAGAGTTGTCATTACTTTTTAAAATAATTTCTAAGTAATCCCAGGTATTAAGCAGGACCTGGGAAAGCTGCTGCAGAAAGGAGTAACTATTTTGGCATCTCAAACAGCAGTGGCAGATGTTTTAGTGAATGACAGGAGATGAATGGTACAAGGGGAAGCAAGAAAATTGAAAGAAACAGAAGAAAAATATTGGTACAACACTTTGGTATCAGCAGCAGACAGGCACATGTTATGGGATAATTTGCTATGAATTCAGCATTTACAGGAGTTATTATTGCAAAACTGCTCCTTTGGACAGCTTATTCAGGAAATGCACTAGTTATCATTTGGAAAACTAGAATGCTATGATGGATTCCCCATTGTTAAAAAACAGTATAGTATACTTTAACCGTGGACTTAAAAATACCTGTTATATCCTATAATTTGAAGAAGTCTGTCCATAGAGATAATGAATAAACAGAAAACCACAGACAAGCCAAAAAGGGAAGCTGGTGAGGTTGTGGTGCAGAAGGGAGAAGGCAAATACACAGAATTTTTTAGACATTGGGCTTATTATCAATTTTTTAGCAACTTCTTTTTCCCTTTGCCTTTACTATTCATAAGCTGTAAAGCAATTGGACATTTTTACTGCTATTTGTACAGTTCCTCTTTGTATTTAGTGTCACCAAGGCATCAGCAAGGAGAGATGCCTCACTCCATGGCTTTTTCTGACTCCATCTCAAAATCTGTCCCAGCAGTTGGTAACTCTTGTACTTTGTTTTTCAAACTTTCCTCTGCTTTTCCAACTTTTTGGTTTTTTTTGTGTGTGGCATGTTTGATTCCAGAGATGTCCCCATGCCACCAGAGCCAACACTGAGCAGCAGGGAGTGGATTTATCTGTGAATTAAGAAGTCCATACTGTGTGTGCTTGCCAAGGAAAGAGAAATCACTTGTTACAAACAGAAGCTGCTGAGAAACTGGAAGCAAAATCTGCATCCAAAGCACACAGAAGTGAATATTTTGCACCAGGACTCATGTCTGGAAAAGCATTTGATGCATATGAGAAAAACCATCCTCCTGTTAGTGCTTTTCAATGCTTTTTGGAAAAGCTGAACTGTTACAGATTGCAGTGGGGAGTGAGGTGAAGGAAAGGGGTTTGGGAAGGTCTAAGAGCTGCTTGTGTGTCCTCCTGGTGTTTCACCACTGGCCCCAATGACAACAAAAGATTATTCCCCTCAAGTTCATGTAGTGGGCACTGGTCCTCTGCTGCCAGATAATGCAAAGGTAACAACAGATCAGGGGCCTGTGGAGCTCATTTGATTAGATGCATGCACATAAATCAGCAGATATTCTGCAATCCACAGGTAAAAATAAGAAATATTTATCAATAACTTAGAAACTATTTCAGTTTTTAGGTGCCATCCTGTATCACATGTAAATTCTCCAATTTACATGTGGGAAATGGTAATTAATGATGGGCCATAATTATCTTTCTTTATAACACTGTAACAGGGCTTCAACACCCACTTGTTTGGCATAGAAAATATTATTTAATTCTTGCAGTATGACCCTGACTACAGTTAGGTAGCTGGTGTGATTATTTTATTCAACATCACTGCAATGTACCATCACTGATTATTTATATTTGAGCTAGTAATTATTATTTAGAACGGAGCTCTTTTACTGGGGAAAGTCATTACATTCATACAAAATATCTGAGTTGTGGAAAATTTGTCCACTGAATTCAAGTTCACTGAGGAGCAAAAAACCAAAAAATTCTATGTCAAATCCTGAAAGTTAAAGTTAAGTAATGAGCTTCTGTGACTGTTTCATGTGGTATTATTGATGTAATGATTTAAGATTGAACCTAGCTTTGTCTTTTGTTGAGGGTTTTGGTGCTTGTGGCACTGTATAACCCAGTAAATGCTCAGCTTTCCCTAAGCCTAAACCAGTGTGTGGTATATCTCCTCAGCACATGTTAACTAAAGAAATAAAATCAATTTAATGATGTCCTACATTACACTTGGGTAACTCAAGCACAGGCCAGCACCTTCACATTTGCTCATAAATCACAGACAAAAGTTAAAAATACAGAAGGACAAGGGATGAAATTAAGCAGAGAGAATTCCAAAGTGGTATGTTCCATTACCAACCCAAAAAGCACCTACAGTGGAAGAACTGAGAGAGATAAGACCTTTTAAAAAACCAAGGATAGGAGACTGTGGATTTCAAACTGAATAACACACCAAAAAAGTGAGCACATCCATGCAAGACACAGGCTTGTGAAAGGCAATGCTCCCTCTCTCAGCATCAGCAGTTTGGGCTGCAGTCATAGAGGTTTGCATGAATTGGAAACAGATTACAGGGGGGTTAGAATGTGACTTAAATTATCTCAAAAACATGACAAGCTAATTGAGTTAAGCCTGGAAAGAAAGAATGAGAGAGGCACAGAATAACAACCACCACATGTAAAATGCTGTTTCCAGCAGAAAGGAATCAGGTTACACAACTGGAAGAACTTTTTTAAAAACAGAGAAGCCCTGGTCTTGGAGCTTTTTAATAACTTGGTTACAGAAATCTTTGTCAGAAATTATGTAAAGATTAGAGATCCTGCCTAGGCAGAAGTGGATGGACTATGTGTCACCACAAGATCACCTTGAGCTCTGAGATTTTATGGAGCAGAGACAGAACAAGCCTGCAAAATACATCCCAGGCTAAATGTGGCCTCTCAAATGATTGAACTGGAACAGGATCCCTTGCTCACTTACACAGATGTGCCTTGGAAAGCCCTAAAACCACCTGCAATATTCACACAGCATACTGGGAGAAAAGCAGAATTAATTTTGGAAAATACTTAAAATGGGAAATTTCTTTAAATAGTACAAATCTTAAAGACTGCAAAGGTAAAACTGACATGCTACAGCTTCAAATACAGGCAAACTTCATCAGACAATGTCTGCAACAAATTATTCATTCCCTCTCAAATAAAACAGAATTAAAAATCAAACCAAAAAGAGAATTCAAGCTTACTGCTTCACCAGTTTTTCCAAGGTTTCCTTGGTCTCCTTGTTCTCCCTGTTAAAATGCAGAAAACAGATGATGTAGTTCACTAGAAAAGTAATTTCTTTCATATGTGCATATTAAAGTCTTCTGTTTTCCTAGGAGCCTTTTTATTTTCTAAATTGCATCTGCCAATTAAAACCTTAAAAGCTAAAATTAAGTAACCAAAACAAATTTTGTCAGTGGCTAATTTTGATTTGGTAAAATGATGTCCTAATGTAGTCAGGATTTGCCTGCAAAAATAAAAACCATCAATTATGTGTTCACGAAACACGTTAGGTCAGCAAATACTACAAATTAATTGTTGTATTTTTATTTAAATCTTTGTTTCAGCAAATTACTTTCACTATTTCCCTGCTGCTTCAAACACATTTATATTCTTTGGAAACATGTGTGCTCATATCCTTTCACTGCTATGTCACTATTCCAAATACATTCTATTTCATACATAAAACCATCACTTACCTTTAAACCTTCTGGTCCAGGATCACCTACATAACCTTTCTGTCCTGGCTTTCCCTAAAATAAGGATTAGAATAAAATATTTTAAATGTTTTGTTTCAAAAATATAATTTCATCCCAGTTTATCTATTTACCAAAATGCATTAAAAATGTACAGTTTGGCAATATTTAGTACAAAACTTTTAAGCAAGTGTATTTAGAAATCTATATCTGAAAATACAATTGGAGAAAGAAAATTAATTCAACATTTTAATGATTCAGTATCAAAACCATGCAGATTTGTGCTAAAAAGAAATTATCAGAGGCTGTTCCAGTACACTGAATAATTGTAATTGCCAGAGTCCATAGTAAGAGTTTTCCATGCCACATAAGCTGTCCTGAGAAAGGAGAAACTACAGCAACAGATAATAAAACGTTTCTTAAAAAGAGATTTTTCAATTCAGCTTTTTTTGCTTCAGCTGCTCTGCTCCTGTCTTTCAGAGTATGTGTGTGTTAGTTTCTGGGTATCTGAGAAATTCTCTATATGGCTTAAAATTGCATTATTTTAAGCAGGTTCCATGATTTCTCATATTAATCCCTTTCTAGCACTCTCATTCTCTTGCCTACCTGAGCTATTTCACTTTGCCCAACAACCTCCAACAAAGAAAATCACTTTAGGAACATTATTTTTGTTTTTTGCCAATGGGCTAAAATATGGTACAGCCAGGAATGCAGGGAGAAAAGACCACGAAGAGAAGTTCTGAGAGAACCAGATAAAGCAAGTCATGTCTTTCCACAAGGTTTAACAAGGAGCAAGTGATGGATTTCTGCAGGTCACTACATCTGTTTATGTTGTAAAGAAACTTATGGTCTCTCTGTACAGCAAGTCTGTAAAATAAAAATGTTTGAAGTGAAATCCACCAAAAGAAAACCAGTGGCCCCTATTAAGTCCCTTGATGATTTTAAGTCCTACAAGAACTGAACTGGAGTTACAGCTTGTAAAGGTCTCTTGGCTATGTACTAGCTGCAAAGGACACAGAACAGATGGAAGGTGATCAGGAAAAGGAACAAGTGGATTTAACTGGTAAAGCAATCTGAAACACATGGATTTGCCTTTAAACAGAAACACAGCACATTTACACATGGAGGAAAAGCCACTGACAGAAGGTTAAACTAGGGATGGCTGCTTTTCTGCTTGCAAACCCCTGAGAAAATGACTCTGCCAGGGCAGGGAAATCCCAAAGGAAATGGCTGTTTCCTAAAATATGAACTGAAAGTTCCACCCTTCTCCTGCAGGAAACAGCAACCAGCAGTGCTTCCTTTCACCTCACAACTGGGAGGTACAGGAGTGTATATACATTAATATAAATATCTCACTATCACTCTGTTTTTCAGTCCCTCCACAAGCTTCCCACGTGCTTCAGCCCACAGGAAGGCACTTCCAGAAAATGCTGCACACTGGGGGTCTGGGGCAGGTCTGAGAACATTTTCCACTACAATCAGGAGAAACTCTCATCTTGTGACTATATAAATTCCAGCTGCTGTTTAACATATGTAGCTCAGAAAGGAATCAGCTTGTATCCTTTTTACTTTCTGGTTTAAACCAATCTATTCTCTTTTAAAGGCATTTTTTTCTCCAGCAGTGAAGATATGGGGGGAAAAAAAAAAAAAGCAACAGTGTTTGCATTGACTGAGCTGAGCTACACTGACAGTTCCAGTGTTAATATTTGGATAGCCTTTGAAAGAGAGGGTTAAGTGGGAGGAAACTGGATAAACACAGTCACATCTTTAGTATGGCAACTCCTGTATTTTCACAGGACAAATAAGCAAGCCTTAAAAAAAACCAGCTTTTTCTTATGTAGAAGGATTAATTTAAGAGAATGTAACTATTTGACTTTGGAATAGAACGGGTGGGAAGGTTTGGAAAGGGATGAATGAAACATCAAGTGATGTGATCAGATTCAGCTCAAACACCTCCTCCAAAGCTGAAGCAGACTGAGGTCTTTGGAACTGAGATATATCCTAATTAAGCAGGGGAACATGCTCACTTCTGTCTCCAGTTGCTTTAGACACGTGGAAATTCTTTTTTGAGCTGGACTGAGAACCCCTGTGCAGGTTCACCTTCACTTCTGTTCCAGCAGTAGATGATCTGTTTTCATGGCAGCATTGGTCAGGTGGGTCCCAGGGGGTTTTTGGTCTCTTTCATGTTTTTTAAAGCAAATGTTAGAAACAAGGGCAGGGGAGGGAGGAGGGAGAAAAATGAGGTAAAATTTTATGGCTGCCAGCTTGGCACATGCCTGAACCTGAACCAGAGATTGGATATTTTGACCTGGAATTGTAAAAGAGATGAGGATTCCAGAAGCACTAGAAACCTGCTCCATTATTTTTTCATGATAATAACGAAAGGTTTACAATATATGATCTACAAGTATATTGTAACTACTTCAGACTAGCCCCAGAAAATGAAAGTAACAGTGGCTGAAAAGAGGACTAACCTATTTAACCATGTCCACAAATAAAGTCTGTGGGGCAGGAAGCAAAATTGCAGTGAGAAAAAAAACAGGCAAGGCTTCTAGATAGAACAGCTAGAGATTAGGAAAAAGGTCTGTAAACCAGGCAAACAACTGAAGCAGATTGATGGGGAGAATGAAGAAATCCCACTCCTGGAGGCTGCAGAACACAAGTTAAGCACACCTGTCAGCTAAAGACAGAGCTGAGAGCTGATGGTGCCTTGGGCCATGCATGGCCAGACCACTCCTCCAGGTCCCTCCTCTGCCCCATGGCTTTTTAATTAGTGAGAGACATCACAGTTGTGAGTGTTTGCTTTCAAATGCAACATTCACTTTTTAAAGCTCCTTTCGTGGAAAATGGAAGCAAAGGCCATGTAAATCAAATGAACATCAAACTGCAGTCAAGGAAGCAGAATTTAAACAGACAGATGTGTTCAGCAGCTTATTATGTGAGATTGAATGTCAGGGCTGTGACTCACTGACACAATCACACAGTGTGTGCTGCACACAAAGCACCAAGGAGGAGCTGA
>WBND01000253.1:1063458-1172555 GCA_013398595.1 Tychaedon coryphoeus
TGGGAGCAGAGATGGTGGGAGCAGAGTGCAGAGCAGCAGCACAAAGCAGCTGTGTTGGAGCTGGGAAACAGCTGGAGCCAAGAGGAGCCCCAGAACCCAGGCAAAAGCCTGTGAGCCCCTGACAAGGAGGAAAAGCAGGCTGAGCTGCCCATCAAGCAAAATTCCCTTTTCCCCTATATCTCTCATTTCAGGAGGGGATGTCAGCCAGCAAGCCACTAAAAATGTCTGGAGACAGCAACCCTGGGGCTCACTCAGATGCACAAACTCTGCTCTCAACAGCTCACTGTGAGAAACCAGAGAGCTGTAAGGCATGCCAATGGCATGCACATTTCCCACTGAGAGAAACAAAACCCAAATAATTTAGGTCAAATTGACCCAAAATAGATAAAAAATATTTCAGATTGCTAGGTTACACAGAAATGTTTGCTCTTGGGTCACTTTGACACAGCTGCTGGTGGCCTGTGCATGCCCAGTGATGTGGAGGATGTGAAGGTGTCTCACTGCCCATGGGTCACCCACTGCAGCATCTTCTTTTCCAGTTGCCACAGCTCAACATGGGAGCTGCTGTCCAGCCATGAAGCCCTGCCCAAGGAGGAGACCCAAAGGATGATGCAGCCAAAATAAAAATTTCCATGAGGCTCTCAGCAGAAGCTCAGACAGATTAAACTCAATACTGAACTAAGTTACAGAGGGTTTTGAAATTCTGTTTAATTTTTTGCATGTTTTCCTCAGCTGAAAAACAAAGAGACTTTTGTGGGAGGGATTTGTGTTTGGTTTTTTGCCTTTTTTTTCCTTTGGTATGGGTTTGTTTGTCTTAACACCTAATCTATGTGACAAATAAATATTTCAACATAATTTGTAACAGAAAATTCCCATCTTTGACTAGCTACTGAATAGGAAAAATTACATAGCCATATATCCACTCTAAAAGCAGAAAACAGTGGGAAAGGCTCTCAAACTTGTGCAAGAAATGGGAAGTCATCCAGAATAAAAGCCAAGTCAGTGATTACCACACATAATCAAATCATGTAAAGGCAGAAGATCAAATTGCATTCAATAAACTTAGAGTCATTCCTGTAATCCCTAGTATCCATTTTGGCACAGAAAGTTTCTAAAAATAAGCTTCAAGTTCACTGAAATACTCTCAGACAATAGTACATTTTTATAACTAGCAAAAAAATTGGATGATAGTTTTAAACTTGCATCTTATAAAACAAACATAAACATAACATAAAGCATAAACAACACTGTGACATTGCAGGTTTATTGTTCTCAGTAACTGTATCTGCCAGGTTTCTGATAGATTTCTTAAAGCATACATCCTTTATATTTCTCCCTGTGAGCTGAGTAGGTTCTTCCCCAATGAAATATTTTGATATATCAGCTGGTTTAGTCCCTAGGAAGTGCATGGCAGTTTCTCATGTCTCAGGGGAGCACTAGATTTTGTGCACTATAGCAGTGATTTCCTCTCAAACCCTTTGTATGCAAAACCATTTCCAAAAAAACCATTGCCATAAAACACACATCCATTCAGGAGATGCCATTTTCTCATAGTCACCTCTCACAGTAAACTCACATTTCAAAGCAGTATTCCTACTGAAAAAGAGCCTGCCCTAACAAAATTACTTATACTCACTCTTGGGCCAACTCCTCCAATTGGTCCAGCTGGTCCTACTTCTCCCTAAAGGAAATCAGAAGTCAATCATCTTAAAGACAAGTCTGGCTTTAAAAAAGAAATTCTGAAAATAACTGTTTGGATTTATTATTTCATCCTAAGTTTCATGTGTTTGTCTGAGCCCAAGTCTGATAGAAACACCTGGGAACAGAGCATTTTACCAGTGTCATGGAAGCCCAACATTTAGTTACTTAAAAGTCTAGAGGTCTGTCTTCAGAATCACCAACTGAGTTATTTTAAGTATTAATTTATTTAATAATTAATTATAAGTTAATAATTTTTAGCATACAAGATATAAGCTTTTACTTTCCTGATGATGAATTAAGAATACTTGATGAATCTATAAGATGAAGAACTGCTATTCTCTCCTTTCAGTCAATAGAGGTCTAAGAACTCACTTAAAAGTATCTAGGACATTGTAATTAAATTGGTATATGCTTTCTATTTCCATTCTGCTAACCCCCTTCCCTCCCATCTCCTCAGTTTAATTAAAATAACCACATCCAGCTCTGGACATATATTATCTGAGATTCCACTGAAATTAAAATAAGCCACATAATGGATGCACAGCCCCGTAAGGCTGCTAAAAACTCATTAAAATATTTGCCAAAATGCAAAAGAAACTTCAAATTTTGCATGACAACACCATACACACCCAACCATTGCTATCTAACCCTCTGAAACCTAACAACTTTGAAACATAATCTCTTAATTAATTTCATCTTACCTCAACTCCTTTGGGACCTGGTGGCCCTGGAAGCCCTCGGTCACCCAGAGCTCCCTAAACATCCAAAAAACACAGTGAGAATTTCCACCAGCTCAGTCATGCTGCTCTAGTTTCTCTCCTCTTACAAATCTGAACCAAAACCCAAACCTGAGGTAGCAGACCTTATCTCTTTGTTCATAGTATTTCCCATAGAAAGCCAGGCAAAATGCAGAAAACCAAGCAACACAAAAACTTGTACACAGACTTAGCTGAAACATGATTCTTTTTATGTTGTGAGAAGGAAATAAGAAAATATTTGAACATGATAGAACAATTTCTCTCTTTTTGAAGAGGTAAAGCACGCTGCCACATTAAGATTAGAGCATCATCAACGTGCAGATCTTGTATTAGGGTGGTCTTTAGAATAACATGTGCTGACAACATTGCAATGGAAAGAAACCACAAAGTGAATTTAGACCACTAGCTTGCCCAGAACTAGTTGTGATTTTCAGCCCTTACTTTTCCATTAGGATTATAATCAGCTACCCAGAGATAAAGCACCTTAAGCTCTGCCAGCTCAGAGTTTTCATGACTGCTCACACCAACATTTTCAAAACTTTGTTAAAAAGACTTTGTAGCTACCAGTGTATCAAAAACCTCAGGCATCCCAATTACAATGGGATAATTGGGAAAAGCACTTGACCTGGCATAGTACAAAAAAAAAAAGTATAAACAAATTAAGGCTCTGGGAAACTTAAGCTTAACAATATCAGATAAAGCAACAAGAAGAAAGAAACTGCCCTTTAGGAGAGATATGATTACCCTCTGAAGAAAGCAATGTTAGGAAGGTAAATAAACTGAATATTAACACTAAATGACATTTCCATCTTCTCCTTGGGGTTTCAGGCAAAACCAGAAAATTCCCCATGTGCCAAAGTCTCTGGGAAAAAACAGGAGTCAGCAAATGGAGTGTCCTATAATTCACATATATAACTTCCTACTTGACCATCCCTTCCAGAAGAGGTGAAACTCCTAATAATCACTTTATTAGAAAGTGTTATACAAACAAACATAAGCTAACAGGGGAAGGAAGCTCTTGGCTTCTTCCATGGTACAGCACACACTGCTGGAAAAACTGCAGTGGCAGTCAGCATATCCTGACCATCTTCTCCTCTCACTTTTCTTGGTTAGAGAGCATAAATACTTGCAAAGGATAACACAGGGAACAAACAAAGTTATTTCAGATCTTCTTAAAAACATTCTTATTCCTTTTTTTTAAAAAATGTGTGCTTTGTTATTTTTTTTAATAAGTGGTGGATCAAGATCAAACATCTTCTAAAATATTGTTTCCAAGCTGAGTAATGTTCTGTAGACCAAATTACATAATAAACCCTTTGAACATTGACTTAGAGAGATCAGATTTGCTGATTATTTCACTAATTTGGGGAAAAATTTACAATCCAGAACTTCTACTGGCATTTAGAGACAGCTGATCACACTCAATAGAGCTTAAACTTCCAAGAAGTTGGATTTATCCCACACCAACTGCTAAAAAATAAAGTTTACCCTGCTTTCTTGGCTTTTAAAATTGGTATTGCTCCTGAGGAAGCATAAACAAAAACATGAGGAAAAGAGCAGCACAGTGAGAACAGTTTTCTAAAAATAAAATCCAGAGGAAAATTTTAGAGCTGCAGTCAACTCAAGGCAGCTGGGAATCCCAAAAGCCAAACATTTCCAAAGTTATGCAGACCTTCTCCCTCAGTACTGGGAGCAGTATGAGAGTTTTTCCAGTTTGGTAATCCCTCTTTTCAAGTGTAAGCCATCAATTCTCCCTGGCTAGGGCAGGCTGCCTAAGCCCTCTGTCTCTAATACCAAATGTGCTGGAGAGCACCAAATCTGCTTCAGTTGTGTAATTTCTGTAACACAGAACACAGTGTCTCAAACTTTGCAGTCCACCTCTTAGTAATTTTTTCTCTGGAATCTGTGAAAAGGCAACAAATCAGTAATGTGTGTATTAAACATCAACAGAATTCTAACAAAAACTCCTCGGATATAATGTGCAACAACAGGATCTCACTGAAGAAACTGAGCAGAAGGGATTAGATCTGTTGTGTCATTCATGTGTAACCTTGGACAATTCCATCTGAACTGCAGTTCAAGAACTGTTGTGTTTCTCTTCTGGTATTTTCCCTAGACAGAGTATATCATCACCACAGTTTTTTTAAATTTTATTTTTTTTAATTTATTTTTTATTTATTTATTTTAATTTTTTTTGTGAACACCCTGGTAACTAAGAAACTCAACTGCTGCTGCAATGGTTGGACAAACTCATTAGCACAAGGCTGCTCACGTTATGCAAACATGCATACAAACAAGTCTTCAATAAATCTGAATTGAAGATGGACACCCTGCAGAAACACACTTTAAGTTCTCCTCAGTTTGCCCCATCAGATAACTAGCTCTCAGCCTTCCTAGCCAATTCATGTCTATTTTGGTAAAAGGCTCTAGACACAGTTGAAGGATAAGAGATACAGAAAATATTGGCTCTGGCTTCAGCAGCTGGATTATTTGAGATGTTCTTGAGAATGATCCCCTTTGGCATGGAGGTATTGGTACAATCTACAAATAACACCATATATTTAAACTATTTACTGCTCCCCATCCTATGCTTTCTCTGTTGACAGAAAATCTGATTTCCACGTCTGTTTATTCGTAGACAACCTGTATGATTTGTTCTAGGACAAATGGTATTATTGGTCTTGCACAGGTCTTTTGCCTCACCAGTTTCTGCCCTCTGGTTCACTGAAAGGCCAAAAAAGGCCTTCACTTTGGTCTAACAAACAAACTGCCTCTGAAAATAAAGCCATTCAAGTATTACTTCTGCCTCTAGTCTCACTTGATCGAGTTTTTCTGGAATAAAATGCCCAGTACTGTACTTCAGAGATAAAGCCTTCCCATGCTTTGAGCAGTGCCATTAATGAGACAGCTTGCCTCATGTCTTCTACAATTTCACTTAGCTTCCAACTGCATTATTGTGCTTTTATTTCAGAGACATCTGGCAATGTCTTTGGTCTAAGTTTATAATAGGATTTATTGTTTTAGTCCTTGCACGAATCAATCTGAAATAACTGAAGTGGAATGAATTAGGAAAAAGTGCATTTTTTAGATAATCTAAAAATGCTCAACTTTGTTTCATATACAGATTTCATTCTGCCACACTTGTGCCTTTTTGCCACATAAAATACAATGTAAGAATAGTCCCAAGGCTGATGAATGAGGAACTTCACTGGTACTTACCTTTCAACAAACAGTTGATCTTTAGATATTATTCAATCATTTTCCTCTGGGTTAATTTCTGAGCCACTGCACTTTTTGTATTAGTCTCTACCATTTTCAATTCAACAAAAATTTCCTTTATCTGCTTTTATCCAAAGCTTCATTGAAAACTCTATCCATGTGAATTATTGCCTAAGTTGGGTCTAAAATCTTAGTCTACTAAAGAGCAAAAGCTAAATTATTCTGGCACAGTTGTGTAGATAAATTTTATCCTTCATTGTTATATCCATTATTTTATCCTTGATTTAATCTGGTGCATGAATTTTGCATGTTTTCCATATCTTCAACTACTATTTCTTTTAAAAATTGTTAAAACAAATTTTTAGTACAGGTGGAACCTGAGTACTACAAAGATCTGCATACATTTGGCATACATTTTATTAAAATACAGGTGAAACACATGCTCCTTTCTAGCTACATTGCATTTTCTCAAATTTATTTTGCCATCACACGCCACCACCTGACACAGTAACTATTCTCAGAACTGTGGAACATTAAACATTCAAATAACTTCCTCATATAAATATTTGGCAAAGTGCCTGCATTCTGACTGTAAGATTATCTTCTCATAATGCCAGTGTCCATCTCCCAGAGCCTTTTCCCCAGAGATTGACACTATTTACTGTTATTTTTGATAAGTTTTCATACAATCTTACCTTAGGACCTTCAGGACCATTTAATCCAGGTACACCAATATCTCCTGGAAAACCCTGAAGAAATCATACAGACAAATAATTTGTAGAGTAGGAACGTTTTCAATGTACTTGTTTTGATTCTGTTCATTCATTTAATAAACCTGAGTCACAGAGACCAGAAATAAACTTGTTCTACCATCCCAAAAAATGTCAAAATCCATTATGTTTCCTCGAAAGGACTTGGATAAATGACAGCTTTTAGGCAGTTCTCATTAAACTCAATTTAGCAGATGTCAGCATGGATTTAATTTCTCTTAGGATAAAACTTTTTATCCACTAAGCAATGTTTGAAATTAAACCATTGAACTGCTTTGGAGGCACAAAAAATCACCACAAAGCAGCCAGCACCAGGTCCTGCACTGATGAATTCAACTACTTTTTAAATAAAGTTTAGAGAGCAGCTAAAGCTCTTTAATCCATGGCTGCAGGTTGGGATCACTGCAGGATTAAGGAAAAGGTAAAGAACTTTTGCCTCCAAACCAGCAGGAGAGAATCAAGGTCTGGCTGGCACTACCTGGAGGTCACCAGCATTGTTGGTGAAACAGATTTGTGACACAAATTCCAGTACAGGTCAAGCTGTTAGTAAAGAAAAAATAAATATGCACAGAAAAGGAATAAACTGAAATTATCCCTGGGAACCACCTGAGGAGGCACTGAGCTGGGACACCATGAGGAGTCCTCTGTGTCACAGGAACTCAGCTACAGCTAGATTGCTTTAGAAGAAATAAGTGTATTTTAAGGGGAAAAAAAAAAAAGGTGCAGCTAACCTTCATACAATAGAGTAATGAGTTGAATTTCATAAATATCCAGAGAGGATACATGATATTTACATTTGCAGGATAAAATAAAGCATTGGTAATTGACCTTTTAATTAGCACACTGCTCATTCAGTCAGATGCCAAGACAGCATTTGATTTTGTTTTTTTAATAAATTCTCACATTTTGTTAAAGTTTGACCATCTGAAAACAGCAAAACAGCCACTTGCTCTGAGCAAAATATTTATTATTACATCCAAGCAAAGCCATGGTCTAACACTAGGAAAAACAAGTTTCCTTCTGCATTAAGAGAAAATCATTACAGATTAAAATATATTCATACTTTTTCCAATAAAGGAAATAAAAAAGCACATACATAGAACAGTTTTTTAAAAATCAGGTTTAGCACTAGGATGCTAATGAGTCTAAAAGAAAACCACTAAAGAGTAGAAATGATCTGAATTTTCCAAAGATGGGAACAGCTCTAACACTCAACATTTCATGGCAGTGGTTTCCCTTTTTTTTCCCGTAAAGCAGCAATTGCAAGCAGAGCTGTGCAACAATTCCAGCATGCCTCTAGGTGGCACAGAGAATATTATTCACATGTGACCAGGGCCCTGAGACTCACACCAAAAACATTTACTTGCACCACCTTTGATTTCTATGCAGCTCAAAAGAGGAGGTGGTGTTTTTTTTAAATCCTGGTCACCACTATCTACTGAAATACATTGAAGAGTAAAGCCAATTCCTTGGAATTTTTTAGCTTGTCCTTTCTTAATTTTAAATTTATCTATTTATAGACCTTAAGTAGCTACCAAGGGGTGAGTTGTTGAATATATCTGTAAATCTTTATGTTTCTAATGTGTGAACAATTGCTAAATGCTGACACAGACACCTTCCTCCTGGCAATGAACATTCCAGGAAGCAATCTGCCTGGAAAAATGTTAATTTAGAAAGATTCTAATGCTTTTAGGAAGGAACAGATCTACTTTATTTATTTATTAAACTTTTTCTAGGAGGAATTCAGTAAGGACCATGAGATGCAGGTGTGGACAATCACTATGGCAGATAGAACAAATATGCATTTTGAAATCTTCTCATCTCAGGCAAATGCTTAGGATACAAGAGCATTACTGGCCTGAGAATCAACATTAAACAATGCATTTAAAAATTTTAAATCCTCAAAATTTATATCTTTTCTGTGAAGATGGATTAAGTCTTTTCTTCTTGAGCACAACTTTGGAGAAAAGGCAGATGCTATGGAAGTATTAGAACACTGCTTCTAAGACATTCTCACATTAAGAAACCATGAAATAAGTGAAAATAATCTGGGACACAAACAGCCATTTCAAACAATTCCAGAAAATCAATGAACTTTTGAAGGAAGGAGCTCTTGAAACACCTCAGCAATGGTGCTTGCCATCCAGATTCCCTGCAGTGAAGTGGGATACATCTCTAGCAATACCTAAATTTCCATGAGTTATTCAGCAGCCAGCTCCCTGGGAAGTCATTCCAGATGAAAAATTCATTATTCTTCCATAAGTGAAAGGCCAGGAGATTAATGTATAGTTTCCAGCTGCAATGTAGTTTTCAGCAGAGACTATTCAAAACAAAGCAGCCCTTGATATTAAGACTTCTAGGGAAATGCAGAGTCTTTATTTCCATCAGCCAGAAGCCCAGCAGCTGGTAGGATACAAATTATTTTTAAAATCTTGCTACAGATGTGGTCCTTTGCCAGCAAAGCACTTTAGAATCCCCTTCATTTAATCAAAAGAAATGTGGCAACAGCAAAACCTGAAGTGCCAACTATCTTAACAGAAATGTGCTTTAACCTTGCTGTGGAAATGTTGCTTTTTGTAGTGAACACTTAAATATAAAATTAACATATTTATTGCTTCAACAAGACTTCAACAAGTCACTTTATTAGAGATTAATTAGTGATTTTTATAATCAAATCACAAAAGGAAGGTGTCTGCAAAAAACTACAGTTCTCCAATAAGTGTTTATTACTCTCCTGAAAGGATGTGTTATGCAGACATGGAACTTTGGGAAAGGGCCAGATGAAGATTCTGAGCAAAGGCAAGTAGAGAGTATAAGCAATTCTACAAGAGCAGTTTCTCAGATACATGCCAGAACATGCAATTAATCCAGCCTTTAAATTATCTTTATTTCTCTATTTCCTATAAATAATTTGCATGCAAGTTATTTGATGCAATATTGAAATGGACAGCTATGTTACGACTGCACACCTGATATTGTTTGCAAAAACTCAAAAAGTTGTGATAATGCATTTGAAACATGCACTAAAAAGAAAGGTTTTGTTAAATGAACACCTCAAAGCAGCCACCTACAAAATGTGTGCCTTTTGGACTCTTTACTGTTATTTGAATGCTTCCTTTTCTTTTGTAAAGCTGCTGCCTTGAGCATGAAACACACCAGCTGAGTCCCACACAAGCACCTTCCTGAAGGAATAAACTAATGACTTCAGATCAAAATACTGCACAGATGAAAAATGTTCCATTGAAAATAATGACTAATTCCCTCTGCTTCTGAAAAGCCTATTTATAACACTCCAAAGACATATCTGAAGGGAATTATCACCTTCATTTTGGGGGGATAATTAAGTGCAATTCCTAGAGCAAAATTTAACTATAAAATATTCTGAATGCATGTGGAAGCCTGTTAAAGGCTTGTCTGATTTCATTCACATTAAGAATAATCACTGCATACTTCATTGTACACAGTCAACAGAGACACTGTGGCTTCAAACACTCAGATCAGCACTTTCCAGATGTCATACCAATAAAACAAAGCTCTACAGAAATCTCCTATTTTGGGGGTTCATTTTCAGATGCATGACAAAGCACCACAAGGTGCCAAGTGAAGAATACACCCCATAAAGTGCTCACTGAGTATATCCAGTGAGCAGATCCACATCACTGAGTAACCAGTGAGCAGCAGGCATTCAGCAGACCCTGGCTGTGCAGAAATAAACCCAGCAGAGAATTTTGCTGGACTCCTGCACTGAAAAAAATCACCCAGAGCTCTGCCCCTGCCACTCCTGCAGGTCTCAAATGCACCCTGGTACAGGGGGTGGCTCAGCTCAGCTCTGGCCTGGGGCACCTTGGCTGCACAGGGAGGATTTAGGAAGCAATTCCCTGGTGATCTGCATTTAAAACCACAAAACCCTGTGAGGATGAGCAGGGTCTGCCTGCCCTGCTTTTTTTGGGCAGAGACATCACAGACTCCAGCTGCTGCAGTGCCAGAGTTACAGCAGCTTACATGGGAAGAAAATCAGGGATAGAACTACTTATTCTTTACACTGGGAATGAAACACTCAAATGTGTAACTGGAAAGATCAAAGGATATCCAGTTTCTTATTTCAATGTACTCAAAACAAATGGGAACAGGGCACATTTATAAATCCCACTGTTTTAAGAACTGGACAAAAGGAGAGAGAAATAGCTGGAAGTAGAGCCTGAGAGGTTCTGCCACTGGGCAGACACAGCCTTGTTCCTCCTGCTCACAGCAAAGCCCAACAAATCCCAATATAGGTCTGGTTTGGGGGTTTTTCAAAATAAAATCTCTCATAGAAGGCATGTGGTATGGATTGTCACATCTATACCAAATTCAAAGTACTCTCCTTGTGGGACACTAAGTCATTACATCCTTCCATTTCCAGAAACATCAAGGGAACATTTAGTATGTGATATAATGCATGTTTTCTACATGGGGTCACAGGAAGTCTGACCATTCAGATAATGAAACAGGAGCAAGGAAACCTGTGTGACCTGCAAGCTGTCTGGGTTTGGAAGAAGAGACATGATCAGACACATGACAGCAGGCTTTTCTTAAAAAATCTACATTATTTGCTCATACTTCATATATTCAGTTATGTCTATAGAACTTCTGGCAACAACACCCAGCTTATTTTTATAAGACAATGTAACAGGAGGGCAACATACACTTTCAGTTTTAAGCTGCTTATTTTAAATTCCTTTATTATAGAACTTCTAGTATGTTCAGTCTGTCCAAAATCCCAGTATGCTGCTATCCTACATCCCTTCTGTTTCTATTTTGCCATATGCTGACCATATTTTTGTGAAGTTAAAAGGTGGAAAAACCTCTTTTACTTTATTTGGACCTGTCCTGCATGACTGAAGCTAAGAGAAACAATGCTTTGTCGTTTTAAACCTGCCATTTTGCAGACAATTACACAAAAAAAGTACCTTGTCACTCAAGTTTTAATTAAAATAACTCCAGTATTATTTTCCAATGAGTTTTCTCTCAACAGGGATTTTTGCCTAGTAAGAAAGATAGGAACACAGAGCCTTGCTTTGAGGAGATATGCTCATGTAAAGGCAGAAAAAATATCATTGCTAGTATATGTCTTCCATTCATTTTTTTTTAAAAGGAAAACCCCCAAACAAACAAACCCCACCACAAACCAAACAAAACCCAAAATACATTCATTGCATGAAGCTGATTAGAAAGAACAATCCAAAATTTCTGCTTTCATCTCTCCAGAAAATACATGTGTCTGTGTATAAACATGTCTTTCTGTTACAGACCACAGATTTTTCCTTAAAGCCTGTGGTATAAATAGAAAAAAAGCACCTAAATGGGACAATTTGGAGACTGACAGTTTCTATGTAGAGCTCCACAGCCCTAAGGAGTTCCTAGGAAACTTCACTTCTAGATTCAACTGCTTGGCAATGGTTCCCAGGTAACTGCTGATTATTCTCTGTGTTTCTTGTAAGTGAGAAATATGCAACCAGGCCTGGAAAATGGAAAATCTCATTTATAAACATGTTTCAGTATTTACAAATGGAAGTGCTCCTGAGAAATCACTGGAGTCTCATTCCAGGTGTATCCCACAACAACAGGATTCAAGAGACAGCAAATCCTAATCACACAAGCAAATGAAGAACTACTTTGTATTCAAAGATCCTGTACATAAATGTTTTGCAGAAAAAAATTATGAGCTGGAATCTTTTGTAGTTTATGAAGGACAATGAATTCATCAAATATGACAGAATAAAAAGATTTTCCTAATTCAACTAAGAAAGCAGTCTTTTATGAAGCAAACCAATTTATTTACCTCTTATTTTCATAAGTTAGAATTGACTTTCAATTTACTGCTATCAAGCCATTTCTTACCTCAGGTCCCTGAGGACCTAATGGTCCATGGGGTCCAGGTTCTCCAATTTTCCCCTTGAAAAAAATCCAAATAGTTAAGATTCCTGATGATAATTTATTTTTAACAATAGATGGTTATGAAGATTTTAAAAATACTTATTAACAAAAAGGCCAGCACAAATGTTGAGATGACTTTTTCACTAAATTGGAAATTTTATACCTGCCTTGCTTTGACCACTATTAAAACCAGTTCTTCATATCTCTTTGAACTCACACACACAACAAAAATCAAATTAGTTTAAGACAGAGAAAATCGGGATATTTGGGAGGAACCATATAAAAACCCCTTAAAATACACAGCTGTTTTAACAATAAAAACTACATATTATTTAAATGTCCAGAAAGTAATTATTACAGATATTGGTTTATACACTTATGTATTTTAAGTATCCAATCATAGCCAAAGAAATGGCATTTTTGTGGTTAACAGCAATAAAATTAGGTCCTATCCATGTAATGGTAACTCCATTATATATAATTTCAAACCATCTATGAATAGGCCAAAATACTTCTCTAAGTTATATCTGTTCTTACACATTTTCACAAGCTTTCTGCCACCATAAAGTGGTGAGCAAAATTCAGGTCTGACCTGGGAAACTTTCTCTAATTTTTAACATGAGTGACTTCATTGGAAATCTATTCTGCAAAGTTAAATCTCTAACACCTGCAGGACTGAGGTCTCATAGCTTAATTTAACATTAACCACAAGGTTGGTCACATTTATTTTGTGCTTTAAAACTCTTTCAGGATTCACATGCTTATCTTAAAATAAAAATTTTTGTACCTTTAAAAGCAAAAAATATGATTTTTCCCCATCTAAGCTTAGGCAAATTTGCATAAATTTACTGCAGGATTAGTGTTTATACTATAAATTCTATGGGGCAAGGAAAGTGTTTATTATGGAAATCTAGGGCCCATGACATTCATGAGGTTTAAATAGGTTTACCAGTTTTTGACTTGATTGAACATAAGAAAATTGACACTGGAGTGAGTATTGGCAGCTTTTAATTATATATTGAAAAGAGACAGATATTAGCACTAAAAACAGGTGAGGAAAAGCCAGATAACCCTGTGCAGTATGGATTTTCTTCCTCAACATTTGAAAACCCAGCAGAAGGGGCAGCAGGGCACAATTTAAAGCTGCTAGAAATCAGTAAATGTGGGAATTCCTGACTACTCCCATCCCTGTGAGAAATGACTGGCTGTTAATAAGGAGATCTCACACATTCCCTCCAAATCCAGCCAGCCCAAATGGACATCTGGAAGTTCCCAAAGCTCTCAGTGGATTTGTTCCAAATATTACCTGCATGCCACACAGTGATTGTCACAGGATGTCTAATATCCCAAGCACTCTATTCAAATTTGACTATTCAAATATACTGTTTTTATAAAGTCTCACATTTTAGGATCTGACTTGCTCATTAGCAGCAGTCACCAGAAATAAAAACAGCTTAGACCTTATTCTTTGTGCATTTTGAATTAGGTCACTTCTAGGGGATTGCATGCACTGTGAACATAACAATCACACAGAAATGTCAAATATCAACAGTAGTATAAAATATCAAGTATCAACAACAAACAGTGATATACTGAGGGCAAAATTTGATGTGTAAACTTACTGGGGGTCCTGGTTTTCCTCTGATCCCTGGGGGTCCTGGTAAACCAAGAGCACCCTGAAAAAAGAAAGTTATTAAATACACATGAAAACAAACTGTGCTGTTATGTTGGAAGCAATAAATTGCTATATTTTGACACCTGAAACACGCTTCAAAGGAATCCTGCAGGCTGAAAACTATCTCCTAACATTAACTTTCATCAAAAGACTTCTCCCAGGATGTGCTATTTCAGTGACTTCTGATGTGCTAGCCAAACAGGAAAGGAGATCCTTATTTATCCCACTTTGCTGATGCCAGACCATGTGCTGCTGTGAACCACAGCAGGTCCAGGTGAGCTGCAGATGAGCCCCAAGGGTCAGGGGAAAATACCTTTTACACCTTTTACACCTTGGAAAGACTGAGATCACACTGGAATCCTTGCTTGATGCATCTCTATACACACAGCTGCCAGAATTCTTCCTGTGCCCTTTACATGTATTTATTCACATTTTCCATAACTGAGTTTTAATTAGCACAGAATTTCTTAAAGATATGTTAATTCAGTCATATCCAGGAAGTTTTACTACTGCATTCTACTTTTATGCATCTGACCTGCTGCATTTTAAGAGACTCATAACCCTGATGAAGTTGCTGAAGTTGGGTAATTTTGTAAAACAATGCAATTATAACTGACCTTGTCTCCTGGGTACCCTTGATCTCCTGGCTCTCCTGCAAGGCCATTTTCACCCTAAACAACACATAATTTTATACAGACATATGTATGTGGCTTAAAATGGGATAGTTTTCAGAAACAGAATTAATCTTTCAATATTCACTATTAAAAAGAACACAGATCTTTGACAATGCAAGGTGTTGCACTGAAATACCTCTTCCAGGAAAAACTATAGACACAGACCTGGATATTATGATGTTCAGTAGTTAGTGTTCTGTTCAGAAAAAAGTTTATCTAAACTTTTGTCAGACTCAGATCATGAGTCTGACGTCATTTTAAAAAATAAAAGTCAGAAGACAAATCAAAAGGGAAAAGGGAAGGCTTTTCCAAGTACATTATGCTCAAGTTTTAATGAAAGGAGCCTGAAAGAAATATATATCTCCAAGATAATGAAAATATTTAAATCACCTTATCACCTTTCATTCCAGGCTGTCCCATACTCCCTGGGAAACCCTGTTAAAATAAGGAAAAAACATAAATCCAGTGCTTGACTATAATTTGGAAAGCAGCAGAGGCACCTGGCTGTGGGATAAGTAAATAAATATCATACCATGGGCCCTGGAATTCCTGATGGTCCACTTGGTCCTGCTGGCCCAATGTCTCCCTGGCAAACAGCAAGAAAGGTGAAATGGAGTAACTTAAAGACTCCTAACAGAATTTGCTATTTTTTATGCACCACAGAGAGAAATCAAAATATTTTTTTAGGTTAATTTCTTAGGAAAAAAAAAAAGCCATTGATATCATAAGTCCTCCACGTTTGCAGTTCCCAACATCATCAGGGAAACAAAGCTTGCCTCCTCTCCAGTAGATTAAAAATCCAAGAGGAGATCACAGTGCATTAGGCAATGCAAATTAAGGAACCTTCCTTTTGTGCTGCAGCTGCACATTCAGTGGGCATTGCTGCTGTCCTCAGGGTTACATAACAGCACTTCCCTGCAGGCACCAAATTTGGCTTAAAGAACTTATTCTAGGATGAGTAGGACCATAAAAAGCAGCTTTTTAATGGTCCTTTTACTCAATTTATCATCTATCAGTGACTTCATGAGTTAAAAGAAAAGAGATGTGACTCTAAACACCAAGTGTGCAGAATCAAATCTATGTTCCAATGGGCATGCTGACCTTTTCTGTTCTAATGCACCTTCAGAGTCCTTACTACAGCTCTTCTTTCTGGGATCTATTTAGGCAGTTTTATGACAGGAAAAAACAAAGTGAATCACAAAAATTAAGAATCTTTAAAGATCAGCCACAACATTAATGAGAAAGCATAAACTAAACATAAGACCTTACTTAGAATAGTTAGGACTGTATTGCAGAGGGAGAAGTCTATTGACTTTCTGCCTATTTAACCTTGGGGAAAACACCCCAAAAAGGCAATGTTATCTCTCCATGGCTATGCAAGAATTTAACATCACATATGAATAAAGAAATCTTTTGCCACTTGTTGAGAGTGATATGGAGAAGGTGACATGGACATTGTGCATTTCCAGTTGAGCACACATTCATTATTCTCTTTCAGCAATGCTAGCAAGCACATTCTTCTGCAGCCACCAGCAGACTTCAGGCTCACAGAAGAAAAAGCAGGACAAATCACTCTGTGTCCTGATGGTGCTGGGTAGAGCTCCCAAGGAAATTGCCATTCTGCATTGCTTTAACTTTCCATGACTCTTCAATGATATATTCTGTCATGCTGGCTGATCAAGTTTTATGTTGCTGTCTCTGAGTTGCACTACATGTTCTAGTTCAGCAAGGCATTTATGTATTAATGACACTGAACATTTAAATGCACATTTATGGTAACAATAGCATTGATTGGAAAATCACAGAGGGATGCTGAGCTGGGAAATTTAGCTTACAACAGCAACAGGAAGAAATTCCAAAACAGCTTTACAACATTCAGGTTCATTAAACACCTGTAACAGCTCCCAGATACATTGAGTGACTTAATTAACAGCAAAGAATTGGAACTACACAAAAATAAAACCAAAAAAGTGTTGAATTAGTTAGTCTGTCAGGTTTTTAAATCATTCTCCACCTACAACAGTCTTGCTATATGTTAACATACACTTATCACTTTGGATAAAACTTACTGATCAATAAAACCTGCAGCTACAAAAAGTACTTTTTCCAACATTTCTATGTGGCAAGTGAAACTAAAACCAAATTGCTTTTTCCAGGCAAAAAGATAAAATACCAGAAAAGGAAAATGACTGTTTTCCTAGTATTAAGTGGGTTTATTAAAAGGAAAAAAAAATTAAAATTAAAAAGAAAAACTAATTTGGGTATTTAGCAATAAATTTTCTGAAACTCTTCATCCTATTAAAACTCATGGTCTTGCTAAGTCTTGAAAGACTGACTGTTCAGCCAGCCAAAACTCTGAACTAGGCAACAGCTTTGTATATTGAAAAAAATCATGGATGGAAGGAATTACTGGCCTCAGCTTGCTGATGCTGCTCATTTTGCCATTGTTCTCATGAGCAAAGACAAAAATATAACAAACTCTTGTCACTGCACACAGCTGGGCAGGACAAGCTACTTGAATTAATGCTCTTGGTTTCTGTCAGAAAAAGATATTTAATCTCATGTTGAATATTGCATCTTGTAGTAGTATAAAGTGTTATAGCTGACAGAGTGTTTCAAAGCAAACATTGAGGACTGCAGCTCTTTTCTCAGTTTTGGATGACCATCAGCATCTGCTCTGACTGGGAAAGAGGAAACCAGACTGACCAATGTGATGTTGAACCATGTGAGAGTCCCACAAATTAACAAGAGAAAGCCTCTCAAATGCAGCTCACACTCTAAACAATTGTTAATTTCATACTGTTCAAAACCTAAACATGCCACCAACCTTTTGTTTTCCCAAGAAATAGCTCTCATTATGTTTATATTCCATCTCTGTACAAGTGGCAAAAGCTTTGGGCTGGTAATTGAAAATTATTTCCTCATTTCAAAAAGCTATTGAAAATCTCTCTGTAAGTGACTGCAACTCAGCAAGAAGGCAAATGCAGCTTTGATCCTACAAATGTTTCTGCTCATGAACTCTAGGTAGGGCTAAACTGCTCAGTTTTCACCAAAATAATCAGTAACAGTATTTTTTTGGAAGTGACACACAACAGGCTTTTTTAAAAAACTCAGGTACCATTTGTACAATTATCAAAGTCTTTGAGATTAAATTCCAAAACCAGTCATGTAAAAGAAAAGCAAACCACAATTCTAAGCAAATTCTCAAGAGTGCAAGCTCCAGGCTCATGAGTGGTTCAATTGCCTGTGTCCACTGACAAGAACACAGAAAATCATGTTTGCATGAGGAAGGCTGGAAGCTACAGAGGTTTCTTGACCAAACTTTTGTTTTCACTATAGCAATGCCATAACAATCCTAATCAGGCAGCGAGGGATGACTTACAGGAATTGCTTTTTTTTGTTATGAATGTATAATTAAAAGAGTAACAATTGAGCTCAACTGTTGTGCTTCAAAGGAAAAGTAAGCCAATCAGTGCAAAGTACAAACTTATCAAGAATGTTTCAGATCTGCAGATATCAAAAAAACCCACAAAGCAAACACTGGAGACAATAATGGCTTTCAAGAGTAAACACTTGTTATTGTGATATTATTTAAAATCATGGCTATCTAAAACAAAAGCTGTTTAAATCCTTGAATTTGCACAGTTGTTTTTATTATTTCAGAAACACACAAGACAAATGCTGTGATGCAGCCATATCAAAGTAAGTAATAAAAGTATACTTACTCTTAGTCCTGGAAATCCAGGAGGACCAACACCACCAACAATTCCCTTTAAAGAAAGTTAATCTTAGATTACCTGAACTTTACTATTTAAAAAGAAATTCCAGTGATAAAATAGAAGTGATCTACAAAGCAAGTCAGTTTTGATTTTTACAGAGTTTCCAAAGAGTGACAGCTTATCACTGTATAGAGAAATGTGCTTAGTAAAATCCCTGGATTGTGGAATTAGATCACCAGATATTTGCATCATGGGAACATTTCTGCTGTTAATGTAGGAATATGAGATTTTTTTTTAATCATTACACTTAAAGTAAAAGGAAGAAAAAACAGGTTTTTGAGGTTGAGAAACAAATTTATTAAGATTCCTTTGAAAAATAAGTAAGAACACCATCTCAGTTCGTAGAAAAACCTTTGCAAATTAAAGGCTACATTCTCTTCATGAAAAATTATTTCTTGATGCAAACTATGGTATTTGTTAAGAATTCAGTAGCACTCCACTATTTTCTCTGCCACAGCTGAGCTGAAACAGAGCCAGAACCAGCTGCTGAGTGTCTGCCCAGGTGAAGCAGGTGCTGTGTCCCTCCAGGCCAGCATGGCTCATGCAGGCTGTGCCAGAGCTGGGACTCAGGGTGACACCCCCAGGCCCCACTGCACCTGCTGGCACTGCAGGGAAGGGGAATTTCTGTGCCAAAAAAATCTCAGCCCATGCTGAGTGCCCAGCTGGGCATGGCTGCACAGGGACACCTTTGTGCTCACACACCTCCAACCTGCCCTAAAGCATCCACAGGGAACCCAGCAACCCCCTGCAAGGCAGAATGACACCCCCAGAGAATTGTGCACATGAAGGGTGGCACCAGCCAGCTGAGCAGAAGAAATCAGGCACGGAGACAAGTGCCATTAGTGTCAAGGGAGGAAAAGCCTTCCTTGGAGCTGCTGCTGCCCCAGGCAGCCCCAGGCTGCAGTGGCAGCTCAGGGGGCTCTGGATGAGCCCCTGGCTCTGCAGCCCTGCAGCTGAACCTGGCCCCTTGCCTGGACAAGCCCTGCAGGGGCTGGGAGCAGGGATGGGGCTGCTGCCTGTCACAGGAGGCAGCAGCTGTCCTGGCAGATTAGATGGAGCTCGTGTGCAGGTGCTTGCAGGAGAACAGGCTGCTTTGTAAGGTGCAAGGCTGTCATTTCAGATCCAGCCCTCCTTTCTGTTAAAGCACTGCTCAGCAAATCTGGTGGAAAGACAATGTCTGCTTTATCAGGAATGGAGGGAGATTGGGGGTACGAGGAGGGGAAGGCAGAATTCACCTTTTAATACAATTTGCAAAGCAGTTGGTGACACTCAACCCCTCAGTGGGTTTTCAAGATGAAAACCATACAGATATCAGACATTCCAACAAGGGAAGCTTGGCCTTAGGGACCAGAAATGCAAAACAGGTTTTTTCCTGTGCTCCAAAATGTTGACACCACACGTTGCTAACCCACCAGCAAAATTCACGTAAGCTTTCTAAATCAAGTTTCTAAGATGGGTGTCAAGGCAGGCCTCCAAAAAATAGAGAAACTCTGTCTAGTTGATGACTCTGTTCCATACCAGAAAAATCTTTAGGCACAAACTGATAAGCAGTTTCCAAAGGAGCATCCAACAACACAAGATGATTTAAACCAGCTGCTCTTTTACCCAGCACTTATTGCTGTTCTCTCCTCTCGCCCAAAGCCTTTCACTGGCTTCTGACACCAAAGGAAACCCGAGTTTGGAGTTTGCAGCCAGAGTTTCCCTACAAATAGAGCAAGACACAAGCCTTGGAGGGCAGAGTGTGACGTGCTGTGTCTGTGGCACAAGTTGAACCCTCTGCAAGGACAAAGCTGTCATCACACTGACTGCAGTGCTCTAAATGACAGCCTGGCACAACCATGTCCACAGCAGCTCAGAGGATCAAATCAGCCATCAAATGCACAAGCACACAAAGATCTGGGGTTTTACATGCAGGCAGAATCCTATTTTGTTAGGGTGATCTCAGAATAATGGTTTAAATAAACAACACAAAGTCGTATCTAATGCAGTTTCTGAGGACAGAACATCCATCAGTAATGCAATGAGGGCAGTGAGAGATCTGATTCTCAAGGCAGTCAGCACATGCAGCAGTGGAAAATGTGTTCTCCCAGCAGCTCTCTGAATATTTTCTTTCTCTTTTTTATACTTATTATAGTAGTTTCCTAGAAACTTCCATAGGAAAGTTATCAGTCCAAAATTTTCCTGTGAACAAGACATTTCTTTGGAAGCAAAAGTCTCCTTCAATTTTGGAGGGCAGTTGATATCGAGTTTTACAAATTTTATCATATTAATCAACACACAATTCAATACTTACAGGACTTCCATCTGGACCAGGGGGGCCTCTATTTCCAAAGTCACCTGGAAAACCCTAAAGCAGAATAGAAAATACCTGTTCTTCATTATTCAAGACATGAAAGGTGGTCTGAACACCGAACCCCTGTAGGTTTGGGGAATTAAGACAGAAATAGATCCAGGGAGCATGATGGAGGAATGGGAAAAGCAGAAAGTTTCAGCTACACAGCTCAAATGAACAGAAAAGTGATTTTTTTTGTCTCCTAAAGTCATAAACCCAAAATGATACAGCTATACACAATGGAAACATATGGAAAAAGCTGACAACTGAAATACTTCAAGAGCAATATTAAACAAGTATTACTTGAATTGTTTTTTTGAAGCCTGTTTTCCTATTTATTTTTAACTCAATTTTTTTCCCTATTAGCTTCAACATTCACTAAAACATCTGTCCTTCTGTCCTTAACTCATCCCCAAATATTAATGGTTGGCATCTCAGTATGAGATATCATTCATTAGAAATCAAAATTTTCATCTTTCTGACCAACATGAACACTTGCCTTAGTCTGCATCTAAACACTGAAACAATAGCTCAAGCCATAGTAAAGTCTCATTTATTTTATGAGAGTTTTGACTTCAGAGACTAGATTATCAGAACAGGAAAGAAATCTGATTTGCCAAGTCGAAGCTTAAAACAGAATTTCCATTTCTTGCTTCAGAAAGAAAATGGAATGGAATTCTCCCACTTTACTGGCTCTAATCTTCCTTCCTTCCTGTTAGGGTTTTGAAAATTGCTTTACTTCTTTCAGATGTTGCTCACTGCAGAAGCACATAAGTTGCTGGGGAAAAGTGATTTGATCTTTTGTTTGGGTTTTTTAGGAGGGTGGGGAGGGGTGGAAGGGTGGTGTGAGGGGTTTTCAAATTAATTTTTATCAAATTAATTTTTATTTAATTAATGTTTATAATTTTAGTATTATAGGCAGATGTCACTATTTTACTGAAAGAGCCATATGTAGCTAATTAGAAACTCATGCTATTAGTTTGAAGCACCACCATGAACTATTTCCATGATTGCTATGTATTCACTGTGTGAAATTAGGAGCAGGGAGGTAGTGCAGATCTACCAAGAGTCAAAATAATTTTTTAACCACAGTGTAAGGTCCATATAAGAGCTTACCAGAAAATTTGCAAAATACTAAGCTGGAAAGGGATTCTACCTGGAGAAATGCAAGCTATGGGACTCAAACCAAAGAGACTTTTCTTGGAATTGAGAAATGTCACAGTACTATCAGAGTATGAGATAACAGAGAGATGCACTGAGCACAAAGCCACAAAGAACCTGAGCATTACTGACCCATCTCTGTGGGAGAAAGGAGCAAATTGCATCCCTACAATAATTTTGATGTGAAATTCTCTTCTCTGTCTTTTCACTATTTTAATATCTTTTTCCCACTCCATGTGTACCAGGAGCATCTCTGAGGCATTAACCCCTCACCTCTGAGAGGCTGTGTCCAAACCTGCTGCAGGTGAAAGGTAAAACCCATCTGGCCTTTTTAAGCTGCTTTGTTTGGAGGCATCCCCAGCTGCCCAGCTCAGGGCTGGCTGCAGCAGTGTTTTCCTGGATGGAATGGGGGATTTACATCACCATCCCACAGTATTTGAACAGCAGTCAGGAGGACAATGTAAAACTCATCAAGGAGATGGAAAAATCATAAATCAAAGTGGTTTAAGCACTGCTTAAGCCATATTTAGCTTTAGTAACAAGTCAAACTTTTATAAAAATGAATACAACATTTGATGCATATATATATACACACATATATATTCATGCACACTGCCAAAATATGATGAAACAACTGAATAACTATTAATTCTCATCATCATGCATGACAATGTGAAGTAATCTGAGACAGCCTTCTCCAGCATCTTTTGGGTTGATTTTAGGTGGAGATTTTTTCTGCTTTCTCCTGTTAATTCAGAAAAACTAAACACAGGAATTCCTCCAACAGCAATGAATTTTCTGCTCAGCATCTGATCACAGAACTCACAAATAAGAATGTATAGTTGTAACAGTAAGATCTGACAATACAGGTCTTCATATTTTTGCCACCTTATTAAAAAAGTGGAGGTTCTTAGGCAATGGTCCATTAACCAAATTTAATTGATTCTCCAGGTTGCACACCATTGGTAATTTTCTTTTCCAACTCTGAAAATGTAGTGTAGAATTTTACATATGCAAAATGGATATTTGAGAGTGACTATGTTATTAAAAGCTATTAACTAAGAGGATGAAGCTAAAGATTCATTTATGACCCTTTCCTAAACAGTATATTTTGGCTGTACTGCCTATCATTGGTAGGTGTTGAAAGAGGCAGAATTGTCATAACACAAATGCATATTTTTATGAAACTCACAAATGAGGAATAAAAGGGGAAATGAAGGATGCAATGGGACAGTTTTACCAACCACCGAGAATCACAAACTTACAGCACAATCCCAGCATAGCAAGAGTTACAAAAGTGACACAACACCCACAGTCATTATAATCACATTAGCATGAAAAAAAAATATATATCTTAGTAAGTAGAAAAATGAAAGCAACATGAACAGTCACAAAAATATAAAACTGGAAGCAATACAATAATACTACTGTGCAACAACTGTTTTATCAAATCAATATTATCATTTAACATTAATAATAAGCATAGAAAGGATGATTATTCATAACTTTAATATAAACAGAACTTGAACTTCTTTTACAGTTACAAAGGACTTGAGCACTGAATTTTTGGTAAAATTTAGAAGGCCTTTTCTAACATGTTGACAACTCATTTTAACTAATCACAGATAGAAGAAAACTATGTAAAAAATCTTCCCCCAAATAAAAGCAAAATGCATCATGCTAACAGGACAGAAAATGCATTTAAAATACTGCAGAACTAGATAAATTTCATATTATGATGATACAACAGAAAGAGATTAAACACATATACTTCTACCATGAAATATTTTCTTAAAATGATATTGTAAGCAAAACAAATATAAAATTCAAAAAAATTCTCACTCTACAGATTAAGGCAATTGAATATTTTGTTCCATTTCAAATATGCCAGAAATGTTACAAATATTAATAACTGTTCAATAAACCTACTAAACAGCAGCATTTTGTCAATTATAAATGTTTAAAATCCCTTGTATGATCCACTTCTTCTATACTTTAAAATTACTTTTCAAAAATGAGATTATACTTGGGATCTGATTTCTTTCAAAAATATCTCTGCCAGAGATATTTTCTCAAGTATTATTAGGGACAGTTCTGTCCAAAAAAAAACAAGTTGCACCCTAGAACAAAGGGTGAGAGTGCCTGACTTCAGGCACTGTACAATTCCCATGCCAAATTTCTTTCAGTGACAGTGCCCTGCCCCAAAGCATTGTTAACTCCAGGGCACTATGCAAAAAAACTTTTGTCATTACAGCTATCATTGTTTTGGGGGTTAAAATAACATGTTTTCTCTAAGCCTGTGATCCAGCAGAGTATTTCAAGCCAGGTTCCCATGTGATTGCTGTTCTCCACATTAGTAGCCTTTAGTTAAATAAGCATTTATAGATTATAGAAAGTAACTGGAATGAACCTTGGGATTGAGGAAATTGCAGTGTTGCAAAGAAATCAGCACTGAATGAAGGTAATCACAGACATTCTGCAGAGGTGCTTTTGGTGCTCTGTCACCTGTGTGGATCCTCTCTGCACAGATTTATACAAACAAGAGTCCTTACAGATGCAAAATCAGATGCAGAAGGTAGCATTTCATCCAAATTACATGCAAACTACAATATGGTCCTGTGGCAGCTTCAGAAAGAGCAATCTGCAGACTAAATGTAATTTTGCCTTGCCTTTCTTTACATCAAAGCAATTCTTGCAGGCTAGTGACTTTTTTGGCTGGTGCTAGATCACACAAAAAACAAAACACAACTAAACAGAATCCTCTACACCTTTCACAGAACACATCAAGGGCCAAATGATGATGACCATATCACTGCTGGACAAATTTGTTCAACGTGGTAGATGAAAATCATCTGAACTGCTGAGCACAGCTGTCTGCACAGCTGGAGAACCCTATGGTGCTTTCCCATCCCAAACCACAAGAAAGTTAAAACTGGAAACTCCAGGGTAGCTTCAAAGACCGAAAATAATACGGTTGCAGCAGAAAACAAAACATTTGGCATGGAAGACACACCACAGGAAATATGTAAACCTTGATAATGTATACTTGGCAGGCCTGTGTTTATTCTCAGCTGTAGAAATACATGTGAAGTAGAGCACAGCTTTAATTTACTGCAGTCCAGAAATATCAGACACTGGAAGAAGCTGATGCTCATTCAAACCAACACCAGGCTCATGAAGCTTGCATCATATCTGCACCTTGTGCTAGCACCACTTTTATGGAATATATTTGTGTGTTTCTGTCACCTTCTAACCCTCCTCATAGCTGCTATCAGTCACCTGCCACAAGGCTCCTGGTGATAAACCCTCCACACTGCAAAACATCCAGTACTTACAGCCTGCACAGAATCTGCAGCTCTGAAAAGTACTAACTGAAAGCAATAGAAAGTCATCTGAGGACAAAAACAAATCTAACATTTTCCAGCTGATTAAAACTACTGAGTTAATTGCAGGTGGATTTACATGGGCAGCAGGAATTGTAACAAGTATTAGAATCTTTACCTGTCTCCCTTTAGGACCTTTCTTCCCACGGAGGCCTGGGATACCCTGAGAAAGAAATAACCCATCATAAGTAGATTTGCTTTTCTTCAATACTTAAATTCAAGTAATTAAAACTGCATTTGATTAAAAAAAAACACAGTGTGAGAAGCACCATTAAAAAAAAAATAAAGGATTTGAGCAAAGTATCATAGAGCCAATGTCCTAGAGCAGAAAGACAAACTTTTCTTGTCTTTTCTGTGACAATACAAGAACAAGTGTGAAAAAGGGATTTGTCATGCTTCCATCACAGCACATGTCCTGGCAGCCTTTTTGCTCAAGTAAAATAAGAAAAAGCTCAAGCACAGTGATAAACACTTTCATGGCTGGTTCTACTGCAAAGACCACCCAGCAAGAGACAAATACTAATCATTGTCAAAAAGAAATTGCTTAAATGAAAAATATTCATTCACACTTGCTGAAGAAAATAAATGACCTTAATCCTTGCAGCTGTAGATTAAAGTAAAATAATACCTTACAGCTGCTCCCCATTCTCCTTCAGAACCAAGGGATTTAATTGATTAGACTAATTGGGTATGACCTATTAATCTTATTTTCTTCAAGTCAGTTTTTCTTTTAACCAAAAAATATATAAATTAATTTTTAAATCTTGTACATTTCCCCCCATTCTAGCATATATTGCATTGCCACACAAACACCAACATTTCATTAATGTTCCACTAGGCCTACCCTTTCTCCTTCAGGTCCTGGCTGTCCTGCCACACCTGGAGGTCCAATGAAACCCTAAAAATGTAAGAACAATGCTTGAATTCAAGGCTGCTTGTCTCTCAGTATTGGCCTGCTATGGGTTCATGACACAGGGATTAAATTCAGGCTCATTTGAAACTACCAGGGAAGCTCTAGAAATTTAAATGTGACTGGGATTTACTCTCCAACCAACAGCAAAAGCCATTTCCTGTTATGAGGGCACAGAATCAGTTAATAAAGAAGCATTAAGAAAATGTCCTAGTAAGACAAGCTTGCACCACATACATTATTTATTACAATAGATGAAATCAACAACTTTTGTCTGAAGTTAACCTTACACATCAACTCCATCAGAAAAGAAGTTCTCATCTTTAATAATACTGTGTGATCACTGCTATATGTAAGAACTCTTACAAAAAAAAAAAGTTTATCTTATTATAAGAATGTTTTTCTTATAGTTCAGTCACAATTTATTTCTCTCCCAGCATTCCTCAGCTGTATGGAGAAATGGGTTCTGCACTACAAGAATCAAACTGAGATAGGAATAAAAATATTACATTAGTTACTAGAATAGAATTCTTTGCTTTCATATAGCTCCAGTTACAATGATTTAATTTCTTGGGGGTTAATTTTTCTTTTTTAAAATTATGGAGGATTGTGCCTACCTTGTCATTCAAACCTAATGAGAGTAAGGAAAACAAAAGCACATTCACTTTCTCCAGTTACTTAAAAGAGCTGAGAAGCAGAGCACAGTTTGATCACAGGAATATTTGAAACCTAAAGGTCTAAAGGTATTTCATATCATGTTGCTATACACCTCCATGGTACAGGAGTATGTGTCAAGAGGGCTGTGTCATCTTTTTTACTGGAAGTTACTTTTAGAATTCATACACAAGATTTAGCCTTAAGGTGTTTTTCCCTAAAATTCCTCACACATTGGTCATTTTTAGCTTTGTGTAAACAGAGAAGCAGCAACTTTCAGGGAAGGGACAGGGATCACTTATGTCTTGTTTATTGAAGGGAGAACAAGTCAAAATGCAGATGAGAATCTGAACAAAAATAAACTGAAGAAACATAAAGGAAACAATCCCTGAGGGTGCAATATCTGTTGGCACTTGATCCTGCCAAACTAATTTTTCCCATCACTGTAATCAAAACTGACATTAAGAAAAAAAAAAAAAATTCCAAAACCCTCAGAAGTGTTTAAGAAGCTGCTGCAGGTAAAGGCTTCTAGTAACTACACTAAAAAAAACCAAGGCAAAAGCAACTTTTCCAGCACAATAAGATTATATTAATAGATATTTGAGAACAAAATACACTGCTGAGCAACCTGTACATGAGCTGAGGGCCTGAAAAAACCCAGCAAAAGCCTCCTTTAAATCCTAGATGCAAGCAGCAACATACAAGGTTCTGGAAACCTGTGCCTACTCCTTGATGGTGAGAGTCAATCTGAACAAATACTTGTCCAAGCACAAGCATGTGTAGGCATGCTCGTGTGTCTATTTAAAGAAAACAAAATTACATAGCACCCACCCAAGAAAATCAAACCAAAACAAAACCCAACAACCCTCAAAAAAACCCAAACCACCAAGAAACAGAGAAAGAGCACCATAAAACACACACAGAACCCCAAACCAGCCAGGAATAAAAATCAATCTATTTTGCTTCCAAAACTCAAAAATTGAATGTGCAGAGCATTAAGACCCTTCAGTGCCTGGGATACACATAACTATGACTGCATCATTCTAAAATCTCAAGATCCCTTTTGTGGTTTTTATGTGACAAGACTGTTTTTCCCTTTATCTACTCCTGTAGCTGTTACAGATTGCAAATGTCAGATATGTCTCCCTTCTTGCCAGCATTATGGAAATGATGCTTCAGGTCTGAGGCATCCTCTGAGCTCTCACACCCCAGCATTGCTTTCTTCTCTCCCCTGAATGCAACTGAGAGGAAAGGCAGCAATGGAAAACTGCTCCATGCTGCTCTCCAGGGGAAAAAAAATAACCCCTTGCACATATTTTGACAAGAATTGTGTTTTCTCCTTTGTAGGTTCTATAAGGGCAGAGTGGCTCTGCAGGCACACACCTGGCACAGCTGAATTAAACTCCTCACTCCCTTTTTTAGCTGCTCTATGGGTAAAACCAGACATGCAGAGTGAAATGTTTAAGATGCTTACTTACTCTTACTCCTTTAGGACCTGGGTTACCTTCTGGTCCAGCTAGGCCCTGTTACAAACAGACAATTAATTTTAAATAACCAGATATGCTCTATGTAAAAGAACTGCAACAGCACTTGTTAACTGTGAACTGGCAACATGTTCTTGAAATTTTTAAGATTGAAGAAGGGACCATGTTCAGAAAGGTCTCCCACTAATATGGGGCAGAAACACAGATCATGACTGAAACTTCCATCACATTAAAATTATTTCTTCTGGGAGAAAGTTTTTTTTGTTTTTTTTTCCCAGGCATTACAGTGACATAATTTCACAGGATTTTTTTATGAGCTTTTACATTTGGACACATTTCAATTATGTTCAAGCTAATGTCAGAATTGCATATGTGGTCCAAATGCTCTAAACATTTTACCTGATTCAACACAAAAAATGTTATCATCCACTACTCCATAAAATATTGTAATGGAACTTTAAAACATACAGTCATTACAGACTTAATCCAACAAAACCTTGAAGTATTGGTCAAATTCACCCTTTGAGCAGGCACAAAACCACAAAGTCAATTGTTGCCAATTTGGCTCATATACCTTTACATGAGGAAAATGCTGAGTATTTATATCTTATTTCTATTACTGCACTGGAGAATCTGTTACTTTATATGTAAATCAATATTTCTATAAGTACTTGTGTTTTAAAGAAAGCTGCTTTCTGGCTTTATTGGTTCTCCTAAAATATCCCAATGGGAAAAAAAAACAAACTTTCAATGTTCCCCTTCCCTAAAGACTGAAGAAATAGTTTCAGCAGTGAAATAAACACATTGGTGAAAAATCAGGAAAACAGGCAGTTTCCTGCTGTTTCTGGACTTAAAATACAAAGAAGATGAACCACACAGAACCACATGAGGTTTATGAAGTATTCAGTGTGAGGTTTATGCAGTAAAGTATTCAGACATTCAGGACTTTGATAATGCCATTTATATATTCCAGACAGGAACAGCATTACTGCATTTAACACATCAAAGTTAAAAAGCCATGAGACTCAACATTCCCTCCAGGCCACTACCAGAAAAAGAGGCTTGTTTCAAAGAAAAATGACAGGATGTAAACAAATACATTTTTACAACTAGGAGTTTCAAGAGAGTTAGATGTGGCACTTTTGAAAAGAATAAATGAGAAAAAAAAAACCAAAAAATTAAAATGCAAAGACATTTGTATAGTTACTGCACCTGCCTGCCAGGGTAACCAACTGCCCCAATACTGCCAGCCATTCCTGGAATTCCCTAAGTGGAAAAGGAAGAAAGAAAAGGAAAGTAAACAACAAACATGTTTAATGTCATGGTTTGGAGTTTGTTTTATCATTTGCCTTTTAAACCTATTCATTGACACAGCTTAAGCATATGGAAAAATTACTCTTTAAGCAAGCTATACAGAACACCCTAAAACTGACTCATCATACACAAGTAACTGCCAATTTCACTCACATATCCTTTAAAAAGCATCTAAGATTTTGTGAAATAAAACAGTGCATGCCTTACTTCCATAATTCAAAAATAATTCAAGAGGGCTACAGGAGGCAGGTCCCTAAAATGAGGGACTGTACTGATCTTAGATGTATTTGAAACAAACACATTAAACTTTTCATTAAAGAACCCTCGTGTCCTTACAAAGCCAATTTTTGTTTCTTCCAGAATCAGGTCAATGTAGCACTGGATAAATAATGATTGCATACAATTCTCTCCACCTTCTTCTTCTGATGTTAAAAATCAACTTTTTTCCCCACTAGTTCTCTCTAGCTCACTGATAGATTACAGTCATCACAGAAAACTTCTTGTGAGACTGCAATAAAAATCACCACTCATTCAGTTGAAGGTTTGGGCATAAAACCCAGGAAAGTCATGAAGAACATCCTTGAGTTTTCATCTCCTTTCAGGTGTTTGCCATCAGTCATCATCACCATTTCCTTTTCAGTGTGATCCCAAAGGAGATTCCTTCCATCTACTCTGCTAACAAGAGACATCAGCAATTGGATGTCTTTGAAATTACATTCAGATTTCTTCCTGAACTGACATGGATTTTTTTTTAAAAGTGCTGAATAACTACTTCATTTCCTACATGCTAGGAGATGTAAAATGCATTAAATCAGCAGAGGTTTGAAATGTGCCTCTTATAGAATTTTACATCAACATCCTCCCAGCTGGTGTGGTAGCTGAAAAACAAGCTGGTCTTTTCCATTTCATTTAGACTGCTTTTTTACCACACTCATCTCTACACAACCTGAATTCTTGCTCAAAACCTGTCCAATATTTCCCTGAGCAGTTTACACAGCTTGCTTATATTGAACACTTATAATGGATTTTACATTGTCTTCTCCTAATTGCTCATCTGCAGAGCACAGGGCACTGTTCTTGCATCCCTCACCTGCTCACCCCTTGGCCCTTGCAGTCCTGGGTAACCCTTAAGGCCCTGCAGGGAGAGAAAGAGATCTGTGAAAAATACAATTAAAAAACCAAAATGGACCTTCTTTCTCTACTCCATTCTCTCTTAATCAAAGAAAAAAAAAAAATCCAGACTTGTCTGCCAGCAGAATTAGTATGGTTTACATTTAGCAGCTCATATGAAAACTGAGCTAGAGAAAAGGAGTAAGAAAATTTGGCAGTTCAGACAATTTCAAGATATCTGTATGCTTAAAGGCAGTTTCAGACTTGCACTCTTTTAACCAAATGAATACATGGGATGCTGTCATAGATTCTGTACTGTGCATTTGCCTTCCAAGTCCTTGTCACAATGCCCTTTCTGAGCAAGGCAGTTCAGAGGAAGGGTGTTCTAGGACACACTCAGGAAAGCAGACCTTCCAGGACACAAAACACCTTTTTTCAAAAATTTATATAGAACAAATGTTGGCTCTTATACTGTGGAATTTATATTGGTATCAAGAACAGCCTCACCCCAGAAATCTCTGTGGTGCTGGAACCACAGGAAGAGATGAAACTCTTGAACTTTGCTCCCTCTGCATCAATTATTTCAAGCATATTTTAACTCTTAAAAAACAAGAAGAATTAAAATAGAGCTGGAGTCTGCCTTCTCCATCAGTACACTTGAAAGAGGAACCACCTTCTTGAACATCTTTACTCTGGACTGAACACACCCAGACAAGCTGGCCTAAAAGGGAGGCTTGCCTTGCATGACTGATGCAGAAGCCAAGCCTGGTCTCCACACCCCTTGCAACAGATACTGGGAATAACCAAGCCCAAAAGCTACAGCTTGAAAGACAAAAGAGCAAAGCAATCCTTATTCTGGATAGAAATCTATCATAAACTTGGACTCAGAGGCATTGACTGAGCAGCAGGAGTGTCTAGGCTGATGTTAAACATCTGTCTGCCTTGCAGCATGATGATACTCATCAGGCAGTAGGGACTTGAGACTCACTGTAATAAAAACAAATTCTGCAACTGATTTCAGCAGATCAGGTATTCCAAAGTTTCAGATAAGCTTCTGTGTGGCCACAACATTGCTGCATGAAATTAGTTTTATTATCATATGCAAAATTAAAAGATAAATTTATTTTCCTTGGTGACAATTTTGACATAACCCAGCAACTCCTCTTTAGTTTCTGAAGTATGCCTAAGGAAACTACAGTTTTTTACAGTCCCAGCCAATCCTTTATCTCATGAATTCTATCCATTACAGAATTTTATTTCTGTACTTAAATAATCAACTGGAGGAACTAGAAGAGACCCCCCCAGTAGTTTCTTAATTTTGTACTAGAAAAAAGGAAAACTATACACAGAAGTGCTCAAAGAAAAGTTTACCACAATTTTTTCAAAGTGGGTCATTTTAGCTGATTATACATATATGAAGAGACTCAAAGACAGGCACAAAAAAGTGAGGTGAAGGACTGATTTCTGCTCTATTTCCATACAACAGCATTTTACTCCTGTCAGAGGAAAACTGCTCTGAACTCCTGTTTAAGAATACTATGTCCATATTTTTTTTTCAGAGTTAACATGACCTTAATTCATTCTAACTCTTTCACTGCTCCTTGGGAATGGAACTAAACCATGTTAAAATGAGTCCCACTCCAAAGAGACAGTTTTCACACACAGGTTTCTTTCCCTGTGATTTACCTAATCCTCTTAAAATTCTTGGTTTTTTATCAGCTTGAGTTTGTATTCTTGAGCATACCCATATAATTAAGATACAGGTTACTCTGAGCTAAGATGAAAATTAAGAATAAAAATACAAGTTCACATGCACCAGTTTGAAAAATCAATTACCTTCCCACTTCTAATGAAGATTAATTCTCTGACTTAAGAGCTCAGTGTGGAACAGAATAGTTTGAAGCTCCCAATTGCAAACTTCAAGCACATTTCAAAAACACAGCAAGTTGTAAGAATAATTTAGTCTGCGTGACAGACAAAAAATATTTACTGCCAAGTAAGATGTAGCAAGTTTAAGTGTCTGAGTTCTACCATGTGCAGCACAGTGGGACCCAGACTGGGTGAAGTCTGTGTACAGCAGTCTCTGTATCACAGCAGGGACTATTTAGCTAAAGAGAGAAGGTAATTGTGGCAAATAAATGGGCTCCCATTTGCTGGCAGAGTGCTCACAATGCTTACTGAGCTCCACAATGCCTCTATGCTGCCTCCAGTTTGGAAAAATGTTTCATCAGAGAATGGCTTTGGTTTTTTTCCTTTACAGCTCCATTCTCTTTTGTGTGCTGATTTTTATTCCACAACTGAGATTTCACCTGGCAACTCAGCCCAAATATCCCAAGGAATGGAAATACTGCTTTTCTCTCCCAGGACTGGAGCTTCCTTCCGCTCAAGGAAAATTGGATTCTGTAGAAGCAGCACTAGGAGATACTCAAACCAAGAGCAAGCCAAGTTCTTCTGTCACCTCTTGACCATCAGACATCACCTGGTGGGCACAGATTTGAGCCAGGAGCTCCATGGAAATGGAAACAGAACCTTACCTTCTGGCCTTTGATGCCAGGGGGGCCTGGGAAGCCCATGGGGCCAGGATCACCCTGTACAACAAAAACATCCAGCATCAATGTGGATTTCACTGAACACAACCCAGGGTTATAAACAGGTAGCACTAAATATCTTCTCTGCACTCTTGGAGATCTGCTAAGAGAACTAGCTAATGTTGTTTGATTTTTATCACTTTTTCAGAGGAAGAAAATTGAAAAGGCAACAGCTCCTCAATTGCAACCATTGGGTGCAAAGTCTGCTCCTGCCAATGGCCAAATCATGGCTGGAGCAGACTTAGCTCACAACCCCACAAAATTGACTTTTAGCCAACACAGACAAGACTGAAGAAGCCACACAGCTCTTGAGGCAACCCTCTCCTCAGAAACAAATGGTTCCACCTCAAATTAATAAATAAATATAAATACTGCCATGTACTGTTTGCTTTATTGTGATGCCAACAATCCTCAGCCAGGAGCCAGGACACCATTGTGGTGTGTGCTGTGCAAAGCAGAGCAGAAATTTAATCTGTGTGAAAGACAGCTTGAGAGGTGCACAGGGACAAAGGGGCTGTGGGGGAACACTGCTGTTCTCCTCAGGTTCCTTAAACCTCACAGCCACATGAAAGCATATGGGAATAAGGATCAGAGCATCTCAGATGCTGGGGAGATGGAAAAAGATGCTAGTTTTTATGGTTGTTGCAGCTGGGGCAGGAGGGAAGGTTTTTTCCAGCTCTTTTTCTTCTTGCTCAGGACTGACAGTGAAGAGTGAATCACTCTTTCATGATTAGTGCCTGAATTCAAACCCAGTAGGTTTGAAGGAATACATCCAGGAAGAGAATTGTCATCCAAGTAAATTTAAGTCCATTAATTAGAGTGAGCAAATTTGATTTGAGGGGGAAAATTAAGAATGCAAAATAATGAGAACTATAAAAATGCATATTAACCCCATAGTTTTGGATTATAGATGCAGCCTACATGTATTTAGGGGCAGTCATACAAATACACAGGTGGGCTTTAGACTGTTCTGTGGCTGCTTGGGTTTCAAGCAGCCATGTACAGCTCACACTATGATCTGATTGCCAAAAAGCTGGCCAGATTATAATAATGCTATTCCTATAGAAGCTGCACTTCAATTTCCCATCAGTGTGTCAACAAATATTTCTGATTTTTTTTTTCTCAGCAGCCCTTAAATACTGACAACACATATTTTGAATTTTAGGGTTAGCATGCATGCACTAAAAGATAAGTTCTGTACACATCAGCAGCTAGTAAACCATAGTTATTTACTAATGTTTTTTCATAACAGAGAGCAGCCCTCGACTCTAATAGAATTTCCTACTTGGTACAAATATTCCACAACTGATCTACTAGTAAATTCTCATACTAAAACAGCATAAATGCATATTCTTAAACAGAGAGCACAGGCTAACCCATTAGAATGCAAACAGCCAATAACATTTTAAGTGCTATCGCATTACTATGTATGAAACTTCAAAGTCAACCTAAAAATGAAACTATCACAAGCATTCAAGTCTACTATTTCTATGAAGAATGGAATATTTGAATATTTATACTCAAATACTTTGGACAGAGAAGGCAACAACTAGTTTGGCTAAAGTGGCTTAGGAGGCAGCAGCAGGAAAAGCCTCTGAAGAGAAAGGACAAATTTTAACATCAAAAATCTATTTCAAAAAGCAGTTAAATACAGCACAACGTGCAGTAATGTGTGCACTTGTCATCCTCAAATTCTGTTTTACACAACTTTCTGGAATAATGCAAGGTAGTAAGGAAAACTGGAATCTGTACTTTGTTATATTGGTGTGAATCTAATCCAATTTCATTCTGAAATCCTTACATTTTATTTGTATAAATTAAATCAAATACATAATTTAAGTTTCATCTTTTAATATATTTTTAGAATTCCCTTAGGTTCATTATGTGTCTACAGTGGTTAACTGCTAAAATACACCAGTGTTAAAGTAAACACAAAGCATTTTGGTGTTATAATTTTCTGAATATTAAATGAAACTTCACAGAAAAAAGGGACAGGCAAAACATTTTTCTATAATTAAGAAAACAATACCTTTTCTCCACGTTTTGCCCGTCCTGGAGAAAATCCTGGGTCTCCTTTAGGGCCCTGTTGCAGAGAAATTAAGCTCAATAATACCACTGGGAGAGAATTTCTAATAATATATGTTAAAACAAGCATTCTTGACTGTTACAGCAAGAGGAGAAAAAATGTAAATGTGCTTCCTATCATAGATATTTTTCTCATAATTTTTTCAATAAAGAACCAGGAAAAAAAAAAAAAACAAAACAGTGCAGGTTCACACTGAAATGAGATGAACATTGTCCAAATTTTGTAAAGTCACAAAATTTTGACAAGCAGATTTATTGGTAAATCCAAGCAGGATTAGAGCAGTGCCAAATTGCTCCATCACTCAGGACAGCAGCTGCTCCCCCAAAAACGTGCAGGATTATCAGGCTGTGAACCAGAACCTCGTGCAGGTTTCCTCAGGCTCAGCCTTCCCACAGTGCCAGAATCCACAAAATTAGATTTTCTTAGCTAATCTATTTTCCAAAGAGCCAAGAATAAAGCCAAACCTCATGGATACCCTTACATTACTTTGAAAACACCCCCAGCTGTTGATCAGGAATTGGAATTTGCTCAAGGACATTGATGTTGTGCCATGTTTCAGAAGCAACTGCATAAAGGATCCTTCAGCACAGGAGGGAAAAATTGATACAGAATAAAATTCTGCCTTCATTTACTGCTAGAAAATTCTTGCAACTCATCTGCCATGTTTTAATATCAAACACTAGTGTGCTTCTTCCAGTGTGGCCAACTGGATCTTCATAGCCAAAACTTCAGGAGCACCTGGTTTACTTTTATTTAGAGAAAACCACTTCAGAATATAATTGCATTGAAAGGTTAACTTATAATATAATAGAAATTAAAGAGATCACTATGCACCTAGTAATAAATATTTATTTATATTTAAATAATATATATAGGTACATACACATATGTACAATTCCTTCTATTCTTAAACTCATCGACAGAGCTACAGAACTGATCAAAATCATCATCCAGTGGAGGGAGAAAATAAACTATAAAACAAAGTCTAGGAGCAATTGGTTACAATTAATTATTTTCCTAGCCATGTATTCTACTATAGCCAGCATAAATATAGTAAAAATTAATTATGAATCTTTAACTGCCCCTATAAAACTAGATAAAAGCAAAAACACAAAACCCAGAGTCACTTGGTTTTACAGCACTTGGCACTGAAAGTTTTATCAAATGTCTTTTTATGTCCTCAAGCAGATTTTAGCACCTGTCATGACATGTCAGATTCCTGCAATTAGGAATCATACTAAACAAATCATGGTGCTGCCTTTTTCCTAACAGATCTATCAAATTGTTCAAACTAAATATGAGTTGAAGGCATTCTGCAACTGCACAAATCTGTCAGATCTATTTAAAGAGTCCATGTTACACAAGATTGAAGGTGTTATTTGAGCTTTCAGTCCTGTATTTTTTTCTTTGACTTTAAATATCACTTCCATAAATCTTCAGAAAATTATTCTAGCATATTAATAATAATGTCTGAGATATTAGGATATTTCACTATCAAAGGCTGGACTTGGACAATAAAAAAGCAATTTATAGGGACTGACAGTCTACATTTTTCCTTTTTTTTTTTTTTTTTTAAGCAAAGCAAAAGTTTATAGCAATTAAGCATTTAAACCTCAGTTTATCAGAGGCTGAGCTGATTTATAGGAACTCTTTTGGGAAGTACAGATTACTTGCAAAGATAACCATTTCCAAGTCATGATTCTGCACACAGAGGTGATTTTCTTTCCACTGAGTAATCTGTTGTTTTGTTTTGATATGAAGTTCAATTTGATTGACTACATTTAATTAAAATATGTTTACAGTAGCAGTCTCCACCTGTAAATGAAAGAAGGCCAATTACTTCTGTTACAGGAAACAGTTCTGGGGCTTCCAAAAATTCATTACAAAGTTCATGTACTTACATGGCACCACGGATAAGCAAACTCACCTTGGGACCTGGCAATCCTGGCAAACCTGGGTTACCATGTGGGCCTGGAACACCCTATTAAAAAACCCCAAACAAATGAAGGAAAACAACAAATGGGATTATTCAGTACACCACTGAACAAATAGGAATGGTTTTCAGAGAATAATTTTACGGCACCTTTCCTGCTTTTAGAATCACTGGCTAGGATTTCCAAAGGATTCATAAGAAATAAAGCATACACATCTTTCTAAAAATTAAAAGTGAAAGTGATTACCCCCTTTTCTTTTACAAATCTGTTTCTATTGTCTTCCCAGGTAATTCTTAAAGCTGTTTGGCATAGTCACTGCAATGTTGCTCTCCAGCTACAGCACTTGAAGGCATGGAATAGAATCAGTAAAATCACATTCTGAGGTACCCAGCTATACACTGCAAAGGGAAGGAAGTGGATGAGTTCCTAGTGACTTAAAGGGTGTCTCAAAACAATGTACCCCACCTTCTTTAAAAAAAAAAAAAATTTAAAAAATCACAGATTCTCCTGATTCTCCTAGTGTAGAAAATGGACTTGTTACTAAATTCAACTTAGTCTTGATAACTTACTCTGTTCCTGGAACAGGCTATCTATGTCTTCCAGTATTAGTTCCTGCAACACATTCAGCAATCTTCACTCCTTGAAAAATTGCACATTAGGGAAAATATTTGTTGCAATGGCTGTCAGCAGCTGTTCATCTTCCATGTACTGAAGGACCAAACTGGCAAAAATCTATCCCTGATCAACTGGCAACAAAGCTTCTGTTGAATTCACTAAGGCCAAAATTCTTCCAAAACCCAAATATCAAATATAAAAAGAATATTTTTGAAATTTTTTGTATGTTCAGTGGTCCAACACCAGAGAAACTCAGTGTTTGTCTTTCCAGCACACGAGGCTGCATTTACCAATTACACCTTGCAGTGACACTGAAAGCTGCACCTCTTAAGTGCTGCCTCTCACTAGGGACACTGTTGACATAACTCCACAGAAATGCTAATCCCCTGTGCTGTTTGGGAGATTAATTTGCACACTCTGGAGGCACTCTCAGGGATTTAGGAGAAAGGAAACAAACAGAAAGTGCCAGCAGAGCTGCAGTGCCACAGGGGCTCCTGCTTTTGCTGCCTGCACTGTCACTGCCATGGGGCACAGAACACAGAGGTGCAGAAGTGTTCTCATGGAATGAGGAATCAGAGGAGTTTTATGTCATCACTAATTCTGAAACTGCTGAAACTTCACTATGGAGAAACTTGGAGCAAGCCAAGACACACACAGAGCACTGTCAGATGTGGCTGCTTCACCACAGAATTGCAGGGATCAGAACCAGCTTCCAGGGGAAATCTCTGCCCATGAATGAACATTCCCCAGGTGTCCCAAACATGTGGAATTCTGTCAGGATCAGCTCTGGACACACACCCTGATGAAGGTCCAGGCAATGCAGCTCTGCACTCTGCTGGTTCCCTCTGACACCCTGAGCCACATTTTGGGATCACAAATGGCAGCTCAGGTGAAGGAAAGCAGAAATCACAGTGCAGGCTGCTAGATGAGGAAATGAACTTTGAATCAACAAAGTTCTCACAGGTTTTTTGGCTCATAAACTCCTGTCATAACACACATCATCACTAGCTGCACCTGCCTGAATTCATCAGTATTGAGCAAACTAAAGAACACTAACATTTCAAAACCTTTTTTTTTTTTAAATCAAATAGTTTTATAGACTTGCTTGGCTCATGTAAATATATTTTAAATTCAGAATTACTGGTAAATATTCATCTCAGCCATTTTCATACTTTTCCAGGCACCTTGCTGTGAACACTCTCTTCATATGGGAAAGCATATCCTGCATCATAATTAATCCAGAAAACTCACATAGAGTACTGTACTTTTTAGTAATCTATACCTGTAAAAAGACCTTCAGAAAAAAAATCCCAAACAAATTGCAGCTGGGCAAGGGCAGTCTCACCAACAGGCTTTAAACATATGAACACCTCCTCTAAAACAAAGAAAACTTCCCAATCTACCTGGATATGTGAGATCCTGCCTCTCACACCAGACATATCCTTACTATAGGCAGTGTACAAGACAAAAAAAGCTGAGTTGTAAGAATTGTCAGCTCATACATGGAAGGATCTGAGAAGTCATGAAGAGATGAATTTGAAGGGATGCTTTTCATTTTGTACTTTTAAATGTGTGTCTTCTACTCCTTTGCCTCCAAAATGCTCTAGAGCATCAGTTTGGTTTTTGGCCTCTCTGACCAGTGCACTTGCCACCCATCAGGACAAGTTTAGCACATGCTGAGCTGTGCTGGCTTTCAGCAAAACCTCAAACCCTCCCTGATCAACCATGGCCCCAGGGACTGCTCAAGCCAATGGGTTTTGTGCAATTGCACTAAGCCAGGCTCAGCCTCCTTTGCCTTGTCACTAATCTGTTGTGGCACTGTGACAAACCCAGCTCTGTCCCTGCTCCTGCTGGGCTGCACCCACTCACACCAAATAAACCATTTATTTCTGGGGCTCGTGTCTTTAGCAAAGCACCCTGTGATCAAGCTGCTGGAGCTCAAGAGACTGAAAGAGATTTTTGGGATGACTTTTCCCCCCTAGTCTGTCTTGCAGTGGTTAATTTTGCATCCTGCACCTGCTCCTCAGAGGCTGTGACCTGCATTGCTCACTCCAAAAACAAATGAATGTGACCTCAGACTGCAGCAGATGGGAGCAGCATGGAAAAACTACAAATTCACACTGGCAGCAGCAAAAGCCAGGTACAAATACAGCAATGCTCAGTGTGTGCACCCATACATGGAATTAACTGCACTGGAAGCTCACAGCAGGAGAAACTGTTTGTTTGTCTTGCTTTAACCTTTCTGCCAAATGTTAGGAATCATACACTTCTACAATCACTGAGCATGCAAATTTGAGCCAAACAAACCCATGCAGTGTGATTGCTGGTGACCTGCCCAGAGGAGCACAGTTGTTTTACTCACCCGAGGACCTCTCTTCCCTGAAGGACCAGGCAAACCTGGAGGACCTGGAGGACCCTGGTGACAGAAAAGCAAAGCAGTTGAGGCTAAAAGCTGACACAAGGACAGTATCACAGCTCTGGATGAGACCAGCTTTGCTAACTAACAGCCTTGTGCTCATGCTGACCTCCTCAATTTGAAAACCAGTTCTGAATCTACAACAAAGTGTGTTTTTAATCTGAGTCCAAATCAGATTTCTGTTCAGAAAGTATCTTGTGTCAGAGAAATTGGAGCTAACAATCAGGATAGCAACTTTTACTCAAGTGTATTGGCACTAAAGGAAGAAAAGATCCAATGAAGAAAGCAAGTACAATGTATTTCTAAACAAAGGACAGAGATTAATTAAGCCTTTTCAATAGGCTTGCTGGCATGCCAAACACTTTAGAAACATTTAAGTAACTGTGAAAAAATGATACCACCTCACAGAAATGACAAATATGAAATAGAGAAAATAAATGTGGAGAAATTACTGTTCAGTTTCCTATTAAAAGCTCCTACAAAGAATAACTAGTAGCACACTTGCCCTTCTATATAATGAATATCACTCTTCAAAGACAATGCAGACTTTTTAAGATGCTAGTATATGATCAAATGTATCTTTTGCAAACAAATTTGATTATTAGTCACCATATTAGACAGTGTATCTAGTTGTTTTGAACAATGAAACCTTTCCTTTTCTATATAATGACTGCTGTTCAGATTTGAAAAACCAGGATCTCTTTCACTGCACTCAAATACAAATGAGTGCTCTAAACTAAAATCTGCACTAGTTTATATTCTATTTTACCTATCAAATTTGAGTCCTACAGAGGGATAAGCTGTTCTTAAGCTGGAAAGTGGCTGGAAGGAATACCAGAAAAACCAGAAAGGCCATTATGTGGCTGAAATGACCAACAGGAAGGTTTGCAAACAGGAAAGAGATAAAAAAGGGAAGTGAGGAAGGAAAGACAAACACCCATGAAGGTTTTATTAGCAAGCAACATTTCATTAAGACAAAACCTGGATTTTTTAGAAACCTCTGGTTTTGTGTGATACTTTTTTTCTTAGAAAGATAATGTCACTGCAGAGAAGACAGTGCTGTTTGTGGAATTTAGGCACTGTCAAGCTAATTACATTAATCTGGCCAAAATACAGGTCACTCATGCACAGTTCTGGGGAAACAACTGTTGTTCTGAGGAACCAGAAATATGAATTATTTCCTCTCCAATTAATCATAATAAATGTAGGAGTTCCAGTGCAGTTGGGAATATCTGCATGTCCATACATGCTACATTTAGTCATGCTCAAACCCACAGCTGCACTTCCCTCTCTGTGCAATCCAGAAGACACAAATCTGTGTAACAGCCCTGTTTAGATCAAACCACAGCATGTCACACTTTTAGCACAGGACATTCCCTATTCACTGTGGCTGCATAAGTGCTCACTAACATCCTCATTTTTCAGGAGTAGAAAGACCCCATGTTTAACAGCACGAGAGATGGAACAGAGAGAGACACATGGAAAACTCTTGACCTGGCATTCCTGTCCAGGTTCAAAAATGCACTTGAAAGGGCACAGAGAACTCACACCCTGCCCTGCTGAAGCAGTATGCTTTTAATATCTCCTCTCAAATTCTAAGAGATGCCTTTTGATTAGATAATTATCCTGGGACTACAAAAGAAAACATATTTTTTTGTTAAGTGAAATAGTTGCAACCAGTGTGCATTCTTTTGTGTTCTTCTCTATCCCTGTTTCAGACATTTCCTTAAAAGTAGATTAATAGCTAAACTCCACCATTTTCCTCATAGAAATCTTACTGAGTATTAAGATCTCTGATCTTTGTTGCTGATTTATTGAATGAGGGCAGTGAGAACATTTCTCCCTATGTTGCTTCTACATTTTTTTTAGACACTATCTGCTTCCTTTGCAACAGAAAACAAACAAACAAACACCCAAATGCAACCCACCCTTATTTTGATTACTCTAATTCAAAAGTAACTATCTCTTTACATACAAAGAAAAAAAATCACAAAATCACAAAAAAAAGGAAAAATCTAATCACAACCAAGCCCTCAGAAAAGAAGCAGCAAAATATATCCTAGGCAGACAGAGATTAATAACTCTTTCCCAGAGCATTATAAAACAAAGTCAACTGCTGTAGATGAACCCAGGTGTTTGAATAAATACTAAAGGACTCTCCTTAACCAGAGGATGTTACTCTTTAGCCTCCAGCACAGACTCCTCCCTGTAAGTCAGGCAACATCTCTGAGAGCAGACTCCAGCAGAGCACACTTAAATCTTCCTGGACATGCTTTTCCAGCTAGCAGTTATTCTTTTATACACTTTATTCTGTCCTATGTATTTCTACAATCTGGGAAAGCAACTTCAAATCAGTATGACTGTTTTTATACTAGGAAGCTACTTAAGCCTCTCAGGCATCCATGTAAACCACAGAAATCATCTGAGAGTGAGCCAATCTCTCTTAAACCCAGGAATCAGTCACTTGTTTGAATAGCTTTTCTTCCAATGCTGGAAGCAGTAATTAAACAAACCTGAAGCAATTAGAAATGTTAATGTGATTTTTAGAATTTGACACTTTAACCACCACTATCAAACAAAACCAAAAAGAAGTTACTTTTTATAAATATTACAGATGCTAACTTAAAATTGTTTAACAAAACCAGTACAGATAATTTGTACCTTGAATTGTAAAGATTGCATTTAACTATTGAACAAAGAAGCTCAAAATCCAAATAATCATTGCTTAATCCTGAGATAATAAAAGTAGATGCTACTCTTCCAGAAATTCTCACAATAAATGGAGAATAAATGTAAGGAACTTTCCTAGACATGAAATAACTTTCATTATTTTTCTAGGCACTGAAGCCCTGCGTTGCTTGTGTTACATGTTTTTTAAACTTGTCCTTTTACCCAGAGGTAACAGGAAACATTTCATTTACATATAGCAGGTCTCTAAGGTTTCAGATGCACAGGTATAAATCCTGCATTAAGTAGTTAAAACTTCTGCACAGTTGATCCTCATGCCATTCAATGTCTAAATCCTATTCACTGAACTTTCTCCTGTGAAACAACTATCAAGTTTCTCTCTAAAAAACTCTTGCCTATATCTCAGCCACTCAAGTTCAGCTCAGCTCAAATAATTCTTTTTTAAAAGACCAAGTTAAAGGAACATACCAGTTTAAAATCTGATTGATCAAATATGAAGGCAGGCAGTCCTTCAGCAAAACAAAGAACCCGTGAAACTTTCTGCACCTCATCACCAAAATACCTGCAGTGCAGGTAATAAACAGAAAAAAATAAACAGAACCATCAGGTTCCAAACCTATTCTAAAACCTCTCCAAGAGGAAATTTCACTTCTAACACTGCTAATAAATTTTTTTCTATTGTTACTCTGATAAGCTATATTCTCCTTATATCCCACCTAAAATTTCCCTCTGTCTTGCCATACTTTATGTGAAGAGGCAAAAAAGAATCTTTATTAACTAGCCTTTTGCAAAACTATATTTGTTCCTAACTTTCATTACTGAAAACACTTTTGTTTTAAACTTTGCCCAGAATCATATTTTCTATAACTATACCTATATTACTGCAATCATCTGCAATCCTTTCCATCTGTGTACATCCTTTTTTAAAGCTCCTCACCTAAAGTTGAGGACACTTCTCCAAACTGCAACCTCATCATACCCAAACCAGTAGAAAAAGTAGCCTGTCTCTGATACTCACCACTCCCCCAAAAGCACCAAACATCACAGCAGAAAGATGTATTTATTCTTTACTGCAGAATGATACCAATCTATCATCCTTATGACTGGCAAGCAGTCACTCCCCCATAATCAATTTGCATTTTTAATTTCTGTATTATTGCACTAAGCTTAGTCCCATCAGTTTTAGACCATCTGGAATTCTGATCCTGTCACTCAGAATTATTCTTTGTGTTCCTGGAGTGCTTTGATTTCCTTCTTTAAGCACTTCATACAGATATGGATTTAACTATTGAGCAACAAGGATCCTACCAAATTTGAATGTCCACCTACTGCTTTAATTCTCATTTAATTTGCATTTTACTGGAAACAAGAAAATCTGCACATTTCTCTTTCCAAATGCCCTAGAGCAGGCAGTCACCTCTGTATGATTACCCTCATTTCCTTACAGTTGTGGAAGTCTCCCTTTGTCAAGAATTCCTACAACAGTCAAAGCCATGTCATCCACATCAGAGGAATATATATATGGCTTTGGGTTATGGATTAAGGTTTTTCAATATTGTTGTGCAGAGGACTGGGAAACTGCAGCAGTTCTAGGGGAATTAAATTAAATGTTCGAATTTTTAACATTACTCTTTGCTACTAAAAATAAACCTGCAAGAATCTAAACTTTTTATGTGAATCATCAGATACTGAGATTTCTCAGCTTGGGCAGGGAAATGCATGAAAGGGATTAAGTGACCAATAAGTGACCCCTGTGATTAGGGGGAGCCTCAACAAGCAATTCTGTTCAACAGAGGAATAAGCAAAATGCAAGGAGTGGAGCTGTGAAAGGTTAGCTAAGAGGAAAATAAGTGAAATAAGGTAAGTGAGAAAGGGAAGCTACTGCTGTTCATTAAGCACTACATTTGGGATCTCTGAACTGCTCTCTCAGTGTTCTTACTGTCATATCTCTTTTCTGCAATAGGACACCTCACCCAGGACTCAATTCTGCTTATTGCTGGGCTTGCCACTTCCCATTCCTCCTGAAAACAACCCCAGACTGCTTCTCTTTATCAACTACAGGAACACCACCATTCATCTTCTACCATTCCTCCTTCTGGCAGAGTGCCTTGAAAATCCACAAAGCTTTTCCAATAGAGGAAAATAATTCCTAGCTCATTTCTCTTGGAAGGCCAGATAGGCCTGAAGATGCAATTACCTCCCAGCAGGTAACATAAATCAGCTTTTCAGCCTCTCCTTTTACCAGTGTGGGACTATGCACCATGTTACTGCAAACTACTTCAGGACTGTGCAATGAAAAATATCAGCTTGGAAGTTAAACAGTTAAAAATACACACCACATTTATTTTTGTATTCTTTACAGATTGCCAACACCCTCTGCATCCCAAAAAGGAGTGGCTCATCAGATGGACAGAGCAGCATTCCCTCCAAAGAAGGGTTTCAGGAAATCTTACAATCTCAGTAGAAACTCCCTTTGTATTTTTCTAGGGGGTTTTTGGTCATTGCAACTGCTAGAATTTTAATCAGGCTCTTAATAGTTTTGAAGAAAGAGTTGTTCCCTTTTCATGCCCTATCCATAAATGAAAGCCCGAATTCTGGAGTCCTGCTCTGCAGCGGTGGGTGAATTCCACAGCTGTGGGATCATGGAATATAAGAGGCCTAATTATATAAGGCAAGAATCAGTTCTGGTAGATGATTAAAAGCTAAAAGAAGCTGAGTAGTTTAAGAACCACAAAAGCTAGTTCTTGCCTGTCAATTCCAATAGAATGAACATTAACTTCTGTGTGCAAATCTTGAAAGAAGATTCAAACCAACCACAACATAGTAAAAGCAGTAAAAAGTGGGGGTTTCATGCCTCATCAGGACTTTTTGCTGGAAGGGAAGTTTTCAAGTTCTTCAGTGTTGCTTTTTTAGTCTCCACATTGCAAGGACTCCAAGAGTGCTTATGTAGTAAAGTGTTAGAGCCACACATATAAAAGCTGCATTAATTCTTGTCTTCTCTACATGGGAGGACCAGACTGAGAAAGCAAACCAAGATCATCTCTCCAGCAGCAGATCCTGAGCCACACAATCCCCACAGAGCAGAGTTCTCAGTTTCACACAGGCTCCTCTCCCCTTGGTGCAGCCTCTCTGGCAGAGCAGTGCTTCAGCTTTGCCTCTGGCCCCTTCAGCCACCCTCAGGCCCACAAAGGTCTAGATTCACTTCCCAGCTCTGCCACAGATATTTTAGACCTTGGGCATGTTATCTAAAGCCTGACCCAGCAAAACACCTCAGCACAGGTGCACCACACTCCTACAGACTACACCAGGGAATTCTGCATTCCTAAGCAAGGCAAACTTCTCTGTCCATCCCCAGTCTATAAGAGAGGCATGGAGGATGGCACCACAGACACCTCTGAAGCCTTCAAGTTAGCTGTCATCTTTGTCACTGTATGTGTAGTGTCTGTGCCTAGAAAAACAACCTGGAGCATTTGCTGGGGGTTTCTTAGTAATGCAAACATCCAACTTTATCAGCAGCCATTTCTGTGACACGTGGAGAAGAGTGGGTTTAACTTTCTTGGCTCTGACTGGAATCACAACAAACAAGCTACAGGCTAAAATTAAAACCTTCCATTAGTTGTTAGTAAACATCCTAAGGTCCAAAAATGGAAATTAACCTCATGCTGATGACAGCTACATGCTTAGTGATATGTCAAAGAGAGAAAAAAAGATTGACTTCACAATCAAAAAAGATTTAGCAAGAGCACTTCTGGAGAAGTGTGAATTACTGGTTAACACATTTTTCAATTGTGTAACGATTGCTTTGTGCCTGGATCCTGTTTAGAGCAAAAGATGAACTTTTGAATAGGTTCTTAGTTGTTAACTAGTTCAAGAAAAAATTATTTCAGTGCTGAAAGAATAGACACAATAAAGTTATGGGCATATTCAAATATATATTAGGAGCTGCTTAACATGTATCAAATTGCCTTCCAGTAATGGCCACACAGATGAACACCTACAAAACCAAAAACAAACAACCAACCAAACAAAAACAGCAAGTGAAATTATTTACTTCATGCTATGGTTTCAGAATTTTAACCAAAATCTCACACAAGCAGGAAGCATGATCTATCATATTTCCCAGGCCAAGCAGGAACTGATGTTCTTTCTGGTCTGTAGCTTGTGGGCACATTTTTATGTATTAAAATGTTTATGAGCCTTGTGCACACAGTAAGAAAGGATAAACAAGTTTATATTAAAAATACTACTGTGCATTTGCAATTGTATCAAAAATCACCTACCCTGTGAACCGAAAAAATACCTCAAAATCTTGTAAGACTGTTCTAAAAACCATTTTCCATGCAGGTTTACTTGGCCACATAACCTTGGGTCATGAGTGACTGCAGACTAGATTCTGCAGCTGGTCTATTTCTACAACTATAAATTTTGACAGCACTGCTCAATTAAGAAAATTATGTCAGCCTTTCAAGCAGCCTGGTTGTTCTTTTTATGAACCAGCACCTATATTTGTGAACTGCATTAAATTAGCCTGCAAATTTTATTAAGTGAGTAGTCTCTGTCATTAGTGGTTACAAACATCCAGCTGCATTCCAAATTTTAAAGAAGTCTGGGTTGCCTACCACTCCATCAGAATGTGAATATCTTGGATGCCTTTATATTCTTCCAGTAAATAGAAGTATATGACACTTACACTAAAATTTCATGCTAGAAAGAGACATATTTAAGGCAGACAAACATCTGTACAATACAGCTGGGAGAAACTGCAGCCACAGCTTTGGTATGCTTGGAGAGGTTTCTTTCAAAGCCTCTGTTAAATGTATGCTGCTGCAATATAGTAAAAAGAGTAATAAAGATAACTTACAGGAGGTCCAGTTTCCCCCTTTGGACCTCTGACACTTCCCCTTTCAAACATTTTGCCAAGATCTTCATAGTCATAAGCATAATTATCAATACCATTTTCAGAACTGTTTTCTGTATGGTAAGTCTCAGCAGCATCAAATGCACCTTCCTGCCCTGGATGGAGTTCATTATCCAGAGGGAGCTCAGCAGGCAAACTGTACAGGCTTGTGTTGAAGATTTGCTGCTTTTTGTTTGGTTCATCTAAATGCTGTTTTGCTTTTTCCATTCCCTTGCTTTTAGTTTTACTCTGTTTTACAGGGGAGATCAGAGAAGGCTCACTATGTCTGCCTGCATCTTCTGTGGCAGCAGCTGATCTCTTTGGATGTGATCCTGCAGGGGTTTCAGTGATGTCTCTTTTTCTGCTCATCTCCTGCTGCTCAAGAGCCAGATCAATGCTCTCCTTGAGTTCTGTTTGAGGCCAAGCTTCCAGCAGCACAGGTTTGGTCTCTGCAAACTCCCACCCAGAGGCATTTCTTAACTCAAGATGGTCTGGTAGGAAGTGAATGTGAGCAACGCTGGTAACAGGCATGTTTGATGCTTCTTTCCATCTATAAGCTGATATATCTTCTTGGGTTTTTGATACTTCTTCCCATCTATAAGCTGCTGTATCCTCCTGGTTCTGCTCATCAGTGGCCCCCTTTGGTGGGAAGGTTTCAGCCCTGTGACACTGCTGCCTCACAAACCTGCAATAGTTTGCAGAGGCTTCTGCAGAGGGAATGACATCCAGCTGGCAGATAACTCCTTCAAAGCTGGCAGAGTGAGAGTTCATCCTTCCCAGGGTAAATACCCCCTCTGAACCAAATGTCTCCACTCCAGAAAGCACTTCAGTGCTGTAGTGCTTGTTCCCACACTCAGCAAACAGTGAGACAGTCCTGGCCCCGATGCCAATGGCAAATGAATGCCACTGCTCATTATGGACACAGTAATCAAAGTGCACGGGCTGCTTCCCTCCAGTGTACACTGCCACCTTTCTGGGCAGCAGCTGGACCCCAAACTGCAGCCTGCCTTTGCTCCTAACACTGAAAAGAAAAGCACTGCTGGCTCTGTAAGAGTACAGCCCAACCAACAAGGTGAACTGGTGCCCGAGATTTGCTGGTAGGACTCGAGTGATGGGGGATTCAATGTGTGCATCATTACTCAGCACCACTCCTGATGCAGCCAGATGAACTCCCCGAGGTGACAGAGAGGATGCTGAGGGCTCTGCTGTCTCTGGTGGCTCTTGGACATCTTTCACAAGGCCTAGTTGATGAAGAACATCTATTGCTGTAAAGAGAAATAAAGGCACATTGTTGATTTAATAATAAAGTAATAGTAATAAAGCTCATTTTAGTAATAAAAGTAATTTAGTAATAAAATAATTATAAATAAATAAAATACAATTATATTAATTATATTTATATTAATTATAATGATAAATAAATAAAATAATTATTAAACAATAAGTTAGTAATAAAATTAATAATTCCAGTAACAAAGCTCATACATTCAGATCCATATAAACAAATGTACACACAAATCTGTACCTCTCAGAGCATATACACTTCACACAGTAAGGTCACCAAATCCCTAGTGGAAGGCACTGATTTTTCACATAAATCAAACAAATAATTAAAGCCAGAGCAAAATTTTCATCTTAAAAAAATCAACCAACCAAAATACACAGAAAGGCCCACAAAATGCCCATTGTAGGTTACTTCACTTATGAAAGTGAAAAATCCTCATTTGCCCTCTTCAAACTTTCAAGTGATTAGTGAATACACTTCAGTTAGTTCCTTATTTACTTAGCTAATCCTGTCTACTCCTTGAGCAGATATTTACTTTTTTTTTAGAAAACCTTTTCTTCTGCAAAAAACCTTCTTCAATAAATCCATGCTGTTCCTCTATATCTGAAAATTTCAAATCAAAGCATTTGAGGGAAGAACTAAACCACACATTCCCAGGAGCTTTTCAGTAGGATCTCAAAATAAGATAGCATTTATGGCATTGATTGATTGATTGATTGATTGATAAAACTGCCTGCCTGAGTGTTTGTGAAAGGTGCAGAATACTGCAGATGTTGAATCAAAATGCAACCACAGAAATATGGAATGAGGTTAGTAACTAAAATGTACAACATGGGAAAAGGCTGAAGGAACAACATTTCCTTGGCCTAGAGACAGGAAGGTTTGGGGGAATCTAAATAAAATTGTCCATTATCTGAACTGAGGCCTAGGGGAAACAGAGAAAAGCTGAGGAATAGCAGGCACAAGCTGCAGCACAAGAAATTTCAGCTCTGTGCAAAGAAAAAGAATTCTCACTGCAGAAGGGGTGGAATGCTGGACTGGGAGCAGAGACACTGGGTAATCTCCACTCTTGGAGATTTTCAAAGACCAACTGGACAGGACCCAACAAACCTGAAATAACTTCAACATTGACCCTGACCTCAGCAGGAGTTAGGAACAAATGAGTTCAAGGTCCTCCAACGAAAATTTTCAGATTTTTTTTTTCACAAGTGGAAACTGAAGACTAGTTCTCATAAACAGCATTGCACAGCAGCATACAATATCATCTGTCTCCACTTCCCACTGGAACAACTTCAGTGAAACACCTATATTAAAAACTACTTGCAATATCTAATAGTTGCACTGATCAAAAGTGCCTGGCTGGGCAGACACAGGCACTTTCTGCAGCATTTGGCTGGGGCTACTTTTGCTATGCATGCTTATACTGAATAAATAAAACTATTATACGGCACAACAAAAATTTAGAATAAAGAAGAAAAGTTAAGGATTTGCTGCTATATTAAAAGAGCCACTGAAACAAATGGATGTTTACTCTTTAAGTGGAAAAAAGCCTCCTTTCCCAGTTTCCCCTGCTCTGTTTACTGAATGCATTCATAGCAAACTTTAAGAATAGACAGATGTTGGCTTAGTTTCAGTGGTAAATTATGAGAAGTGCCTGAGATTTCCTTGAGAGTGATTTGTAAGTTGGAACCAAAAGCATCAACCTGAATGCACTGTACATCTTGAAAATTAATTACACACCTTGTAGTGTTTCTAGCCATGTTGGAGATTCACTTTGGGGCCAAGCTTATCCTGGCGAGCAGCCCGTGCAGACAGAGGTATGGGGAGAGAGAATTTCTGCAGAGAGTCCTGTGTATGCCAATTTCTCAAGATGTTTTGCCTCAGAGCAATTAATTCACTAAGGCTGTATTTTTATCTGGCAGGCTGATAACAGAGGTTGGGTTGTGGTAGAGCTCCAAAGCACAGTGCATCTGCTCATGAGCCACCACACTTTCCCAGGACCCTGTGCTGCCTGTGGCTCTGGAGGAGAGGGCTGTGCTTGCACTGCCCTTGTGAAGGGAAGCTGGCAAGAAATCCAGTCCTGAGCTCTGGGCAATGCACTCTCACATGGGACTGTTTGCATGTATTTTTAAAAATTTTTAATTACATTTTTTTTATTTAAAATAGTAATGTATGTGATCTACCCGACGTTCAAGTATAAAGTAAAAAGCTTAAACTGGTTTAAAATAATCAGCTTAAAAATTACATTCAAGCCTATCACTACTAAATGGCAAACTGCAAGCAAAATTGCCTATTTTTTGGCAGTTCTGATTTGAAAACTTTAAAAGTTATTTTAAAATATCAACAGTGAACATGATGAGAAATAGGACTATTTTTTTTTCTGTCCTGCAATAGATTTCTGCAAACAATGACAGGTCTTGCGAGAACTAAACACAAAATAAATATTGTGCAAAAAATGACATCAAAAAACTAAATATAAAGGAATTATTCCTTGCTGACTTGCTGCCTGTTAACCCACTGTCAAGCCAAAAGGCTGTTCCAAACTTTTTTGGCCAGTCATTTCACTTCTGGTCCAACATGCATTTTTATTTTATTTTATTTTAAGGCTTTCAGAAGCTCTTGGCAGCACATAGGATTTTGGGAGCAGGCAACTCTCTCATTCTTCCTCCCAGCATGACAACCACTATTTGCTTTACCTATCAGTTGTCAGTTTTCTTTGTTTACCCATGTCTGCAAAACATCTGTCTTCACTTACTGCTTATTCAACCCACTAGTCCCCCAAATTGTAACAGCTCAGCTTATTGTAGGAGAGGTTGTTTTGGATTTTTGGTGCCAAGTGCTTTCCTTCCACCTTCTAGAGATCTTTAAAAATTCACAACCTTACTGCATCATGAGGGAAGGCAAAACTAACACCAGCTTTGGCAAAAAGCCTTCTGACCCTTGTGTGGCACAAAACTAAGCCCACAAAGGAACTGGGGAGGGATGAAGGGATTTGAGTATGGGATTGTTTCACACACATATTCCATCCAGTCCCTCTGGCTCACTTCCCACCTTGCTCCATACTCAAACTGCTCTGAAGGCAGGATCTCTGAGATGCTGTCCCTGTTTCAGCAATCTCAGCACACACATTTCTTCCTTTCCCTTTTCCAGCATGGGTAAGGGAAAAGACAAGGGCCATTCATTCATCAGCTCCACCAGAACCAAGAGTAATTAATTACCCATCAGATTGCCCATTTCCTAGGTGATGATGCAGCTGGCTATGTTGAGATACCTGGCTGCAAGAAATGCTCTCCTGGAAGCCAGATCAGATCACTGGCATAGGGAAGTCAGCAAGTCACATAAATTCTGCGTGTCCTTGAGCCCCACTCAAAGTGCTACTCCTAAAGAATGAGTATTTTTACATATACTTCACTGAACATGATTTATAGCAGCACACCAAACTGAACAACGTGTATCCTGTCTCCCCAACTCAGGAGAGAAGACATGTTAATTAGCCAGCACCTTTGTGTTTGGCAGAATATTCTTTTCTTCAAAATACAACTGCCAAGAAAGTTTAAAAACCAAAGTGCTAACATGTTCCTAATGGGCACACAATCATGTTCCTGGACAGTGAGCACCACAAATGCAATAATACAGCTCTGCAGCTTATGTACTAAAACTGAAGGATATATTTGAAATGTTTCTTTTCTTTTTTCTGAGGAGGTTTTCTTCTCTGAACTGCTTTTTCCAACTTTGTTTACACATTCTGCAAATAAAGTGCAAGAGGAACCAAATTCACTCATGGGAAGAAAGCTGCATCAAGATTAAATTCATCATTTTGATCCCAAGCAAGCATTTAAAGAAAATAAAGTCATGTACAGCATTTGTGAATCAAGGATGGAGAGGAGTTTCCATTCAGAAAGACTTCTCATATGGGTATATAGAAATGCTACTGAATAACAATAATAACAATAACAAGAAAATAGTAAAAAGGGAAACTCCTTCGTCTGCTGGTAACAAAATAAAAAATAATTCAATATAAGCATGTTGAGAGTGGAGGCTTTACCCCATTTCTGCATTTCTGTGCAGAGGGGCAGGTAAGGCTCAGCCTCACCCACTCCCTGTACTGTGGGCCCCCATCCTGCAGCTTTCACAGCCCTCACCTGCAGGTTCAGTGAAAAAGCAATTCTCAGGCTGAGGGACATGAGGAGTGAGAGAAAAGGTTTATTTCTCTGCAGAGGAGGAGGGTGGGCTGGAGGGATGGAGCCACTCAAACTGTAAGCACACAGCTGTCACCTGCTCCCGCTGCACTGGGAAACTGCAAACTGCTCCCAAAAACTGCCTCTTCCCCTTCCAGCCCTGCAGCAGGGCAGGCCACACACATCTCACAGGGCTCCCCTCCTCCAGTGAGAACTTGGCTCAGCTGTTATAAAAATCCGGGAAAATCCCATCATCAGGAAAGCATATGGCCCCCATTGAGCGGGATGTGAAAAATCAACAACCCATCTTAGCAGGCAAGCCATGGGCAACGCTGCAGGGCAAAACTACAGAGGCAACAGGGGGGAAGCAAAACAAAAAATCCACAGCTGAAGGAAAAACCAAGCTTTGCCAATCTCTGGGAATGACAAGCAGGAAAAATGCATTGGTGAGAATAATGGTGGGAGGCTGCTGAGATATCCCAAAGGGCTCTAGCAAAACATTATCAGGAATGAGTCTTGTCTTAAGCAAGCCATCTGCTTGTGCTCAGATGAGTATCTGCAGCCACACACTCGGCAGCCAAGGATGACCTGCCTCGTGCTTCACCTGGAGGTGAAAGGAGCAAAGGACCGTGGTGGAGAGCTGATGCTGCCACTCCCATGGCAAGTGGGAGGTGACTGAATGGCAGCTAGCATCCACCACGTTGGGATGCTGTCATTTCCACAGCAGCCTCCAGAGCAAACTGCACATCTGGTGCTGTTATAACAGCTGGCAGATAAAAAAAGAAACTAAAAACAAGACAACCCTATTCCCTCCCAACATGTGCATCTGAGTGCAAGGCCAAATGAATACCAAATTTCACATTTTGCTTTAGCGGTGCCAGCCTTTATTATGCACAGTGGTTTGCCTGCCTTAAGTGCAAAGGTAACTCAGGCATAGTTTGCCACCCCCAAGGACACCCACTTGCAGTGAAGACACAATCAAAGCCTTTTCACTGTACAAGGCTTCTTTTTTATGAAGAGCTTGCTTAAATATGTAAGCAATTTCATAGACAGAAAATCTGAGCAATTCCAAAAGGTCATCTTTTTGAAAATGGTGCTTTAAACTTTAGCTCTCATTATGCTGTAATTGATATTTTCTTTAAGTCGTATGAATTAATTAACTAAACCTAAGACCACAAATAACAACAGCCATTTACTCTTTTTATCTACTAATACATGACACAAATGTCCTGTTATAAAGAAAGCATTCTCACCTTGTTTGGGTACTTGTGCAACACCCACAGCTATACATGTTGCAATAAACAGGAGAGCTTTCCTGAAAGGGAAAGAAAGGGAAAAAAACACGTGAGAAAGCATCTACAGTTTCAGAACTCCAAGGAATTAGAAACCTGATTCAAGATCCAAACGGCAGAATATCACTGACTTCAGCAAGTCCTGAACCAAAGCCATCACACTGCACAACCTCCCACTGATACTGAGAAGGAGTTCCACACAAAGACTGAGGTTGTGTATGCCCTCATATATTTTACACTGGGTTTTATTAATAAAATGATTGCATCTGCTTTATATTTCCTTGCAGCAGCTTTCAAATATGAAACGTGTAGTAAATTTCTTCCTGGAAAGAAAAAAAATGTTAACGTAAAGAAACCATTGAATAAATGATGGGATAATTCCTGTAGAGATCATTAGATACTTTAGATACTTTTGAGCCCCTATTAGTCTTCTCACTAGATCACATCATCCTCCCATCAGTGAAAATGCCAAACTTTTGTTCTCGTAATACAAAATTTTTTCATGCTACAAGCAAGTCATGCTCTTCACAAAGTAAAAAAAAAAATCACATCACATTTCATCTTAAAACTCCATGCTCAGTAGAAAAGTGTGATACTGATAGCTGTCACAGGCTCACTGCCCTGGTTTCAGCCAGGGAGATAATTTTCTTCTCAGTAGCTGGTGGAGTGTTGTGTTTTGGATTTAGTATGAAAATAATGTTGATAGCGCTCTGATGTTTCATGTTTTTTATAAGATTGATCTAGATTATGTGCTCAAAACTCACTTTAGAAGTGTTGAATGTTGTACAGACTACATTTTTATTGTAATTAAGAACAGATTGTCTGCTGTCCCTTAATTATTGTATTAGCCAGATTAACATCTAATCACTCTTATCAGTGACTGAATCTTTTAATGAATGAGAAATATATTTTCTGTTAATGTTGGACAACCAGGCACAGATGCATGTAACAATTATAGTAACCTGTATCTACTCAGTTCTAAGAAGAAATATTTCAAAAATATCAGAAATATAGTTACTCAATTCACACTCAAGCCCCAGCTCAAGCTTCTTGCTCATTAATGTATATAACCTCAGCGATTTTTCATAATATGGAATGCTAGAATGACTAAAAATTTTCCTGGACCAGGTCAAAGAGGACTTGAGTATCTGGAATCAAATGTATTTGAAAGTAACATAGTTGCAACTAAACACATATAACTTCATGTCACCTAATTTTGCCAGCTAATCAGTCAGATTTTTACATTAAAAAAAAAAGGCAGGAAGAAACACTACCACTTAATATAGGAACATATGGTTTAAACAGAAAGAAAAAATATAGAAGTATATATGCATAGACACACACACATACAGCAGTATTTAGTGAAAAGTCTTACTAATTTTTTAAAGGGTTGGGAATTCAAAGATTTCAGAAACATCCAAGTGCCTGAAAACCACAGAACAATAACATGGTTTTTTCAAGTGGATTTGTATATTGTCAGAGCTTAAACTTTGGCAAACAGAACAAATGAATAATTTAAGGAACAATAAGGCACCATAGTCATCACTGCCACTGTAAAATGGTAGATACATCATGCCTTTGAGAAGAAAAGGCACAGAACATAAAGGAGATTCAAAAATATGCATCAGTGCTTCAGCTGTGATCACAGAGAGAGGGAAGGGAGGAAACTACACCTTCCACATCCCAACATGCCTGTAGGGGCATGTTCTTTAATTAACCACCACTACAGTCCCAAGCTATTCCTCCCTTCAAGCTTTTTTCCTGCTACAGCCATGGAATTTCTACTGGAGCAGTTCTGCCACTCCTAAAAAAGACCTAACACTGACTGCTGCCCAAACAGCTTGTCCACTACAGGACACTCACTTCAATTTTTTCAGAGCTACCAAGACCAGCGTTCAAGTTCAAAGTTTCTGCATCACACAGTGCATCATCTTTTGATGGAATGAGCAGCTCAGTGACAGGAGACAGCTGTGCCAGAAAGAAAGTCCATCCATTTACCTGCATCAGCTAATACTCAGGACAACCCTTTATTTGACCCTTATTATTTCCACAGGTGCAAAACGGATTTGCCATTAAAAATCACATAAAACATTTTAGCTAGCTACAAAACAAAGATGCTTAAAGAACCCCAGAGCCCCAAATCCAAAAATTATTCCTCTAATAATTACAACAGCCTCTTCTACTACACCAGCCAGGTACAAAGCTGTGTGTGTCAGGTACCTGCCTCTGTCACTTCCCAGCAAACATTGTAGGAAAGCAAGAAATTCCAAAACGTTCCCAGGGCTGTAAATTACACAGATGTAACAGGATATACAGAAACATTTAGTGAGAAGACAAACGTCTGGCTTACACAGTGCTCTCCAGCTAATGTCAAGAACAGATGAATTATCAAGTAAGAGAAAAAACAGGGACCAGAGAGAAGCATAGTGCTGGGGGTCCTCTAATGCCTGAGAAAAGTGAGACTTCCTTCTATATTTTTTCACAAAATTTTTTGTGAATGAAACCATGTGGAACCTAATCCATGCAAACCCTCCCTCTTGGTTGAGATCACTGCTCTGCACATTTGCAGAACAGTCAGTTCCCAGCCTCCACTCTCACACCAGCACAGTCACTAAGATACCAGGCTCCCTGCAGCATAACCTGTGTGTGGCTTGGCCCATCCTCTGCTTGGCTCCTTGTCCCAGCTGAGTCCACGGCTCTTGGAGATGTTGGGACACTCCAACAGAAAAATGCAGAATCATGTGGCATGGAAGACTTCAGCTGAACCAAATGCTGGCTATTTTTCCCCATTTAACATCACACCTGAAGCTGTTCCAATACCTAGGGATATCTCCATCTTCCTCCCCCTTCTCTTACCTCTCATCTGCTCTATTTTACATGCAAGCATATGCTGATGGCCACTATTGAATAATTTTGGAGGAAGGCACTACCAAATGTGATTGAGCCATTCTACCACTAAAAACTGAGCTTATCTTTCTGACAGTTTTTGAGATCTTGTGGCCACTTGCCTCTTCCTACAGAGTGGTCAGCAACTACCCATGGCTTTTTTTTACATTAGGGGTGATGGATGGGTGAGAAAACTCATAAGCTTCAAATCAAGTTGTGGCAAGCTACCATGAAAAATTTCACCCTCTGAAGACTACTCAGCAGCATGTAGAGCTCAAGTTTGGTCAGTGCACAGCAGTATCCTCTTTATTCCATCCTGGTTTCCTAAATCTCAAGATGAAAGGAAGAAATACCACTAGCTGGCTGCTGGCAGAGGCAAATAAACCTGTTTGCAGTGTGACTGCACAGGTGCATTCAGTCCTGCACTCCTCAGGGATGATGGTTTAAACACCAGCACCTGCCCCACACATCTTCCTTCTCTGGATCTGTCTGGGGACTGCTCAGGACAATGGCACAGTTTGGGTCCATCAAGCTTGAGAAAGAACACAGCACCCTGTGGACAGAGATGCCCTGGAACTCTCAAGGACCTCAAGATGTTATAAACCTTATCTTTCAAGATACAAAAAGGAATACAACTTTCTATGCTGCTATAATGAAATCAGCCAGCAGGTCCAGTGCTGCTTCCCAAATTTTAAAAGACCTACTAACAACACAGTTTGAGGGGACACAACAGCCTGCAAAACCTCTCTGGTGTGACACTCACGTGCCCTTTGGTCACAGATGGCACCATGCAATTAGCATGAATCCTTTGCCAAATTTCACAATTTGAATGAATGGGAAACAGGAGAAATACAAGATGAGGTGAGAGGTAGAGGAGCAATGGCCTAAGAAGAGTTCTACAACAGGGTTGGGGTTCAGAGAAAGGAAACTCCCTGCCTGGTGGCCCATTCTTTGGAGAGCATCTGGCTTAAAATGAGAAACTACCACATCCAGAAGAACAGTCAACTCTGTTAGTATTTCTAAAAGAAAAAACAAAACAAAACAAACCCAACAAAAAAACCCAAAAAACACAACAACAAAAGAAAAAAAAAAAAACAACCAAAATTTTGAAAATCTGTGATTTTAGAAGTTTTATGAGTAAATCTCTGATTGCTTACACTAGTTCTCTTCTCCAGATAGCAAATATATTTTTTTTCTGTATGAAGGCAAAAATATAGAGCTTGAATTCCTACTCATGTGAAACACTCTTCTTTCACAGGGTTTGTCTCTGTATATTTTATAGATCATTCTTCAAACATACTACAATGTGGTGCTTGCAAGAAACAAGGGTGACACAAGGCTGTTCACATTTTAAATTTTTTGTCAATAAATGGGGTGAGAGATTTAGAAGTCATTAAGTTGTTTTATTTATTTAACCTGCAGAGACACCCCTACATAGGCCTGACCTAATGGTATTTCAACAAAAAGGTGGTTGAAGTTGCAAGGGATTTACTGGTTTGACATACACTAAGGAAACCTGATCCTTTTGTGAGGAATTCTGGTTTCTTAATACAGGCAAGTGACCAGGTTGCTTGCTCTCTATAGAAGTAAATTAGGTTAACATTACAGAAGCATACAGATACATAATCTGAAACTATCTCAGATTTTGAGCCTGAGTAAACTGCATCTCTGCTACTGTACCTCTTTCCTGTAATGCAATTTATGTTTCTCCAGCAGCAATACCCCTTTACAGATTTCAAACAAAACCATTATTCGAAATTGCACTCAGACAACTCCTGAAGAAGTCCCAAAGACACATCCACCAAAAACAGATCTCCTGGGAGGCCACCTTCAGGCAGCCCCTTAACTGCTCACAAGCATTCAAGTACACCCAGATTATAGACCAGGCACACTTGAGCAGCATAATCCTCACTACAACACTTAACAAATTCTCCTGTCCTGCTCACAACGCTCAGTAAACTTAAGACACAGCCAGAACAAAATCAGCCCTTTACAAAGAGACATGCAAGCAACCTCTCTGATATCGTTGCAAACCATCATAAATTCACAGTCGTTTTACCGAGGCTGCTTTTAGGTGAAGCGCAGAGAGCAGAGCTCTACCTTTGCATCACAGGTGAGGATGCATCAGAAACACCTCAGCCAATTGCAATAACACTTGAACACAGAGCAGCTCATCTGACTGCCTCTGGTATTAGAGCAGCCTTAGCTCTTCAGCGGAAATTCTGCAGGTTTTGCGTTTGCTTGTTTTACTGGCCAGGTACCGCAGGAGCCGCCGGGGGATCCCGGGGATCGGGGGCACCGCTCCCGGGTCAGGCTGTCCCCGCTGCGGGGACCAGAGCTGTGCAGGGAGGGACGAGGGACAGGGCACATCCAGAGCGACACCGGGGCGAGGAGGAGGCAGGAACCGAGCGGCATCCCCATCCCCGCCAGCCCCGCGGAGCGGCGGCAGCGCCCGCGCCCCGTCCCGCGGCTCCCGCTTACGTTCGTGCCGCGGCAGCGATGCGTCCTCGCCTTGTCCTCTGGGCTCCCAAATGCATTTGTCTGCATTTGCCCGGGCAGCGGAGGTCCGAGGGAAAGCCGCGCCGCCGCCGGCTCAGCCGCTGCCCGTGCAAGCCCGGGGGCGGTCGGGGGGGCCCGGGGGCCGGGCGGCGGGGGCGCCCCGGGCTCTGCCCGCGGAGCGCGGAGCGAGCTGCGCCGCCCGCCCGGCACCGGCGCGGCTCCCGCCCGCCGCGGTGTTGGGTTTCAGCGCTGCCTGCCCGGCGATTACATCAGCGGGGCGGGCCGGGAGCGCGCACGGTGCGCGCTACCACTGCCGCTCCGCTCACACCCGAACCGAGCCGGGCCGGGCCGAGCTGAACCGAGCCCAGCCCCGCACGGTGCGCGCTGCCCCCGCCGCTCCGCTCACACCCGAACCGAGCCGGGCCGAGCTGAGCCGAGCTGAACCGAGCCCAGCCCCGCACGGTGCGCGCTGCCCCCGCCGCTCCGGCTCACACCCGAACCGAACCGAGCCGAGCCGAGCCCGCACCGCCGGAGCACAGCCCAGCCCCGCACGGTGCGCGCTGCCCCCGCCGCTCCGGCTCACACCCGAACCGAGCCGAGCCGAGCCCAGCCCCGCACGGTGCGCGCTGCCCGCGCCGCTCCGCTCACACCGGACCGGGCCGAGCCGAGCTGAACCGAGCCCAGCCCCGCACGGTGCGCGCTGCCCGCGCCGCTCCGGCTCACACCCGAACCGAACCGAGCCGAGCCGAGCCGAGCCCGCACCGCCGGAGCACAGCCCAGCCCCGCACGGTGCGCGCTGCCCGCGCCGCTCCGGCTCACACCGCACCGAGCCCAGCCCAGCCCAGCCCAGCTCGGCCCGGCCCCAGGTGATGCCCGCACAGCTCCAGCTGGGGAGGTTCGGAAGGAAGCCGCGAGTTAAATCAAAATCTAGGGACGGGGGGAGAAGAGTTGATGAAATGATCTAAACACAAAAGGCTGAGTGCGCCGGACGTTTTGTATCTCTGGTGTAGTTGGAGTTGGGTCTAGAAATCCTCCCTCTGAAAAATGTTTGAGGAGCAGATGTAATTTAGCAGCATTGCAATGCCAAAGAAATATGACACCCTTCACTGTCTCCCTAGAGAGACAAAGGTCTTCTTTGCTTTAATTTCCAGTGTTCTTACCTTGTCCCCACAACAAAACCTGTTTGTAACTTTTTCCCAAAAGATGTCTTCATGCAAACAAACGCGGTGGAGTTAAACAATACCAGAAGTTGCAGTACACACTGTACAGCAAGCACATGGTCGAGTCCTCCAGCCTTGCTTAGGCAAAACTTCCATGGACTTCAGAAGAAATTTGATGTGAGTTAGGGTTATGGTATTTATTCTCTTCCTGGGCGCTTTAAGAGTGAAGATTTCACATCATGCAAATACCTCCAGTTGTAGATAAGTTGAAGAAAGATATCGTGAAATAAAACCAAAGATATTCCCACACAGCAGAAAATAATGGAAGCGCTAAAACAAAAAGAAAGGCTGTAAAAGGCAAAAATTGTATAGTGTTGTCACTGAGGGTTCCCCCTTTGCTGAAAAGGACTTCTCTGGGTGATCCAGGTATCTGGCAACTGACAAAAAGATGGGGGGAGGAAATTTTGAGGGAGCCAAGAGCAAACCTAGGATGCTGAATTTTACTGGGGATAACGAACCCAAAGCTAGAGGGGGAAAAGCTCTTTTCAGGCAATGCAGCAGAGTGTTTGATTTCAAATTAATTTTCAATATTTAAATAATTCAGAACTTGTATACTCTCATAGACTACGATGGCGTTTCCTGTTTACTTCACTTTTGGAAAGCCAAAGGTAAAAGCTGACAGCATTTTACTCTCTTGTCTATGTATCTTACATTGGCCATACTGACAGCAAAATGTGAAAATGTGCATTTTCACTGAAGAGAACATGGTGCCTGCCCAGGCAGATATTGGACACTTTTGCAATAAAGTATTTGTCAGCTTTTCTGTTTTAAATCCCATTTTAATGGCTTCCAACAATGGAAGTATTATATTTTATTAGGTTTTGTTGATCAGCATTACAATGAGCTACCACACAAACATTACTGATTGGGTTTGGTGCCCTTCCCTGAAACCTATCAATCTCTTAAATAACATGTCCTGTATGAAGTAGACAAATAGCTGTTTCCTTGATTTTTTAGCATCAGCATTAGGGATATTATGGAGAGAATTCTTCCCTGAGAAGATACACCCTGGGTGAATTCATCTGAGATGGACTGGGGGCATTTTGTGCAGAGATCTCCCTTTCTAGCAGCATTTGCACTGCAGAAGGCACAACTTGAGATTGTTGCCAGCTGCACACACAGGGTGTAAAAAAAACTTGCTGACCCTGATTATGCAGCTACTTAGGGGAGTATAAGGCTTAAAAACTAGCATTGGTTGTTCAGTTTTCTATATTCAAAACCACCCAATTAATTTCACAAAGCAGAACTCTTCTTGTTGGCACTTTGCTCCTTGTGTCACTGGCACAGCCCCTGCTGGGGTTGAGCACAGCCTTTGGGCTGTTTGGACAGGTTCCTTGGCCATGGGGAAGGGCTGCCTGTGCCTCACTTCACACAACTCATCCATCTCTGAACCATGTATCCTAAAAAAGGGTCAGGAATATGCCAGGCATGCTCTTTCTCCCCTTCACCTGGAAGCTCTTGCACTCCTGTTTTTTGAGAAGCAACCTCAGTTGCTTCCCTTCCATAGTAGGACCCTGCAGAACTGCTTCTCTTCCAAGCTTCATAGCAAAAATCAGTGTTAGTTCTATTATTATTCTTGCTTCTTCCAAGTGTTCTTACAGTCTAATAAGAAAACTGAGTATGTTTAAAGCTATCAGATTACACGTGTTTATTTCCAGAGCTGTATGTAGCAGTCTGTACACTTACACACACCTAAAACGTGGTCAAGCTCCAAACCTATTAGCACTTATTGCAACACAGTGATGCTGGAAGTTTCATTTCCTATGGCAAATGTCCCAAGATCCCATCTTTCCACATCTGCTATCTCCTGCTTGTCCACGGCATATCCCAAATTTATCATTTTTCCAAGTAAACTCAGGGATTGCTGAAATACAAAATTTATTCTTCCGAGAGATCACTCCTTGCCTTTCTGATACGATTACAAGATTTTCTTCTGTTTGTTTGCTCCTTTTCCAGCAGCTTTTTCCTCCTTTCATGATCTGACTTGCTCATCTGTCACTCCAGATTACAGCTGCTGAGTTCCAGCCGTGCTTGGGTGCACAAAGCAGGAGCTACTCTTAAAAGGGTAAGAGAAGAGGAAAATGGTTCCTATCTGTGATTTGCCTTCCAGAAAACATACAGCAGAGTGCAAGGGTTTTGCCAGAGCCTAAAAATAAAGGAAAAAAAAAAAGAGAATTTGAAGGAAAATGTGTGAAATGGGAATGTGAGGACTGATTATTGGAGCCTGACCTTTATCCCTCTGGAATTGGGAGGAGCTTTACGTTTGAATTAAGAGCAAAATGGGACCCACACAAGTTTCCTGGTACTGTCCCAAAATTAGGAATTTTTGGCAAAAGGTCCATGCTGCTATTGAGTTCCTTTTGGAGAGCTGATTTTCTCTGCACACCACAATATATGGCGTTAGGCTACGTACCAGAACTGCTGGAATCTAGTTCAGCAAAATTTTTTAGAATTCTCTGTGGCAGCCAAAGAAAAGTTTAACACATTGCTCTGGTTAAAGAAAGTTACTAAGTTATCAAATGTGATTAAGAAATACAAGAAATGGAAAGGATTACAGTATGTCTTTGACAATAATTGGCTAAAGTTGAAGAAAGGGGGACTCCAGGTCTGAAACCATTAGACTTGCCTATTTGTAGAAAATGAAAGTAATTGTTATGACCAGCATTCGTCCTCTCTCTCTAGTTATGCCTGTTAACCTTCTGAGAGTTTTGAATATGCCAAAAATCTGGAAATGCCTTTAAAGAGCACAGTTGATGACTATTTGGATTAATCTTATCCCTTCTAATTTCCAACCAGGAAACTAAAGAGAAAATTAACATCAATTTACATTCTGAAACATTGGGAATGGAGAGGATTTTCCTGCCTTGCAGACACAAAAACCTGTGATGTGAAGGAGCTGAGAGAGGGAAGGAGAGATTCTGTGGGTACAGAGGTCCTGGCTCACAGAACAAGAAAAATGGCATAGTAGAGTCAGGACTGACAAAAAATGCCAAGCCACAAATAACTATATAGACTAGTGAGATTCCTTAAGATACTTAGTTAAACCAAACAAGGGAATATATTCAGCCAGGAGCAAGAAACAGAAGAGAGCCTCAGTGAACCACAAGACAGGGTAGAGACTCCAGCAGCTCCACTGAAAGGTCTCTCACTGAAGCCAAAGACTTGCAATTGTTTACAAGGCCAGGTATTATCCATTTTGGAAAGTCACTGCTATAGCACCACAAAGCATAATAAAAACTCACATGGAGAGAGCTCAAACAGGCAACTGAAGCAGAACCTGCTAGAGGAATAACCACACACAGCCTCTGAAAAGCTGTGATGTCTTGTTCCAGTGATGGCACACAGTATGCCATACCAAGAATGCAGAGAAGCCTGGCCAAACACACAAACTTTAGAGAGGAGCCTCAGAAGCAGTTATTAGGAAAGTAATAAGGGAACACAATGTACAAGAGCAAGAAGGAGTGTAACTAGGGACCATAGGAACAGCTCACCAAATGAGAAGACTCTAATTACCAAATAGGCCAAACTGCCAAGAGAGAAGCAGAGTAAATTTCCATGTTGGAGGGTTTCTGGAGCCTAAGAACAACTTGTGAAACTAAAACCAGGAGGAGCCAGAGAAAACCCAGTGACTGTCATTTTTGGTTCATCTTTATCCCATCATGGATGGAGTGTTTTGCCATCCAGGCAGGAAGTGGGGACACCCACTCCTAGAGGTGTGAGATGTGTGAGACACGAGGCATTTTCTGGGATACTCATTGAGCTGAAAAACCCCTGGTAGGCAAAGTCCATAAACATGACTGAGTCTGATTCCTCCCATCCCTACTGGGTTGTGCTGAGACACACACAGAGCAGGACAGGCCTCAGTGGGTGTGTGAAAGGAGCATTTCCCCACCAGTATGGTGGCTGTGGCCTCCTGCCATGGGCATTCAAAAACCTTGGCAGGGTCTCCTGCAGCAGGGCATCCTCAGCCTCCTGTCCATAGCAGGAGTCTTCCCCAAAAGGTCCTGGTTTTCTTGGTCATGGTATAAATCTTGCTGTACCCATCACTAAAGGGAAGTAGAAGACTACTTTTGCAAAAGAATAAAATCTGTAGTTGGCAGAGGTAAAAAACCCACAAGCTTATAGCACCCAAGGACACTAAACCTCTTTGGGAGTGCTCTGTAGCACCATTTCACACTGGAAGGATGGGTCAAAAAATCCTTTGAGACATGGTCTAGGACATCTTTCTGCAGGCTAAAATCTGCAGGTATTTCCTGAAAACCATTCTCTGCAAAATAAAAACAGAGCCCACTTGAAGTGAAACCAGCCACACTCATCTGCTCTCAGCAAAATCTCCTCAGCACTAAAAATTGCTCACACATCTGGAAGAGCCAGCGCAGTCATCTGAGAATTATTTCATTCCCAAGCCACAGAGAGCCCTGCATTAGGCCAGTGCTTTTTGAAGGCATTCCCTTCCTTCTGCCAGCAGCTGTGGGAGATGCTTCATTCTGCATTCATCAGTCCTAGAAAAGTCTCTCCTGATCATCTCTGCTTCCAGGCCTGTGGCTGCATGGGTTCTCACTCTGCTGCCCTGCAGCCAACAATATGTATTCCTTCTGCAGTAATTAAATGTACAATGTTAGCTGGCTTCTGCTAAATTTGCCTCTGGCAACCGCAAGGGGTGTTTGGAGAAGCCTTGGAGCTCTGCCTTCCCACCTGATGAGAGGTGAGATAGGGATGCTTGGTGGCTAACCCCATGTTAAATCTCTGCCTTGGAATAAGAAGGCTTGTTCCCACATTAGAAATCTTATCAGAATTTTGTCACCAATTATAAAAGAAGAAAATTCCATGAGACTCCTGTTTATGACCTTCAAAATGACACAAAATAGAATTGCTTGAGACAGCCATAAGTCCATTTCCCCTGCTCAGACTTTGGAACTGAGGAATATCATCATACCATGAACAGTTTGAACTCTATCTTCTAGAAGTAAAGAATTTAATTAAGACATAAATTATTTTACCACTTTCACCTAGTTGGCTCAACCATTAACAATAAATGATTGCTCTGATGTGCCAGAAAGTTTCCTCCAGCTTCCCACCAATTCTCTCTAGTGGTTTGTAACTATCCTGAGTCTTTTAAATCATGTGGAACAATTGAATAATTTAAAGCTGACAGCAATTGTTGATTACATTGAACAAAACAGGAGCTTCCAGGCTATTTCCAGGCAGGTATTAACACTATCAAGGAAAACAGAAATTGTAGTACTTCCCACTTCTGTTGTCTCTCACATGAGTAAGTCATCTTTGCACTTCTTCAGTACTCTTTAATTCCCAATAAAGGAAAAAAAATGTGACTTATTGTTGTCTGGTTTCTTGGAATCTCTGGATTTAAAATAGCCAAAAAAGCAAAATGTCAGTAACAATATGGTATTTTTGTATGAGGAGCATTTAACTTTCAAATCAAGAATTTTAGAGCAGGCATATATAATGGCAAGAAAAAAAATTCTACAGAGAAAGATTTTAGGTTAATTGCTTTTTCTGAAAATACCAGACAGATGAAGATGTGGAGTCCAAGACCAAAATACATTGGCACTAACTTCAATGCTGATATTTTTACAATAGTTATATAATTAATTTTCATAAATCCTTAACAGCTGTACCACCAATATAGCACAGTACTTTTAACAGACAGTTTTACCACTTTATTTTTAGTGACGAAATTTGGATTGTGTTCCTCAGTGTTTTAAAATTGATAAGTGAGGAAGAACTACAGTTGCAGGAAAGTGAAGTATTAAGTCTTTCACCAGGCACAGAACTATTCAGGTAACTCTTCCCCCTGCTCCTCCCCACTCATGTCATGTAAGAAATTGAATAAAATCCTCCTATAAACACTCACTTAAAAATGAAAAATTAGAAAAAAATATGAATACATCTGAGATGAGACTAATTTTTTTCTGCTGGGATCAAAAAGTTCATTAAGCCAGATGTGCCTGGCTTATTCTTATTTCATGGTTGTTTAGTTATCCAGTGTTGGCTTAGACATAATCAAAAGTTGAACAACAGATGAGTAACTGCACCATGTTGACCCAAGTACACATGCAACAGTTTAATGAATTAACTTCTTCAAAGCTGAGAAATTCAGAACTTGTCAAAGAACCAGAATTAATTTGTGTTTGCAGCCTCAACCAACACATGTAAGCTGACTGCCCTTTTCCAGAGATAAATATTCTCTCTTAATAGCACACTTGCAATGATTCAATGTTATGTATGCCAATGTAACAGCATTCTTATTTACCTGTTGGAAAAAATATTTCAAAAAAAATTCCCAACAAAATTATTATTTTTGCATATCAGAAATTATTTCTATAGTTTAAAGATACATTAAGTTGGGAAAATACCACGAAATGTTTTTACAATATTTACACCATACTTGTAGTGACCCTAGGCTTAAGGAAATAATTTTCTAATCAATAATATTTTTGCAAGTGCTTTTACTTGCTTGTTTTTACTTGGAGTTTTTGGGTTTTTGTCATTTGCTGTTAAATTTGAGTTGGTTCATTTGGAGTGTTCATGGAGCCTAAACAACTGTGTTTGTTAAAGCAGGCTCCTGAACAAAGAATGACAAGCAAAAGGTGTTAAATCTTTTAAACAAAAATAACAATAAATCAATAAAAGCCTCTCTTAAATCCATCTGGATATTTCAGTGACGCTTCTTTATATCAGCATGACTTTGATTTTCACAAATATCATCTATACCAGGTATAGTTTACTTTTGCAAGTGCCAGTAATTGTCAAATGCATCCAGGGGTTTTTATGCTGTGACATGGAAGGAGAGCATTTCACAATTTCTACCATGTCCCAAGTGAAAGGATAAGGGGAAATGACCTGAAGTTGCACTGGAAGAAGTTCAGATTGGATATTAGAGTAAAAATTTTCACTAGTGGCTAGGCTTGGAATAAATTGCCCAGGGAGATGGTGGGGGTCACCATCTCTGGAAGCATTACTTCACTTAAGTCTGACAAGGAAAAAAAAACTATTCATCATTTTGCATAGCAGCAGATAACATATTACTCCAGATCTGTAAATAAATTTAACAGAATAGTTATCAGAGAAATAATTACTAGGACTGAAAGTTGCTTCCTTGTTGATTTTAGGGGATTTTCCATTTCTTTCCATTCTTTCTTATGCCCCTCCAGTTCAGCTGCTTCCCTCATTTGACAGTCTTCCATACAGATGCTGAAGAAAATGATACCACAAGGCATTTGGAAGAGGGAATGTTTACAAAGCATATAAATAGACTGTGCTCTATCCAGAATAATTAGCTGTAAGCAAAGTAATAAAAAACGTGGAGAACTTACAAGTATGCCAGATGATTGAAAACCCAATGTTCACTCAGATGTTAGGGATAGGTTGGATGCTGTAAGGACATAGGATAAATGCCACTGCATAATCTGAGAGGAAAAAAAGTAAGCAATAAGCTACATGAGGTCCAAATGCATGTAATACAGCTGAAATATCAATCAAGAAGCTCATGACCCTAAAACTACATTTCTGCAATCTTATGCACAATGTGCAATGCAGAATGCATTTTCCAGGCTATTTACTGAGAATTGAAGTATTCTGAAATAAGAGTTTAAAAGCCTTAGAATTCTTCAGAATTTTGCCATTGCAATCACAGCTTCTGGGGAGAATTATTTAGGAAAAGAAGAACAGTAAGCACTGAAAGTATATCTCACTTCTGTTGTGTAAGCAGCTAGCTCTTAGTGAAAAACCCTGTCCCTCCTTGCCCCCTGCTGTTATGTTTTAAAAATTAATGCAGGACTCCATCAGATCAATGCTTATTCCAGACAGGGAGCTTTTGGCTGAGCCACATCTAACATCCTTGGCATGTTTTAAGTAGCAGTAGTATCAGAATGAATCATCTGCTTTGGTAATACCACATTATATTGCTGTCTCTTGTTAGGAGGAGTACTGTGTAACAAGGGAACCTTTAGGAATTCAGTTTGGGAGACAATTCCATGTCCCCATGGTGTGATGTGTGACTGCAGTCCATTAAACAGCAGCAACCTGAATTTACACACTCCCTACACACACCTCCTTGATTTACCTCCTATAGCCTAAAATATTAACTGAGCCTCTCACCTCGTGTTTCCCAGAATAACAGAACACAGAAACAGCCCTTAATGGAATAATTTAAACCATTTTGTTTTAACAAGGGTTTCCATGCATGACAGAGGAGCCTGCAGCTCTTTCTAGCCACAGGCTGAGGATCTGGATGAAGGGAGTGGACCCAGTTCAGGGGGTGCATCATCCTGTTAGCCTCCAGCCTTCAGCCTCCGGCAGCACTGGGTAATTTCTAAACAGAGATTTAAATGCATGCCAAACATAACAGATGCCCTTGGCTGCCATAATGTGTGGTGATCACCTCAAACTGAATGGCTTCCTGGGCCACTGGGATCCCTCCAACTCTCAGAAATGCACTTTTTGCAGAGCCACACTCAGAGCTTGAGGCAAGTCTGGCAGCTGGAGATAGCTGCTAGCTGTGCTGTCAGTCTCTGCCCTGAGCTGCTCACTTCAGCCAGGCACTGTCTGTAACACCATGCCCTCAATGAGATGCAAGATTGGTTTTATTCATTCAGCACCTTCCCCTCCTGCAGGAGCCATTCTCCCCAGTAATAAGATCAGATAAATGTACCATGGCAGTCTGGCCCCTTACAGTCTCCAGCATAGTAGCATGAATTTCTTAACACAAGACTGCTTCCTTTCCAGTCTGTTGTATAATTCCAAGTACTGTAAATTCAAAGAGCTCAATGGATGGGTGGCACTTGAAATTGCATTGGGCAATTTTTTTGTCCTGTAAGTATGTAAAATCTGAAGAGATTATCCTCTCAAACAACACCAGCTGTGTTAGTGACCTTTTAGTTGTCAGTTCTTTGGATTGGCATTTCTAACACCACGCTGGAGTGCACAGCACAGGCTTGCTATCATCTGCCTGAGCTCACACATGCTCAAGCTTGGTAAACAGCAGCATACCATACACTGATGATATTCCTGCCCAATTTTAAAACAAAACCAGGAACAGTCTAATAATAGGAAGGTATTTAATTTTCCCATTTAACTCAGCTGCACCTCCTGACCATGTCCCAAGAGCTCCAGGGAACCCCATTCTTCTGTATTTCACATAGCATTAGCTATGCTATGCATTACATGCTATAGCATTACATATAGGGATTTTGAATAGGAAGTTAAAAGAATTTTTGGTTATATAATTTAATTAAAATTTGTTGAATAGATGTGCTACACAACAGTGTCATTCAAAGGTTCAAGCATGCCACAGTTAACTCAAAGGGAACTATGACATTATTTTTAAAACTTTTTCTTCACCCATCATACTGGGGGGAAAAAAATATTTCACCCTTTCCCCCAGTGAGCAGACTAAAAGCAGTTCAGCCAGTTGGATTATAGCTGCACAAAATGCTTTGGGAGTGTTAGAAACAGCTCTCTGCATTTGCTGATTCTCATGACAGATGATAAAATAGCTTTATCCTGCCCTTGTGTTGTGGTTTCTTTCATTTTTCCAAGATGTTCTGACATTTGTTAAATTACTTATATATTGTTTGCTGACAATGTAATTTACCTCATGAAATGTTATAATCAATTGTATGAAAGTATTGAATTGCTTTCCCAACAGCAGGTAATGACATCTCACACCAGGGCTTTGTTTTGGTCTGCTTCCCTTTGCCAAATTTTCAGTTTTAATTTGCCTTGAATTCCAATACCACCACCACCAGCACAACAGTTCTTCAAATTCAGTGGCACAAGTCCTGCCTGAAGGGCTGCTTTATCTTCCCCAGCACATTCTTCATTTGATCTGAGCAACACAAGCACCAAGGAGCTGTGCTGGAGCCCATTTTTACTGCTAGTTTCAAACCTCACTGCAATGGAGATGGCACACAGCACCTACTACAGCATCAGTCCTGGTGGCAGAGGCACTTCAGACTCTGCAGGCAGGTGTGCAGGGCTGGCTCAGTGGACAATGTTCCCTTTGGACAGCAGAGTCAAAGGCAAATGCAATTGAAAATGCACTACTCAGGTCAGCTGCTGATGGTTCTCATGAACAATCAATCAATTCTGTCCTCACTTAAATTTGTTTTCCACTAACTGTGCCAATTTTCATGGTGCTACCCTGGATTTACACTCATGGGAAGAATAGAACCAGACCTGCTAAAATTCCCTGAAAGTTGTCTTCATTTTGGTTTTGGCTTTTTTCAGCTGCTCTAATAACAAGACATGTGACAGACTTACTCAGCAACACTTCTTCAGCCAGCTACTGACAGTAACAAGAATAATTGAAGGAAGTACTGCTGCTCTTCACAGAACATTTGTAAATGAACAAAAATTCTTTACATCTGGCATTTTCATTTAACAGCAGGTACTTTTCATAATTTTCTAGGATATTATGTCCATAAGAGACGGGTGTTAAATGATCCAACAAAAACAGTTGACATCTACAACAAATATTAAATACTGATGTCTGGCTTGGGACTGGGACAGAACTGAACTGGTGACAAAGCAAAGAAACCATCTCCCAAGATGCTGCATAGTAAAAACCAGCATTAATTCATTTTCCATCTCATTTTCCATTCTGATCCAACAACCTTTTTGAAATGAATCAATGCATCTCCTTGATGACTTCTCCAGCCTTGTTTTACAAGAGGAAATGGAAAAGACTGTGGTTGATGCATTAAAAACAAAGGGAAAGCTGTGTCAGCTTTGTCATGTTTCCTCTTAATTCTAGACAAGGCTGAACTCTTTTTTTGTAGGAAGCTTATCAGAATGGGCGAGTATTACAAATATTCTGGAAATTAACAGTGTGTGGCTGGTGACCTTTGATGGTAAAAAACTGTTCAAAGGGCCAGATACAATAGGAAGCTTTTAATAGCAAACATTGTAATTGAAAAAGTTATTAATTTCTACTGGTTTATGCTTTTGAGGAGGCTCTCCCCTTTTCTGCTTCTCAAAACCAGGATAAACTATATGTGTCCTTCACTTTTATAAACATGACTTCCATGAGAAGCTTCCCAGCTGGGGAGGATGGACATGGCACCAGTGACTATCTCAGAACAAGACAAGGCCATTGCACTCAGACATTGGTACTCTGAAGGGTTTCCATTTCTGCCATCCCCCAGCATTGCTTTAGGAAGGAAAACACCATCACTCAGGCTTCAAATTCCCTTTTGCATTCATGTAAAGCAGCTTTACCATAAACTACAATCAGCCCCAGATGTCTTTACAGGAAATACTACACGGGAAAGAATGCAATGCATGGTGCTACAAAGATAGAAACCTTTTCTCTCTCCATCCATTTTCAAACCTGAAATTTTCCTTAGACGTAAAAAGACACATATAATTAAGGACATTGAGCTGGCTGTAGGGATGCAAATTTGCAGCCCTGCTCTAAATTAGGCCATTGAAGCAGAAGTGGTAAGACAGACCACTAATCAAGGAGGAAAGCATTTATAGCAGGAAGGAGGGGACATGTCTGCCCCTAGATCATGGAGCAGCCTTGCACCTGCAATGCCTCCCTTTCACAAGTGACATATTCTCTCCCTCTGAGCATTTATAAGTATCCATTTATAAGTATCATAGAATAATATTATTATATTTATAAATAAGTATCATAGAAAGGAAAGAGTAGAGAGGAAACAAATAAAGTCCAAAGCCCCCATTTGTTGTGCAATAGCAACTGCATTCAACAACCACTAAAAACTGCAGGATGAAGCACATCCATTTCTCCCCAAAAAGACAGAAACAGCCCTGTCCTCATTCTACAACAAATCAACTTTGTTCCAATATATTGTCCATACAAAGCAGGACACTCCAGCCACAACACATTATAACAGCCTTACTTACACATCCCTCCTTAGAGACACACCCAAAATAGCTCCCCAGAACCAGCAGTCACCCATCCAAAGAGCAGCAGCTCTGCAAGAAAACATCTCATTAGCCTCCCCCAACAAAAAGGGAGAGTGCTTGGGCCTGGAGGATATATAGGGACACCAGGTGATTGTTTGGGAATGGTCCTTGTGATTGGAGAAAATACATCTCAGCTGGAGCTTCATGTGGAAAGCCATGCTGTATTTAATCATCAGGCTGTGTTTTATATTTTTCATTTCTATGTTATTTATGTTTTTCTGGCTTATTGAACAGCAAGCCACATACAAAAGGGTGAGGGAGCACAGGTGTCATTGAAACCACCTCACCTTCAAAAATTGCTAATATGGAGTTAAAGCTTTTACCCAAGCAGTCAGCTTCCCTTTCCCCAGCTGGCTTTTTTGAAGGGGGGAGAATAGATATATTTACATTTCTTTTGAACTTCTAAATCAAGCTGGAAGGAGTTCAAGTGCCTGAGAGCAATTTATTGTAAATGCTGGGGGATAGGAAATTTGCATACACATTCCTATTAATATGAGTAAGCAAGAAAAGGAGGCACAAACTCCACCTCTGGGTAAAGCATGTCCACCTTTTTGCTAGGGTGATTTATGTGGTAAAACCATTTGCCTGTAAGCATCTTTTGAAGGAGAGTCAACCTGTGATAGAAAACCAGCTATTTAGAGAGATTGATAAATACTCTGGTGTAAGCAGATGCAGCTCAGTGTCTGTCCCCACCACAGAGAGACCCTGTACCAGTGGAGAATGTGGGTTATTGTAAATGACACCTTCCACAGTAGGTTCAGAACTAAACCCACTGGTGGGCACCATCACTGTATCTCCCAAAATTATACACGACACTGTTGGTTTCCTGTGACCTGCAAAAATCAAAATGCTTCTCTGAAATGTAGTGTACTTTACTGTGCTAAATGACAGCAAAACAAGGTCTTGCAACATGTCCTCCAGTCCTGGGTTTGCTTAGCTAAACCAGGTCTGGGGCTAAAAAAGGACAATTGGTTGATAACCCAGGTTTGTCTCACTGGAGGTGACATTGTTACTGAAAAGTAATTTACTAAGAGTATTTCTGAACTGACAAACCACTGTGCACTGCCCAGAAAAGCCTGGAACACACGCTGTGCATAGGAAGCTGTTCCCAAGCTTTTTTTTTCCCTGGATCTTTTTGCACTTGTGAGCTGAAAGAACACGAGATTATTCCATGCTGGATGTTACCGACTTCAGCAGGCATGCTGTGAGCCATAACTGTGCAAACCCTCCTCCCTGTGCCTCCCACCCCGGGCTCTGGCACCTGCTCTGGCTGCTGGCTGCCCTGGGGGATGCCTCTGGGCTTTACACCCTGTGTATGGGACCTCCAGCTGCAGACTTGGTAATACCTAAACACCCACTTCTCACCTCTTTAGGTGAAATGTTTAAGTCCCTATGTTCAGCTTTTACTTCTCCGCTTTCTAGAGCACATAAATCCTCACCAGATGTGTGTGAGAGGGGATGAGCTCCTGCCAGGCAGGGAAAAGCTGTGGCAGAGCCTGGCTTTGCATCTGCAGCTGCTGCTGAGGATGCTCCTGCAGGGGCTGGTACCAGCTGGTGGTTCCACCCATGGGGAGCAGCTCAGTGTCCCAACGTGGGCAAGGGCTGACCACCCTCTTCACATCTCACCACTGAGGACCTGAGAGCATCCTAAATATGACACCCAAAGGAGTATTTCACTGCAGGCTGTGCCCTTTGGGATTCAGGCTACCAGAATTAACGCACCAGTAAATTTAAAAAGTGAAATACAGAAGATGAAAAGTCATGTGAACCTTTTAATCCAAGTGAAAAACACATCACAGTCTTGCCTTGACAAGACCCACATGGTAATTTCATACACCATTCTGCTCTGAGAAATTATTAATTAATAGTATGAATGGATTTTGATAATTTTTTAAACTCTTCTTTTTCTCTACTTCATAGATTTTCTCTCCCTTTACAGGGTACAAAATTCTTAAGGAATTCCTTCTGCTGTAAAGATTTTTTTTGGTCAAGGAAACATGTGTCTTTTATTTCCAGAACATTATATACAGATATATTGCCAAGCACTCGATTTTTTTCACAATGGATAATAGCTAAAAAAAAAAAAAACAGAAAAAAAAGTGCTTCAGACTTAAAATTAAATCTTTCAAACCATTAAGAACATCAACAGGAGCTCATTTATGCTGTTGATTAGAGAGATGTTGCTAATACCAGATGGTCAGCAAAAATTCCACAGAAAAATGTTCCCTAAGCATAGTAAATTTCAATTATAATTTTGCTGAAAATTGAATATATTTAGATATAATGCCCAGTGGAGGTAATGGTTCTGCTTACCACAGGATACACTTAATCAAACAAAAGTACTCCAGAAACACTCTTAAAGTGCCTTTATTTGACTGAGTCCATCTGGGAACTCCACTTATATTAGGAATAAGATTTGCAGTTAATTTGCAAATGCTTTAAAGGTTTGAGAAAGGTTCTTCTGCACGGGAGGACATAATCCACATCCACAGAAAGTTACATTTCACTCACAGGTACAGCTCCATCTTGGAGATGCTCTCCTGCTCTTGCCAGCAGAGCTGGAGCTGAGGTACCTTCAGCTGTCACACCCATTTTTTGGAGGCTTTCAGGACTGAGGCTGCTCCTCCTGCACTTGAGGACATGCAAGAAGTGTCACTGCCAAGGAACCCTCACAGCAGCAGAGCCACTTTTCTTACATAGAACTTCTAAACAAAACAAACTCTCAGTAAAATAACATTTACTGGAGCCACTGGCTTACCCCAAGGACAGCAGAAGTTTGCTAAATAGCTCTAACCCTAGAGGATGTTTACAGTTTAAGATTTGTTTAACACTTATGGTATGATTTGTGCCATATGTTCTCTTCCCTTAGAATTTTCCCCACAAAACGTTTTTATTAGATGTGGAGCAAAAGGAACTTTCACATCTTCCCACTTCATCAGAGCAGCATCATCCTTCCAGGGCAATCTGCAACCAAGTAATATATCCCTTGAGTTTTTTATCTGGTCTCTGGCAGCAAAGTTGCACCTGATGAGCCTGAACTGCTGAAACTTGATCTGATGGAATGGAGCATGCATGGAACATGGAACAGGATTGGTTTTTCCATGGCAGTCTGTATTCACACTGGGAGAAACCCTCCTTTGGAGCCTGTTTCCAGCAGATAGCCTGGGACACCCCCAGTAAAAAGCAGCATGCTTTGTGTTATGGGTCCTCCTGAGACTGAAGCAGCAGTGGTGCATGAGTGAGCACAGCTGGTCAGGATGGCTCTGAAGCTCTCAGTCACCATGGATGGGCTTTCACATCCTGCTGAGCCTTCTTGAGGAACTGAGTGTTGATGCTTTGGCATACAGTGGAAAATCAGGGAGTAAGCCACAAAGGCACAGGGAAAAAAAGATCTGAAATGAAATAATGTCAGATTGAACAAGGAACTGCTTTTCTTCCATTTCTGAGTGAGATTTCACTCCCACAACACAGCAAGTACTTAAAAATCCTTCTTCTGTCTGAAGAAAAGCTTTTCCTTTACTGTGCTGGTCCTTTCTATTAGTTAATGCATTATCAAGAGGCATCCATGCAGGGAAAATAATAGGGAACTGAGGGTTTTTACACCAGCAGAATTTTTAATAATAATCCTGTAGGATATTTTCAAAATCACTGTGAATACAGAAGCTGAACTTTTGGTTCACTGGGGGGAATAACAGGGCAGCAATTAGATTTAAAAAGTCAGAGTGAGTAAATCAGACATACAACTCAGAACAAAAAACATGGAAATATTTTGCTATTTTTCTGATGTGGTTTTCAGACTACCCCCATGGATTGATTATTGGATTGATGCCACTTAATGGCAAAAGTTTCTACACAGCTTCTATTGTCTTGCTGTTGTACCTGATGATTCTTTGTGATTCAGCAGGTAAAGAAGTGGCCCTTGCAGGGGCCAGACTTGCAATGTTCCATTAGATATTTCTGCTTACACTTCTTCTGAACCTGCCATTGCTATTTATGCATCATGTCTTTGTGCAGAACCTGCTTCATCCACACCCTTCTCCACCAGAAAGAAATGGGAGGCTGTTTGAAAAGGCTTTGCTTTATTTCAGATCTCACTGACCATAACCAGTAGATAAGAAAGAGCACCTTTACTCTCTGGTGAAATGGAGTCAGCAGTGTTTGGCACAAAGCACAGCTCAGCAGCAAACTTGATAACTGTTATTCCTTTTAATTTTAGCCTATTCTTAACACCCTCTTGAAAGTGTACGTATATTTTTTGAGCAATTCACCAAAAATAGATCAAGGGTGCTAATTTGGCTGTAAACATGATGCATCTGGCATCTTTGAAGTAAGTTGTTTAATGATTTCACTGAAATCAAAGCAGCTTGCTAACTGTTAATTAAGCATCATCATTTGGTGGGTCACAGCCTATAGAATTAGAACTGTGAATAGTAAAATGAAAGAAACACAAAAGAGTTTCTTTTGATCTGGAGATTCTCCCCAGAATGAAATCACAAATGCTTCATTATGTTTCATAAACTGATGGAAGTTCAAAGCAAACATGACACAGACATTGATTGTCCTTATTGGATTAAATATCAATTATTCAATCAGATAAGGTTAGTGGTTATGATAATCCCATAAGAGTGCAAGGGTGAATAAAAACAGCAAGTATGGTAATCATACACAATGGCCTGTCCATGGCCTGGGTCCTGCTGCCACACTGCTCAGACTCTGAGACTGAGAGAAATGAGGAAATAACAAGGAATTAGTCAGCACTATATTTCATTTGATGTTAATTTATATCCTTCATTGCTCATATACATCTTTAAAAACTGGGTGCTGCTGAAAATGCCTGCCAGTTTTGTAGCAGGAAATTTGCAAAAGCTCTTAAAAACATGACACATAAGTGAGTGCTGCTTTGAATACTAATCCTAAATGGAGACCCTACTCCTCCACCAATTCTTTGATATAGTTGTATTCTCTGGACTTTTTGGGAGGATTTTTTTTCACATCAACCTTCTTTATTTTATATAGGGGGAAAAATGTGAATGAGCTGTGGATATATATATATATATAACTCTATATGGTGGTTAAAGGAAATCTATAGGAACCACTCATTGATGTTAAGCATACAATTTTTTAAAATTAACATCTGGTAAAAATGAATAAGACACGAATCACATATAGTCTGAATCAGCTTTTACTTACTGCTGGAAAGGTATTGATATATATATAGTGTAATGCAGAATGGAGAACAAATAACCAGGGTTTTTCCATTCATCTTGAGACCTTGTTGCAGCTTCCAAACTTTTCACAGGTGAGACTTGTCATGGCCATTTTTGCGACCACCATTATCACAAGTCATTAATAATATGGAACAATGATTTGATTGGATGCTGTGATACAGCAGCCTAGAGAGTTTAATTGTGGTACCCATAGATGAGCAACTGGCATTTAGAAATTTGAACAGGAACAATCCTCTTTGGGAGTTAAATCAGATAAAAGACAGAAGTAATAATGTGCTTTTTCATTCCCTCCCCTATTTCCAGTGCTAGTACTAAAGCAATACCGCCAAGAGTATCCCTGCCTAAGCCACTGTGTCACAATGATGTGAAACCTTATTGTGCAGAAAAAAAATGAGAAGTATGCAAGCCAAAGACATAATAAATGGTTTCCTGAAATTGAATCAAACAACTTCCCCTTGAAGGTATTTTGCTGTTGTACTTCTATGGAAGAGTTGGTTGCTTTCACTATCCCTGCTGAGAATACATGCTAGCAACACCCTTAAAATAATTCTGGTTGTGCAAGTATTTCTGTAAGAGAGATGTCTGTGGACAAGGCAGGCTGTAGGGCTGCCTAGAATGAAGAGTAGCTTTAATGAACAAATCATGACTAACAAGGCATTTAGGCATGAGACTAACAAACAAGCAGCTATAGGCACCTAGTTGCATTCCTAGTCTGTTGTATTTCTGCTTTTGGATGATTAGAGGTGCATTTTGAGGAGACCTACTGACACAAGCACACAGCTGAAGAGGTCATAGAAACCTTCCCCAAGCTTGTAATGAATGACAATTTCTTAAGAAAAGTTCTATCATCATTTTCCAAGGTATAAACCGAATCTTGTGTACGTGTGTTGCATGTCCATTGAACACCTAACACATGCTGATGATTGCAAAATGCAAAAATTCCTCAAAATTTGGGCTTTCTTGGGAATGGGAAGGAAGAAACCAAGGTTCTAAGTTCAGCCAGGTGCTTAGTACTTATTTTTGAGGTCTGATTCTTGGTCTTACTGACTGCAATGAGCTCTTTGTGACTGAAAAGGAGAACATAGATATTTCCACTTTGTCTGGTTTTCTCTGGTTTCCAAGCCCTCCAGCCCTGAAAGTCTATTTGAAATTGTGAGGGTAGCAAAGATGCTTTTCAGATTCAAGCAAACTGTGCTTCCTTGAGAAAAACTTCCCAACCACCCCTGATGATGCAAGAGCAGAACATCCTGTGCCAAGGAAGAGCAAAGGGCTGCTCAAATGCTTCCAGCTTTTTTTGATCCTCGAGGCAGGAAGAAGGACTTGGGTTTTTTGCTCACCATGGCTGGCTGTGCCTGGGGCACAGAGTATGTCTTTGGTGGGGCAGGACAGCTTCTGAAGGGTGAAACAGAGTTCATCAAGGAAATGAGTGTTCATGTCTCTCCAGCACTTCTCCTGGACACAATTTCCTGGTCTTTTTGCAGCACTGTTGTCCCTTTTATTGAACTCGGTGCCCTGGTAGGAAAGACACAGGAGATGGATGTGCTTGAGCTGCTAACTCTGAAAGCTGCATTAGATGTAATTTTGCTAAAATTAGGGTCAGTTCAGTGCAAGCATGGCTTTACAAGGGTTCTTTGATGCATGAAACATAGATAGTCTCAGAGGTAATAGAGGCAAATGAGCAAAGTCTGATGTACAGAAAAATAAAGTAGAATAACAAGGAAGTAATTTCTTCCAGAGTATTGGCTATGAGTCTGGGATTTTTTGTGTGCCTTATATAAAGTTTTACTGTTCAACAAGAGTAAAATTTTCATCCACTTTTACCAGCTCAAATCATTACCTCCTCTCCTTTATAAGATCAATATACTCAATAAGAAGGGTTTCAGCTAATGGGTTCAATATAATTGAAAGACTATTCAACATCCTTTTTCTTGAGCAGATGCTCCAATGAGTCTACCCCAATTCCTCATTTGGTTTCACAGAGTTTATGTTAAGAACTACAACCCTCCTGATTATTTGTTTGAAGGAATCCAAATATAGCCTCTTTGAATGTTTTAGTACCTAGGGAATAAAACAGCTGTCAGCAATATGTTCTTCTGAGTGGCTTTCATATGAACACTCAGTCTGGTTGTAATTTTAAAAATACAGCCACAGTCAATTGTCACCAGCAGACAGGTGTGCTGTCCAAATATAAATTTTATATTTGCTATTACATGTGCAAATTAAATATGAAAACGGTAATACTAAATTTTACACAGTGGAACAGTAAGAGCTCTAAAATGAATATCAAGTGCCTTGACACTGTCAGATGGTTACCAGGTGCCTTACCCTATGAATTTCTCTTTATTAAGGACATGTTTAAGAAACAGGATTTGTGGTGCAATATGTCACTGAAATTGCCAAATTCAGACGTTGAATTATGCAGGGTAAAATTTGTCATGCTGGACAGATTTAAGTGGCTTAATGCATGGATATTTTTTGTCCCATGGGCTCTGTGAGCACTTAATACAGACATTTTGAAGTGGGTAGGCTGAGGATCCCTGAACAGGGTCACTGAGTAAAAAAGTGACACCTCTGTATATGTTTGAGTTGAATAGATCCACAATTGTCTATAGTTCTGAATAAAATGAAGCTTCAGAAAGCCATTTTTTTTATTTTGCATACAGAAAGTAGAAAAGTATTTGGAAAAGTCCTGGCCATGTTGATGTCAGTGGCAAAACCCCTATAGAATTTTAATAAACACCTGTCCACTGACTCTAAAAGTAACTATTATAATGTCAAAAAAATGTTTTAGATAGAAACTGAGCATAGCAGTAGGAGTTACCTCATTTAATATAACACATTATGCGAATTAAAACTTACTTTTGTATTTGTTTTTGCTTAACTAACAATAATGTCAGAGGATGTGTGGAAGAAATGGTGTAGAACTTCCAAGTAAAGATACTGAAGTACCCATTGAGTCTCCTTTCTCATGAAATAGTGCAAAAACATTGTTTTTAAAGAAGGATGGGCGGGTAGGTTGAGGAATAAAACCAAACGTTCTAGGATATTTCTGTATGAAAGTATGATTTATTTAGCCAGGAATAGTGGGCATGCCAGACAAAAGGAGTGTGTTTTGACATGAGGGCACAATAGCTGCAACCACAAACATCCACACTCTCACTTTGCTCACAACCCCCTTTTTTAAAGAAGTTTCTGTCCACACCTGGGATTCATTACATGTCTGCACATTTCTGATCCAGCTCACTCGTTATACAAATGTGGGGCTGGGAATCACCACCATGTGTGCTTCCATCTCTAGCACTGGAAACTTTTTCCAGTCACAGTGACTGGGAGCACCTTCCATGAGCAGCACCATCAAAAGCCATTGCAGAGACAGAATAAACACAGCAGTTTACTGATAGCAGTTGATTGCTTTGAAGGAAATGCCTGGGATGGGCAGTGACCCAGAAACCTCTGTTATTGGCCTATGATTTTTAATTTAATAAAATTTTGATAAGGCCAAGTTAATCTTGAGTAATGTACTGGTATGGAAGCAATCTAGTTCAAAGGATGATTAATCTGTTCCAGTGTGATAAATGTTAAGCAAGGATAATTAATTCCAGATTTTTAGATTCAAGAACTTAAGCTTCTGCATGGCTAATCAAATACATAAAATGGTAAGATAATGCAGGAAGTCTGATCACATCTCACATGCCCCACCAGAAGCCTCATCTATCATAAAAGAAATAATCTTACTCTTGAAGCAAATTGACAACACAGTCAGACATTGCACCTAAAACTATCCACATCCAGCCATCCATTCAAAGCATACTGGTTGAACATTCAACTCAGAATGACTTCTGTAATCCACATGTTCTTTCACACAACTTTGCAAATGTATGTGAGTCTTCATTTTGATCTCTGGTTGGAAGTAATAAAAAAACTAGATCAAAGTAAATGTCAAATCCTCAAAAACTGGAATCAAACCTGGCAACGTTGGACATAACTCCAAGTAATTAATCCATGTTTAGTGTGCAGTTCTGAAATGCATCTCTTCATATTTTGGGGAAATGAAGTCTGCCATGCAAAATGAAGTATGAGGCTCATGACTATAAATCAATATTTATCCCAGAGGTAATAGTTACACTAAAGTACACTTTTCCCATATTTAAGTAAATGATACTGTGAGACTAATAAGATTTTAAAGTGTAAGGTTTTGAGAAAAAATATAGGAAAACCCTGAAAGTTTAGGATGATCCTGAATATGTAAGGAGATTGGTAAAGAATACACTGTGCAGGGGCAGTTGCTGCTGTAGTCTACCTGTAAGATCTGGGCTACTTGTGTTGAGGCAAAGAGGAAAATTATCACCAGATAATAATTGGTGAGTTCACCATGAGGAATTTTTGGCATGATTTCTGATACTTGATTGGCCAAATTGCAACTGTCACTGAAATGTGCAATTCTGAGAAAAATGAAATGGTTGCTTGAAACAAACTCTTCATGGTAGAGTCATATAATGCCTGTGAAGTACATCATCCAGAGTTTCTGAAACTTCCACAGCTGATGGAAATAGCGAGATACAGAGCAAAGACAAAATGAAATTGAGCAACAAGTCATGGGGCAATGTTACATCTTCACTTGGAATAGAATATTCAGGTATTAGACTCTCATGTGTGCAAAGGTGACTCTAATGTAACTCTGATCTGTTCTTCAAAACAGGTTTTAGAAAATTATTTAAAGCTGATTTTTTTCTGCCTGGAAAAAATTTAGAAGGAAGAAAGCCACTTCAAGAGTTCCCATGTTGTTTAAAGCACAACACATCACCAATGTGTCCTTTAGAAACTATGGAGAGGAATTAGACCAAGTAATGTGAGTTTCCTAAAAGGTTCCTATTTGAACACAAAATTGTAGTTCATTAAATACAGTGACAAGACAAAGAGAAATTAAAGATTTTTATATTCACCATTTAAAGCCAGATATAACAGTGAGAACTGAGAAATTATTAGTCTGCTACAAAGAAAGGAGGTTTGTTTTATAAAATTTGCTCTTTTCCCAGGCATTACCTTGGGTTAACCAAGGTCAGAAGAACTAAAACCTAGCAAGCAGAATTTTATGAAAATTAGGAATTGCAGTTGGTACCACTGTCCTCAGTATCCTTAGCAGATGGAAGTAGTGCTTAAATACACTAAGTTCATGAGTGGGACCATGCCAAGAATGCTATCAATAAACAGTACCCAGGAGGATTCAAAGAACATCTTGCACTACACAGCAGCACAGAGTTTTTGTTTCTGTTGCAGGGATTTATTTCATTCTGCTGAGCTTCTTTTTGGTTTTGGGATGATGGGTCTATTAGAAACATGTCCCTAGAAGACAGGATTTCCCCTCCATTTTTATATGTGCACACTGTAAGAGAAATCCACAGGGCTGCCACCTCTGAATGCTCCTGTCTGTGGAAAGCTCCCATGAAATACAAGTATGCAAAGAAATATAGAAAAGTCTAGTTCTGCATCACACATGCTTCATAATATCTTGGTGCTTGACTGATACTGCATTGAGTTACTAAGGATTGGAATTGAGACAGTAAATGCCAGAACAATATTTGAGCACTCAGAGAACTTGAACTTCATTCTCGTCTGTTCAGAAATATCCATGTGAAATTTCTTCTGAGCCACAGTCTTAATAAAACCAGACTTAATAGAAGAAGGAAATTCATTTGAAATGGAAAGAAACTGGATATTTTTTCCACTCTCGCAAAGGATTTGCACAAATACTTGAAAGATCCTAAGTTTGGCTGTTTCTTTAGATTTCTCCAGATTTTTTCCTCTAGAAAGAGAGTGAAATGTTGATACAAACCAGTTTGTGTTTTTTGATATACTGATTTTTTTAAGGAGAGAGAAGAAGGGGAAACCTTACTATGGAGGCACAGCAAATGTCCTGAGAGCAACCTGAAATGCCAACTTAGCATTTTTGCACTTCAAAAACATCTTTGACTTTTATAAACAGCCATGATGGTAAAATTGAGGCTGTTAAAAATACATGGTTTACTTCAGTAGTTTATAATTCACAGTGGCATTTAGTGGGTGGAGCTGTAAATTAGTAAGTGGACTGTTGCCACAGCAGAGTAGGCTGCTGCTCTGCAAAGGAGAAGCTTTGCTAAGAATAGGAATGTGGTCACCATGATAATGAACAAGGGCTCTGCATGCCTGAAACGTTGATGGGAGATTGGGAGATGGTTGTTGGATGTTTAACAGCTGCTCTAGAAATTAGATGTTATCAAAGATCTGTTTGAAAGATTGTACTGGATGAAAAGCATGCAAAACTTAACCAGTAAGACCTGGTTTCAATTTTTAGTAGCAGTACCAAAAGGCAGAATGGCACGTTAAATATTTATGTTGTCGATAAATTGGAAGGTTTGTTTTACAGCCAACAAAATGCTATGTTTATTCTGCTGCAATAGGGAGGCAGGATTGCAGCAGTCTCTACACATGAAAGGAACTTTTCCCTATTGCTCTCAAATTAAGTAGATTAATATGCCAAGAAAGCATTACAATATGTTAATCAGGTATTTGATCTGGTCTGTCAAACACTCAAAGAAAAAAAGTCAGTTACTTCCTGGAAACTAATTATATTAATGTTCCAAATAAACCCAGCTTTTTAAGGGCACTAGGTTTGTCTGAGGGAGGATGATATACTTATCACTAAGATGATTTGCCTTTGGACTCTTAGTAGTTGTAACAGCCTTATGAAAGGCTGAAAGCCAACAGCATTATACCAGAAATCCTGAGTGAAGGGTGCAGATAGATAATATAAAATATGCCACCTTCAACTTTTGGAAACCTTACTACTTAGTGACAGCTGCTGTATGAATGCTGTTTAGGCAGAAGAAGACAGGAAAATATTCTGAACCTAAAAGCATGACCTGCTTGACTGCAATGATTTCATGATTTTGACGGCTTAAATTCCCATTTCGTGGACATCAACACAATGCTCTTAATTTTCTGGCCTTAAGGTACGTGTTCTATCTATGTCAACCTTACAGTGATCCACAGGAAACTTTCACTGAAGAGCAAAAAAGAAAATCTGTATGAAATTATTGTGTCTACTTCTCATGCTGCACAACCCTTTGCTATGGGGCTCTGCTTTGATCCCTGCTTGTGCTGGCCAGCTCCAGGCCCCCCAGAGCAGAAGGGGCTGCACACAGATGTTCCACTGCCAAACAGCTCATCAGCAGAGAAAACCAGGTCACTTCTCCTGTAGGAAGATCACCAACAAAGTGATTTTGTCACAAAAGGTCTAATCTGGCTGTTTTCTGAGTCAGAATACAGGACACATTTCTAGCAGAAGACATTTTGAGCTGCAGTGCCTCCCTAAACTTTCTCAGGTACTCAAATGTGGAATTCATTCACTATTATATGGACAAAAGAACTTCTCAAAAGGATTGCTGGGCTAGTAACCTATCACATTCCACTGAGGACTCATCCATTCAGAGCTCAGTGATATAGCTGTGTATTTTCTATAAAGATGTCCTTAGGGAGGGATGTGTCTGGTACAAACTAACTGAATATATCTGCTCTTACTGGAAAGACCTCATTGTACAGGAGAATTTATAGCAGCTTTTGGGACATAGACAGGAAACAGAAAAATACCTTTTATCAAAATTAAGCCAGTAATAACCTGCTTGGCTGAAGGATTAAAGGGTTAGGGTCCCAAGTAGCCCTAAGACTTATGCTCTTTGGTTTAAATTCTGTGTTCACACACGTTAACAAACCTAAAGCATATAAGATTGGAGTAGGGATTAGGGAATCCAGGTCAGCTCTTAAAGATCTGCCAGTTTCAGGACTCTACATGCTTACAATTTAACCTAATTAAAACCACAAAATTATAATTGAATATGGAAACGTAATAGCTACAAAGTGAATCTGTCACAACCTCAAATCACTTCATTTATTGTAACTCTGAAATCCAGTCCCACTACGAAATGTGTGCAGCAGAGTATCCCACACTGACCAAGGGGCACCCTATAGATCTGAATGTGGTGCCATCTTTAAAATGGTTTTGAAAGCTACTAGAAGCAGTGGGATTTGTTTCCCAGAGCCCGGCTCTTGCTGCCCAGCTGATGCCTGCCTGGCCAGCAGCAGCACATTGCTGATGAGGGGGTTTGACACACCCACCCTCACTGCTCGTTAACTCCTGGCTGCCTCCTGTGTGCGCACACCAGTCAAGAACTGAAGTGCTTTTAAATCGTGCATGTCCTCCTGGCAGAGTGTCTCTTCTCTCAGCTACCAATGACCGAACAAACTGATGGAAAAGCAGATCTATGGCCATCACACTTAAGTAATCCCTGGAAAACTCCACAGTATTAAAAAAAAAAAAAAATTAACATGAGTAGCAAATAAAGCAATATACAGATATGGGGGGATATTGTAACACTGCAGGTGGCTTTGATTTGATTTACAAGAACACTTGGCATCAGTTCAACCATGAGTTCTCTTACCTTGGATCATACTGAGCCAGCTTCTGTGAAAAATTACTACAAAATCCTTTCAAAACCAAAAAATTCTATGACACGGACAATGGACATTTGACTGTGTACCTTAGTAAGCCTACAGTAAAAATGGCTTCTTAAGAAATCTAAATAAACTGGGATATAGAATACAGTGTTTTAATCTTTTTTTCTTTCTCTGCTTTGTTCTTAACCAGCAAAAAATCTCTTTCTTCTGGAACAGCTCATCACTGAAAACATGGTCAGACTTTTATACAGGGTCTCTTGGTTTTACTGCTCTCCTGGCCAAGGACTTTCTGCACAGTAGAAGAGAAACATTCCTGCTTGCTAAGGGCCCTGTGAAAGAACAATATCTGACTAGAAATATAATCACAAAAACAAGCACAGTATGGACCAGGAACTTTGGGTTTCATACTTTTTCTGTCCATACTTACAGCAGTAAGATGTTTTATCTGACTGTACTTGAAAACTGCAACAGCGTATCCAGCTTTTTTTTTGGAAATTACAAAATCACAGTAGCAAACAGGCTGAGAGGTGAGATACTGACAACATCATCCTTACCAAAAGCTTCTAAAATTGTCTAGAGATGACAATACCCCAAAACCAGGCAAAATTAGTCTAGTTCTCTAAAACCCTGTCACTTGGCTACGTGATGCAGACAGTATAAATAAACTGCTTTAAAGAAAAATAGTAGAATCCCAAAATGCAGTCAGACCAGTACAGCTGTATCCAAGGATTTTGTGGCATAGCACACTGATTTCTACACTGCAAAATGAGCAAGGCAAGAACTAATTTAGATATACATTACACAGTTACTAAAAAGACAAGCACCAATTTCAAGTAAATGCCAAATCCTTCAGTAGTTAGACAAAGTTTTATTATTTTCTTTGCTAGAAAGAAATAATCCACAATAACTAGTCACAAATTAACTTTTAAAATGTAAAATATATGATAAGCTAACACCAAATCAAAAAGGAACTGAGTAAAAACAAATGATCCTTGTGACAATCAGCCCTATTTCTAAGGTAATGGAGAACCATAAAACTAAAAAGGAAAAAAACAAAATCTAATTTCCAGCACAGCAAAAAGATGGGCTGGAATCAAGTTACTGTACATCTTTGTATCATGTCCCAATGAAAAGTGTAGAGTTTTTCAGCATGAGCTTTAGAGAACCACTCATGCACTGGATTGAACAATTTATTTCTGAACCCTTTCCTTCACACACGATGACTTTCAAAAAGGTTTTGATATTTTATAAGTAGCACAGTCAGAACTAAATGGATCCAAATATTTCTGTGTGTGTGATGCAAACCCCCGGAATTTAAAATAAATATTTGCTATTGACATGTCATATAGAATAAATGCCAATTTCATTTTTTAAAAGTGCACAGAAGCAGATCATTAGCACACATCAATATTTGTTAAGATGGATAAGCATTTGCAAAAAAAAAAGGCTATATTCAACACATTACTAATCACTAACCATGAAAAGAATGCCTATTGTGCCTATTGTCTATGCATATGCCCAATCTTGACAAGTTTCTTTGCTATAAAATAGATTAAAGAATTCAGTCAAACACTGTTATGTATGCATCTTTCAAAAACTGCACATAATTCTGGGTGCTCTGGGTCTTGTTCTCTGATTTCTGAAGGCAGTTCTCCAGTTCTTTCAAATGTACTTCATGATGCTTTTCATTCTAATGAAAAAAGAGAAATGCATAGAAAATTAGAAACAAAATATAAAGCAATCAAAATAATAATTTAAGACACAAATTACCTAATTTTTTATAGCTGTATTTACCTGTAAAATTTTCAGAGGCTCCACAAAAGCAAAGGTGAGAAAAAAAGCCTCAAAGCATTGAAGATTTCATTTATGTTCAGTAAGGACCAAACTGAACATGTTTGGATAGACTTAAAATCAAACAAAGGCCTACAATAATTTCTAAAAATTGTAAATTCAGATTACTGTCGTTAACTCAGAAAAAAAAGAATGTATCACTACATCATTATGGGATTCTTATGCATCTAATCAAATGTAGATATGCTTCCTGAACACAATTGATCTGAGGGAAATTACAACTTTGTACTTTTTTTAAAATTTTTGTCTTGCTATGAAAACGGTACTGATTAAGAGTTGTAAACTCAATACTATTCAAGTGATTTAGTTAGCCTGGACATCTGTTAGGTTGATGGGAAATGTCAATGTACAAAGTATATTATCAAGCTAAATTAATTTACTGTTCTGAAAAGTGTGTACTAACTGTATTAGTATGCATTTTCAGTAAAAGGAACTTGTTTTTGTAAATGGTGACATGGTAAGTGATTTGTTAAATCACTAACAGCATTATTTACTCACATGGTGAAATAAGCAGAGGAGTTGGTTTTTTTCTTCTTGCCTTTTTCTCACTTCAGCTTCAAGAAGTAGCAGTTTTGTCTGAAAGGCTTGCTCTTTGTATGACAATTTTTTCTGTTCTGCAGCTACCTATGAAAGCAATGAGAGAGAAAGGATATATATGTTATATATATACATATATAACATATATTTATACATTATATGTATAAATACATACAGATTAGACATACATACATATAGATTTACTCTTAAACCCAAATTAGTTCATTCTCTTATCTCTTAACATTAATAGCTCTATTTCCTATTCTTTCATCTAATACTTAACTTATTTCCCATGCCCAGGACTTAAACGAACCTGTAAAATATTCTGGCTAAATTTGAAGGCTGTTTCAATTTGGAAAAAAATGTAATAAGGGGAACACTTTTTAGCTTATTTTCAAGTTAAGTCAAAATTTTAGCTTTTTCAAAACCAAAAGAAATATCCTCAGACAGTATTGAGAAAAATCATGTGGTTATTTCTACATTATTAATCTGAAATTACAACTTCATGCATTTTTTCTGATTAAACTAATACAATTCACTATAATCTAAATTCCTACATTTTCTCTTGAATTTCATTTACTGTTTGCATAATTTCTACAAATGACAAAATTCAGTTTAATATAGAAAGAATGCAAACACTTCCTCTAAAAAGAGAAGGATTTCAACACCAACATTCTTGTGGGCTTTTATAACAAAGAAAATAAAAGGTAAGATTAAGCTTTTGTACAGAAACTTTTTGCTGTGTGTGTGGGATTTAATATAAGGTGGTTAAAGAATTTTGATTTGTCAATTAAAAAAAAAGATAATAAAAATGTTGGTCAATTCAAACTTGTTATTTATTTCCATAGGATCCAAACTTGACAAAGAAATTGAATTGTTCCATCCATATTTAAAACATGCAGAAATTCACAGTAACTTTTTCATATTTCTCCCTACATGCAAAATAGTCTTGTCCCATAATTTTTTCTCAAGCTCATTTTTAATGTTATTTTTAAATAGAAAGTAGCAAACAAGATTGGGAGATGTATTAAATCACCAATACCATTTTTCTCCCTTCTTCCAAAGCAGATTCAAGTTGTGTGGTTAATGCATTATATTCTGCCATTTTCTCTTCAAGCTGCAATTTACTGCTCTGAAGACTCTCATCCTCCTTTCTGAGCTGATAAGCAAGTTCTTCATTCTGATGTTCCATCTCTCCTAACTGCCTTTATGCAAAACAGATTAGTGCATTATAATTCACCATTGCAGAAAAGTGTAGGAATTAATTTTGATCAGATTTTTCCCGTTACCTTTGAAGATCTTTGTATTTCTTTTGAATGTTGCAGATCTCTTCTAAGCAAAGATTGCCAGTGGAAGTTACACTATGGTTATCCTGTGAAAAATGACAATTTGTTCTCTAGTTGAAGAGGCTTGGTACAGGATCTTATTGGAGTAAATAAGCCTGTCTATTAAAAGCCATCAAAAAAGTTAACTGTATTTTCAGATGTATACTATGCTTATTCAGACAAATGCTATACTGTAATCAAGTAAACACTGTCTTGAATTATTTTACCATGTATAATTATCATAAATTAGTAAATACAGCCAAAGACCAAAACTTTATGTGAACACTTTAAGGCTGAAAACCTGCTATGTAAAAAAGTCTTGAAAAACTCCATGTGCTGCTCAAGCAGCCTTGTGTATTAGCAGCTGGTCAGGTCTACCTGATTGGTAATAGCAGAAATTAGTCCAGCTGAACCCAGGAGAGGTTTTCTGCAGAGGGAGCAATTGCTCCAAAATGAATTTTCCTAAATTCTGTTCATAGGTCGAGAGTAAAGGACATCTATCACCAAGACTTAATGATGAGATTTAACTGCTCCACCAGACTAGTGATTATATTCCCAATTATTTTGCTATACTTAAGTGGGTCTTCTGCACTTTTTCAGGAAAACATGTAGTTGGAATAAAATTACATACATCATTTTATATGTATAAAATTTGCACCTCAAAATTAATTATTGCATAAGTACTTTAAGATTTAAGAGTTTATGAACATTCCTGGAAGAATCAGAAATCAAGAGCAATTTATATTACATTTTATATAAAGTCTGCAGGACCACAGAGACTCACTCAGTAGTTTTCCTACTGACACAGCAGGATGATTAAGCCCCTTTCCCACCCTACTAACTTAAAAACCTTTGATATTTGTGCTCTTCTAACTTAAAAGCACATTAAAAAAAACACAAAAAAAACAATAACAAAAAATCCAAAACCTACCCTGCCATTAAAATTGACATCAGAGAAAAAAAGAGTCAAGGAAACTCCATTTCCAGGTTTTAGAGAAAATACAAGCATTAATGTTAAATACAGTTAAAAATTGCAATTATCCTACTAAAGTATATTTTAAAAATACTAATCAACTAAAACATTGCAATAATTAATATGTTATACATCATCAAGAATATAATTTATCTGATTAAATATTTTACAGTTAATAAATTAGCCATTAAAAGAAAACTAATGTAGAATTAGATTATTCTACTAGATATAAACAATATCTGGACTTGCATTTATTTCCAGGGAAGAATTCTGCAACACATGTCAGGACATCAGTATTCAAAAAGATCAAGAATATACTCATTCTAAAAGTTACAAGTCCTGTCACATAATGAATTCACATAAATACAGTTGGCAACAGTTTTATTTGCATTGTGCTGTTTCCACAGAAGTTTTTGATTTATGAAGAAAATAACAAAGGAAACCTCACCACTGTCACACATGCCAATAGTAAAAAATGTCCCAGAGACTTTTTTCCACATAATTTTCTCATTTATCTTTAGAAATCAGCATGTTCTAACCACCTGAAGCTCCAGCTCCCTAGGGGTTTTGCATTTCTGTGCACAGGTCCTTTCCCAGAACAGAAGCTTTTGCTGGTTTTCCTCAGCTGCTTTCAGCAAGTCACAAACATGTTCTAACTCCTTTAATTCAGCCTCCATTTTGTCCCTCACCTGCATAGTAGCATCACAGGAGAAAAATGTAAGTGTGAAACCATAAATTAACTGTTGTAATACTTAATGGATTTTCATTAGGTAATAAAGCTAAAATTCTGTACAAGTTACATATCATTTATTTTATAAAATGCTGACAAAGATACAAGTTCTCTTCTGATGCTTAAGAATGTACTGTGTTCCATTGTTCAGCTCCATCTGCTGCAAAATTTATAACTCCTCTTTGTATGGAGTCTCAATTTTAACTGTTAGTTTAAAAAACCACTTACAGTAGGTTTACTTCCATACACAACTTTCACAACTGCTCTATCAAAAAGATAGTTTCAAAATGATCAACAATAAAATCACATTTTCAAAAGTGATAACATTCTAAAGATTCTAAGATCCTAAAATAGTAGCCAAACTACTTAGTCATTGAACTAGGAATCGTTGTTCAATTGTTTGCAAGTGTGTAGTATCCAAAAAACACCAGCTTTAGATAGGAGTCAGTAAAACTGTCAGAAGTCTAAAACCAAGAGACAGTACCTTCTGACTTCTAATAAGATCACAAAAAATGTAGAAAATATCTATATCCTACAGATTTTTTGGAAACATTCTTCATGACTGCAAACCTTACCTTATCTGCTTCTAAGTGTTTGTATTCTCTTATTTTTTTGTTTTCATTTAAGACTCTTTCATATCTGGATTTCAATTCTTCTACTGCAATTTGTGTTTTTTGTACCTAGGACAACATACATGTTTCACATACATTTGCAAGCTCCTTCATTTAAATGTAGAGAAGATAAAATAATTAGTATGAATCACAAAGGAAAACCTCTGACTTCTAAACAGTATCTCAAAGTTTGTCATTATTTGAAGTTATTTATTTTCATTATCCTACTTGTCACAGCAAGTACAAAAGGGTTACCAGGTAAAGAATGGTATCATATCAGCAGTGTGTTATCAACAATGGAGAATGAGCTACAGTTGTGCTGTAGGAGCACAACTCTTCTCACACCTCTCTCCCCACATAACAACTGTCACTGGCACCTCCCATCTGGAGTCACTATAGCCCTGAGCTGGGGACTGTGTCCACTCTCTGCTTAAGGCTGGCTGTTACCTGGAGCTACATCTACCATCTCAAATCTGGCAGCAACTCCAGTTGTGATGATGCATTCCAAAGACAAGACTCTCTGGCTCTACTCTAGATTTTGTATCATGTCTTTCTTTTCTCTTGCCAATCATTTAAAAAAGAAGTAAGTGAAGAATATCAGTGAAATTGTGTTTATACTGTAGCAGAAATAGACACATTTGAATCAATGTCCTAAAATTTCTGTGTGAATAAAGCCAAATACAAAAAATGAATTGATAAAAAGTCCATTTTAAATTTGGTTGATTTGTTTCACTGGTATTTCTATGTGGATTTACCTACTGAAATAAAATAACTTGTATAAACCCATACTCATAGCCCTAAACCTAACCCTAACCCTAATATATATTTCCTGAATGAACTTGAATTTCTTGAACTTACTTGAATATTGATATGCTCTTAGGAACATGAAGATAAAATATGGATAAGTAGAGGCTAAATACCATCAGTATACCCACTGAAGACATCAGACTCAAACTTTTTAAATATCTAGTTTACTGAGTCACTAACTCACTTTTTAGGAAGCAAATCCTGTCAAAGCAAGCTTGCAGTTGTTGGCTTCAATGAGCTTCAAGTGGGCTTCACACAGTTCAGTACAGATAATGTGTGCTTGTAACAGTGTGGAGACTATTCTTTGATATGGTCTGTAATGGCACTTTCTTCTTTCATACTTTCATATTACAAAAGTATTACACTGCCCATAACAACAAAACAGGTTGAAGAAAGAAAGAAAACCTTTATAATTTTCTCAAAATGGCTTACAGATTTTAAAAAACATACTTGAAGATTTCAAAGATGGTAAATCACCTCATTTTTACGCTGTTCTACAAGGTTTTCCTGCAGCTTTGCTTTCTCTTGCAGATGTAGCAATTCATATTCAACAGACACTGTCCTTTTCTCCAATGTAGTAAGGGAAGCCTTGGCCAAAAATAGAAAATATAAACATTTTAATAGTGTTACCAAAATAACACATTCTACAATATGACATTACCAGCAAGTGACTTGCTGGCACTAGGAAGAGTGATGTATTTTTCCTGTCAAACAAAAATGATAGTCTATAGTTAATTTGTCAGTTCATGAGAATACTTGTATCAGATGAGACATACAATAAAAAACCTGCAAACTCTTTCAAAATTGAAATTAATAATTGAGGTAAGCTCATTTCTTTAATTTGAAAGTTTAACAAACATAGTAGAACAATTTCTACTTAAACAATTGTGCAGTTATTGACAGTAAAATAAACAGCATCCTGATTAAGCAGATATATAATCAGACAACCCTGTTCCTAGCTTTGCCATAAATTTCCCCTGGAAAGTTTTCAATATCTCTTATCTCTTTGTTCTTACTATTATAAATGGATGGCAAACTTTGTTCTTCAGGTCTGGAGTCTCTAGACAGAAGGTCCAAAGAGAATTAACGTGGTTACTTCATTAATGTATGAGAAATGTAGAGCCATTCAATAATGATTTATAATCTTACCGTTAATTTTTTGTTTTCAAGGTGAATCTTTTCATTTTCAGAGTTAACAGAATTCAGCTTTCCAAGAATTTCCTCTCTTGAATTTCTTCTCCATTCCTCCCTTCTTTCCATGTCTTCCATCAGGCCTTTGATCTGCCTTGTTGGGCAGACAAGAAGTTCTCTATAATACACAATGCTTCCAAAACTCTCACTATGAAAATTAAATTGAACCTTAGCACATTCTCCTTCATTGTATATATGTATGTGTGTATATATGTAAAAAAAAGGGGGAATGCATTTACACATCCAAAGAAAGGATTATCAACTTATACTCTGAAGTAAACTCTCTGTAAGAGGAGAGTTTCTACTCCAAGGAAGGGGTCTAAGCTCAATTGTAGAACACCAAATTATTCTTCCAAGAGAACTGTGACATGCACACTGTACAAAATGTAATTATGTTGAATTTATAGGGTGTATCACATAATGTCCTACTAAGAACACTCCTTAGCTGCTTTAGGAATGTTACTTCCCATTACTAAAAGCAGAAAATTATGCTATGCCACTTTTTTTGCTTTTTTTTAGTTAATAAAGTTCACAAAATTTGTTTTGCTGTTTAGTCAGCCGCACACTGCTTAGTAGAACAAGTCTTGTTAGAATGGCACATTTTAAGCAAAAACTTATTTTCAGCTGAAATGAAAACAGCTGGAAGGAGAACGAGTATTTGTTCTTTCTTAGATGCCTTCTTATATACACTGGACCAACACTGGGCTAAATGGATTTCTGGACTGATGTGGTCTACCTGCACTCTGGTTGAATTTTAAAATCTGCTGCAAATATTTTCAGAAATGCCAGATTTTCTGGGACAAAACCAAAATATTCAAGCCAGTTTAATGTGAGCTGTTAAATACTTGAATCAAGTTCTTTGTAAAATAAATATCTCAGACCTAGAAAGTAAAGGCAACTGACAGTTTCTTTTGCTGGTTTAAATTACAGTCCATATTTCTACCAACAGAAATGGTAAAAGGATATTTGTCATTGTCTGCCCCAAAAATAGTATATCCTTCATGTAGATTAAGATTTTACTTTGTAGTTTGAACAAGGTTAGATGATTTTGTTTTGCTTTTCCTTTCATGAGTGAATTGTTTGAAAGGCATGTGAGAGGAACCCTTCTCTATCCTCTACTGAGGTGGAACATTAGTGGAACTGAAGTAATTTGCCCATCACTAGTCTGAAGTAGGACCTAGGAGACAAAGAACTTTTTCTATTCTGTAAATACAAGGGTTAACTCTCAAGCTGTTGAATCAGTTGTTAAATAAGTGCTTATGTGGATGCTGCATTGAAGCTGCCAGCAAGTTCAGGCTGATCAGAAGTATGCAGGAAAAAGAATGTTTCTTACTGGCAAAGGGGAATAAAGCTTTAAAAGAAGTGAAATGCAACAGAGAGGAGGCTAAAAATCTTAAATTTGTTCTTATTTCCAACTTCCAAACTCTGCTCAGGATTTAAAAATAGTAATAAACTCAATTTCATTGTCAACACTGAGTAGTGCACTACTAAATATCAACACTCAGCGACTACAGAAATAAAAAACAAAAAAAAAAATCAACAGTCCAACTTACTTCTCAAGATCTTCTACCTGAACTTCTAACATTGTCTTTTCTTCAACCATTCTATTGTGCTGGTTTTTCCAGACATCAGAGGCTGACAGTATCTCACACAGTTTGGCTTCCTAGAGATTGCAGAAATTATAAATTATGTAACAAAAGAATGGCACTGAAGAATGCCATTAATTCTACAAAATTTTCTAAACACAAGAGCTATTTAATATAAAATGGTTTTATTGGATCTCTCTCGTACAAATCAATATAAATTTTCTCTCATCTCCAAAGAGGGCAATAAGCACAGTTCTGATGCACCTGGCCTTTTTGAACAATTACAAACTATTGTTCGGCAAAGCAAGATTCCAAGGAACAAGTTGGATTAAGGAAGAAGTTTTATGCTTGGATTTTGAAAAGGTTCAGAGCAAGCAGCTTAGAAAGAGAAAGCTAAGTAACCACATGAGACATTACATATTAATAGATAAAGAAAACTAACAGTTCAAACTTCAGTCATGGATTCTTAGTTAGTACACTGCATTTCTGAGGTAGTCAATGCTTATCCATAGAGGACTAACAGAAAGACCAGGAGAGGTTTAACCAGAAGCTGATGACACTCCTCTTATTTCCTACAGCTTAAAATGTGCAACCTCATGACTTAAGACAATCAGTAAATTTTAACAAAACAAAGGCAGTTAATAGTAACAGCTTTCATGACACCTACAGCAACATTTTCCTTAACAAATGAGCAACAAAACAAAAGGCACACAAGAACAACATAATCAAACAAATTTTTCTGTTTTCCACAGGCCTTTCACTTGTTCAGTTTCAAACAATACAACACAACATTGCTGACAGCATAGTCACTTACATGTTCTCTTATTTTAGAGGTTACATCTTTCACAGCTTCTTCTAAGTGTTGAGCTCTTTGCTTCTGGGACCTTAATGCTTTTTCCAGGGCAATTTTCTTTTGCTCGCTTGCTTCCTTTAAGGCTAACCTCTGGCGCTTGCATTCACCAATTTGACGTTTCCAATCTGCTAGTTTATTTTCTAGAGTCTGCAGCACAATTAAAATTAACTCCAGCAAATGTAGGTAAGACAGCAGTGTCAACTTTCTTAGTACAGTGATAAATATTCTATTTGTAGGAATGATTAATGCATTTGTTTCCTTCCTTTTAGACTAGGTCTCACGCTACATTATGTACCACTAGTTACCTACTGAATATGTGAATGTGTCAGACTTATTCAAGATACTCATTGTCAGGGGCTATAAAGTATGCATGTTATGCATGAGGGGATATCTCTCAGTACAGGTCCTGCTAATGGCCCCAAAACTTTTACACAATCAAAGCAAAATGTATATGGTTTTCCAAGTGAAAGATGGTCTCAGGTACTGGGATTCACCAAAAAGCAGAAGTACTTCTTCAAAAAAAAAAAAGGAAATTACAAAAAACACCCAAATATAGAGTTCCTATATAAATGCTTATCTAATAAACAAAGATGTGACTTGAGGTGCTAGATAAATACCTTCAATAAACACAGCAAACAGAAATCTCAGTCTATGTATGGATCTCTTTAACAGTCAAAGCAGACAGCTGCTATCCCCGATTATAACCACAGGAGGTCAGAATCACACTAATAATAAGTGCTTTGGGCATTAGTCAGTGGCAGAGATAAATACAAATTGAGAACTAATTTCATAGGATGCTAAGCTTTTGCAAGCTTTTGCCTAGTTATTAACAAAATCATCTCCAGGGTTTAAGCTAGCAAATGACTTCAGCAATTTCTGAAAGTGAACAAAGCTTTAAAATACAGCTTGAATGACAATACAGCTATATATCAAGTTATTTTATCTAATGAAAATATTGTTGGAATTCTGTAATTGTACTAGGTAGAACAAACAAGCAACTTTTATTTAGAAGAAAACATGAGACATTTGCGAAGAGATAGATGTGATTTGAAATTGCCTTGATATAGGTTGGGTAACAATCAAACGATTCAATTATCAGGGGACATGCTGATGCATGATGCTGATGTTTTATGCCAGTAAAAAAGCTTGGAAATTACAAATGCATTGTTTTCAGCCAACGTTTTCTCATTCGTGCCTATGTTCTTGACATGTTTCATGTACTCTATTCTGAGGCCACATACAGCTCCAGCCTTTCACACATGACCTCCTCCTTGCCGTTTTTAAAGCCAGTAACTGACTCAAATGCCCAAATTTAACTTGTGCCTTTTAGAACAGAAAATGGAAATAATTTAACCTTCTTTAAGCAAAGTGAGATTAGGCATTAGTCTTCCAGTCAGTATTAAGAGACTTATCGATCCTTCACAGGCAATAGGAAGAAACAGGGCGTGGTTGTCACTGTTCTCTTAGAGCAGAAAGTCACCACAGACACTTGCCTATCCCTTGACCATATGGAGACTGTCTTGCAGGCAGTGCAGTTAAGTGAGTGCAAACACTTCTATGCATGTTTCACTTTGCTTCACCAGAACTTTGAAGTTCTACTATGCTACACCAGAAGGTGAGAAAAGAAGAAAAAAACCCAAACATCCTTGCAATTAAAATAGTGTAGTCAAGCAGATCTTGCAAAATATAAATACCTACGATTTTAACTGGTTTGGATTTTTCCTTTACCAATAATTTTATTTCAGAACAGGCCACAGCAAGGCTTTGCTTTTTTTGTCTTTTCCCCAACAAACTGAAACATAAGTAAAAATATTTTGACCTGTATTTTCACTTTTAATTCATCATTTTCTGCTTCTTTTCTTTTAATCTGACACTGCAAGTGAACTTGTACTTCCTGTACTGATTTTGACAGGTTGTCTCCTTTCTGTACATTGATCTAAGAAAAAGAAACAAACACAAATTTGTTGGACTATGCTGTACTACACTCTCTGTATTTTTTCTAGTATGCTGTAGTTTTAACCGAAATTTGAATGTCCTCAAAACCTAGAAAAGATAAAACATGCTCTACAAGTGTATTCACAAGCAGTAACTTTCTACTAACTGTATTAATGTTAAACAGAAATCACCAATTTGAAACACTTTACATGTAATTATTGCATCATATTTAATCTGAGTTTAAGTAGCAGGAATAAGGCCTGGAAGCATGAACTCAGACATCCAGGCTAAGCAAAGGCACCCAGCTAGCAGGATGACTAACACTAAGCCACACTGATCAGCTGTGCTCTGACTAATTAGACCTGAACTGACCTTCATTAAATTCCAAAGACCACCATCTCCTGTTACAACCATTGATACATTTAATCCAAACTGTAATTCTGGGGGGAAAGTAAATCATAAGAGAATAGGAAACTTATGTCACCAGAACTCAGGTCAGATGATTCTATGAAATTTCTTTCAATTTGATTCCTTTGGCTGATTCTAAATAAGAAGTAATAAGGTAGAAAAGAATCATATAATCAGTATAGACTGAAAAAGACTAAAAGAATGTACTAGTGGAAGTGTTCATTATAGATACCAGTAAGAAAGGCAGATTCAGTCAAGTATTGATGAAAATGCCTTTATTGAAATTAATGTAAGAAGGAACAAGTGGATAGCATAGAAAATTATTTATCCTTTCAGGCACTAGGCACCCTAAATTGTTCAACATTAGGTAGTCTCTTGTCAGGGCATGGTATGCCTCATAGATCCCATCAACATTGAGGTCTGCTGGCATTGGGGTCTTCAGAATTTTTATAAGCTTTTCTGTTCAGCATTTCTATTCTCAAGCAAAAAGATGTTTCCATGAAAACGTGCTCCTTCTCTTCAAGATAAAGACAAGGACATAACAAGAGCCCTCACAGCTCCTTTATTGTGACCAGCTGGTTAAGTTTATCCAGCAGCCAAGTGCCATGTTCATTTGGCTAAGCAAAAAAATCCAACAAACTCTTAAAGAAGAGCAATGGCTCTTAAAAACCCACAAGGAGTTACAAATATCAAAGCACAAAGTGCCCTTAAAGGTTTAACTGAGCCTATGCAGTCCCTCACTAACGCTGAGCCAGGCTGCATGGCACACGCACAAATTGCACTGGAGGCATTCAGTCTGCAACACAGATTGCCAAAGTACCCGTAAAACCACTTGCAAACTTTTTTTTTTATTGCCTTCTTACACAGGACAATTCTTCCCCTCCAGTGCTGGTTTTTGCACTGAGCCCCTTCTTTGGGTGCAAAGAATGAATGAGCTCTTGCCAGACTCGTCAGCCTTTGATGATACTAGCTCTGCTCTGTACTACCTTTCCTAAAAGAGCCATGGAAACCACCTGTGAACAGTACTTGTTTAGCTTACTCCATATTATTCCTTAAAAGTTCTTTTCCCCTAGAATATTGGAAATCAGTAAATGAAAAGTTAAAAGCCATCTTAGGACAGTACTGTTAGGGGTAACTGTATCTTTGGTTGGTTTGATTACACTTTTGATGATTTTAAGATAATTCTGTAGCAAACACCTTTCAGGATTTAACTTTTTTTTTCATAGGTCTTTGAAACAATTGTTTTACTCAAAATTTCTATTTTTTAATTAGGAATCTAGTATGTTGGAAGAAAATACTCGTTCTAATGGAACTGGTCACTCACTTTTTCACACTGAAGCATGGATGAAAGTTCTTTAATCTGTTTCTCCTTTTCAAGTATTTTTTTCCTGAGATTCTTCATGGAAAAGAAAAAAACAACAAAGAAACTCTTCTAATGTCTGTATCCAACAAAGCATCAGTAATGCACAATGATGAACATTTCAGATGTAAAACTAAGATTCCACTTTGTGATGGTAAATCACAAATACTCCCACTTTTTTTGCGACTCTTACTGGAAATTGTAAGGTAGTAGCCAATTTCAGATATTCAGCATAGAACAAAGTGAATAAAATTTTAATTTACTTACAGTATTCTGAATTTCAGTTTCACTTAGCTTCTGCATCCAAGTGTCGATGTTTTTACTGTTTAACTGCGACATAAGAAACATTAAAAATTTATTTTGATTATAACTGATTTTGTATTTTTCTGTGGTTTTAAATTGGTTATGTATAGTTTGCTACATTTTGATTATAACTGATTTTGTATTTTTCTGTGGTTTTAAATTGGTTATGTATAGTTTGCTACATTTTCAAACCTGGTACATATGACTAGAATAGCTCACATACTCACAAGCTGCTTAATCGATGGTTAAAACCCTGAAGATTCAATTTAGGATAAAAGCCTGTGATATCACAGGATGTATCCTCAAACAGTTTGCTCAGGCAAATTGTTGTCTTAAGGCAAATGAGTACAGTCAAACGTCTAAGGTTTTTTATTTTATATATGTGTATGTGTGTCTTGTTTTTATTCCAGGATGAGATTTCCTGGCAGACCTCAACTTGTGTAACACAGTGCAACCCTCTGTAGCTTTTTCCTGGATACACAACCAAAATCAAGTTCTTGAATTTAATTACTTCTAAGTGAAAACAGCACTTTAATCAGAAGATTAAACATCATGTTTCATTTATCTTAGCCGATCAATATATGCAGAAAAAATCAAGTAAGAATTTTGCCATAGTTTCATTATGCTGTTGCTATGTTCAGCACTATCACTTTGCCATTTTTTGAAATATCGCCTAGTTTAGATCTATAACTAGGAAGCATATTTTTAACCTTGTTAGCAAACAAATACAACTTTAAAAATCAGGCCTAACAGGAAGAGAATGAACTTGCCTCAACAGTCTGAAGAGGAATAAACTTTTCCTGAAGATCAAAGTCCAATGAAGGAACAGTACAGTCATGTACAGGTAAAGATAAGGATGATTGTGATGATGATGACATTTTGATTTAATGCTGCATAACAAGACATAAATGTTAACATATATTGGTGTTCCACAAATCAATAAATGAAACATTACTGGCATGCCAGGTTGTTCCCACTGCAGTGGGACTAGGACTGGATCAAGTAAACCCCAGTCACAGCAGAGATGTAACACAGCTAATACGTCTGAAATTTTCCAAGAACTCACAACTTGCAATCGCTTAGCACTGAGTTCACAAATACAACGCGCAGAAAGCAAAGCCTTCCACAGCAGAAATCTGAATACACTCGAAGCACAAAGCAAAGCTGGCAACCGCTATTTCCGATTTCCATGCTCCGCAGCACAGAGGGGGAGGCCCAGGGGCACAGGTCACTCAAAGCCAGCCCTCGCCCCGGGCCCACACTCGGGCTCTCACCTCTCACGGCCTCTGCGCCCGCAGCCGGCGGCTCCGGCCCCAGGGGAGGGCTCCTGCCCCTCAGCCCCGCGCCAGTGCGGCACTGTCCCCTCAGCCCCGCTCCAGTGCGGCACTGTCCCCTCAGCACCGCTCCAGTGCGGCACTGTCCCCTCAGCACCGCTCCAGTGCAGCACTGTCCCCTCAGCACCGCTCCAGTGCGGCACTGTCCCCTCGGCACCGCTCCGGTTCGGCACTGTCCCCTCAGCACCGCTCCAGTGCAGCACTGTCCCCTCAGCGCTGCTCCCGCCGCTCCTCGCCTCCGGGAGCCGTCGCCGGAGCAACGCGCCGTTACCGCTGCCGTTACCGTTACCGTTGCCGTTGCCGCTGCCGTTGCCGTTGCCGTTACCGTTGCCGTTGCCGTTGCCGTTGCCGTTGCGGTATTTCCATTCATTTTAATTATTTTTTTCTGAGGTTAGACACTAAGTATTCATGTAACCTGACTGTATGTGACGCTGTTTTGGCAATACATCGTCAAACACTGTAGAAAAGCCACATTTCTAAATAATCACATTCAGATGAGGTGGCAATTCACAGAATATCTGAGACACTGCCACAGATGTATGGAAAGATCACTTTCAGATCATAAATTGTGCAAAACTGAGAGATCATGTGATACAAACATGATCATTTTTACAGGTGCATATGTAGACATGTATATAGACGTATACTCATATATAATTATCTTGCCCATTTTCTTTTAAAAATCATACTGATAGAAAAGTTACTTTTTAATATTCTGAGTAATAGCAGTGTCAGCAGCTTACATTAAAAAAAACTTGACAGAAATAATCAAAATGAAAATCAAACATATTCTTTGGCATCCTTCGTAAACATGCCAGTGGGTATCTTCTTCTGTTGCTGGCAATGGAATTTCAGAGAGCAGTTACCCACTTAATAAAGTCTGGAGAATATTATCTAGCCATGTGTAATAAAAATGAAATGCTAAATCTCAACCTTTTAAATTCAAGTAGTCATGAAATCACTTAATCATCCATTCTGGAGTGAGTGCCCAATTGTACCTGAATTCCAAAGGAGATTTTGTCTTTGCATGTGCAAAAGGCCTAAGGCTTTGTTCTCTATAGGACCCATAGCCTCAAACTGAGAATTCAGCATCTCTGTCAGACCTTTGCTTCAGCACAACAGTTATGAGCTGAGGCTTTGGTACCCTACAGCCACCTCAGACAAAATTCTTAATTATAGCTGCTCAGAACTTGTTATAAGATTGGCTTATTTTAAAAAGAAAGCAATAAATTTTTTGCAATTTTCAAAAAATCCGGTCATAGTTTATAAAATAATGCAAGCACTATCCAGCAGTGAGGGTTAATTAACATGATAATTAGCATTGCACTCTGTACCTCCTAAACAAAGAATGGATTACAAGTTTCAGTCCTCAAAACCACATTCTAATGACAGTGGCACAATCCACAGACTGGAAAATAATTAAAGGAAATAGAACACGCAGTTCCACAATGACATAATTACAGGCCTTATTAAAAGAGATGTGCTTGAGAGAAGCTTCTTTAGATACCACAGGAGCACTGCTGTGTTTGTCACAGTCCATGACTTCATCTGCTGTAAAGGTATAATTGAGCCTTTCACTTCCATGTCAGAAATTCATGACTCCAGTGTATTTCTTTGTTCATTGGTTAATTTTAGCAATAGCCTGCTGTTCTAAAAGCTGCAGATTTGCTGTGACCCTGTTAATACTGTTCCTTCCCCATCCTTGTACGCACTGCTTGGTGCAGTTCTGACCAGATTTAATTTCTCCAGCAATCTTTAGACACTGGCTGCCTTACACAGAAGTGGACACACGGCAGAGACAAAGTACTGTGTTCTACAAAGTTCATTTTCACAAGCAATAATCAATATTGTAATTGTAGTCCATATCAAAGCCGGAATAGCCGCCACATTTTAGAGGAGAAAGACTCCTTTGGAGAAAAGAGATGAAGCTTTATTTGCTAGTACCTGCTCCCTTTAATTGCTTTTAGGCCAGTGAATGTCCTTGCAATCAGAAATATCTCCATTTGTTCGCCCTTGATAAGTCTTGTTATTCCATAAAGCAGTTCTGCTGCATACAAATTCTTTGATAGGAACTACATCACACAATCGGAATAAATAGGTTGTTGCAGCATTGTTCCTGTAATTGTTTCCCAGAGTTCTGTAAAAATATGACATTACATCCCTGTGATGCTGGACAACTCACCAATTACTCTGGGACACCCAGTCCCACCTGCCTAGCAAATAGAGTCTCTTGTGTGGAGGCACTGACATCTAGTGGGCTCCAACTACATTTCCAGTTTTTCCAGATGTTCCAAAAATGTCACAGCATCTCTTTTTGAGACGCTATGATGTTGATATAAATGCATATTTTAAAGTACAATAAGATACAAATAGTTGGAGGTTGAATTTATAAATGAAGGCTGACTCTTACTATAGTAGCACGAGGAAGATTAGTTTCAATTAGGAGCTCACATTCACTGAGCTCTGTCCATAGCAAAAGCTCTGAAGTTAGTTCAAGTAATGCAGGATTGAACAGTTCCCCAAACACCTCTGCAAAAGACAGAAAAAATTTGCTCTGTCGTGCTTTCTGACAGGGTGTAAAATGACAGGGCAAGGCTTTTGATTTCCATTATGATGTTTACATGTGTACATATGTATGTATGTACAAATGCTATGCGGGCTGCAGTCCCTGTTGCCAACAAAACTGCCACGTGCCAGCTCAAGCTAGCAGGAAAAGATGTGATAGTTGATGTCAAGGCCAAAAAAGCTGTGCTCTCAATATGGTCTTCCTAATGCTCTTAAAGTAATTCCAGCTTCCAGCTTCTTATAAAGACTTTATGATGTTCCATGAAGAAGGTAAGTTTAATTATTCCTATGCCATATGTGGAGAAACTGTGGAGTACCATGTGGTGAAACTACTTTATCACTACTAGGGAAGTAGTAAAGCTGCAAATATACCTCCACTTATTAAACTATCATTGCACAGTAAAAGGAAGAAGCCCAAGAAGTATATTTCTATTTCCACAGGGGCCACTTCCTCCAAGTAAAATATAACTCCTTCTAAGATAGACAGCTGGGATGTGGAACTAAATCATTTTCCTTCCTGCTCCGGGAAAGGACAAAGACCATGAAAACAACATATGATATACCTAGCCCAGTTCCCTGAAATATCAGGAGTTTTGCCTACTGAATGTTTGGCAGTTGCTGCATGCAGTGCTAGTACAACTTCAGCTGAGTGTTTAGGGGAAGCACAGCAACAGCTGCTACAAGGAGCACTGAAAGGGTGCACTAGTGTGAAAAGGAGCATTAATTCTCCTTCACATCACTGTAGTTTCTGGGCGGAAGTGTGCTGTTGAGAACAGCTGCTTTCTGGTTCTGTCAAATCCAGTCCCCACATTTTTCATGAAAGCCTGATTGTACCCAGGCCAGGCAGCTGGCACTACTGATTTTATAATCTTTGCCTGGTTATTATTAAGCTAAGCTTACAGTTGTTAATGTTGGCAAAGAATCTATAGACTCACATACAAACAAATGCCCTTATATCTTTTAGCAAAACAAGTTCCAATTATTAAATAGAGATTCTGCTCCTTTAATTTTTACATCTTTTCAATACATCAATAAATGGTAAATCAAATTTACACACATTTATCTGGAAAATCTGATTCCAGGATTGCTACTGTTCTTCTGAGTATTAACTGGAGTTCTGCAGGGCTGTGACTGGTGCCAGTTGTGACTTTGCCAGAACTCTTAATTTCCCATTGTTAAACTGCATTAAATGATTATATAAATATGTTAAGTATTGATTAAAAAATACATGATGCAAATACATGCTTCAGTTACATAATCATAAGTGGGAAGAGAAGTGGTGTATATACACACAGTGACACTATACGTGACCCTCAGTGTATTACAGAATTAAATAGGTATGAATTCCAACATTGGCACTACATTATTGGGATTAGATATGCTACCAGAATTTGTTTGTTTCAGTGTTTTCACAGTATATAAACTGATTTATGAAGGCATTTCTAGGATGCCAAAAAAATTTCCAGAGTTTGACCTGAACAGTATGTAATAGGCCTACAGCACACAGAGAATATCAAGAAAGGGAGAAATTCAGTAGTGTTCTAAGAGTAATAGAATACTGTGGAATTTAGAAAGCATGGAGTTCCAGGTTGTGATCCATTAAATGAATTTATTTATACATTAAATACAAAATTGAAAAAACTAGAGTTTTATATTAAATATATAACCATGCAGTATAACAGATCCTCCTCTTGAATAAATGCAGTAATCACTAGCTGAAGACTTATTTTGTCCCTCTCACTCACATTCTGAGTGCTTAACACTCATAGAAAGGGGAAGGATGTTAAAAGTGAGAACTGAAACCCCAGATCCAGTGCCCCACACATGCCAAGCAGCCCATCTGCTAGTGGTGGAAATACTGGCTACTTATGGCGTTCTCCTAATGTAGTACCACTCTGGGGCTCCTCAGAAAAGCAGCAACTAAAAGCAGGTTTTCCAAATGATACAAGATCACTCTAACCCACAGGAGTTTAAAGGTTGGGAGTCTTGTGCCTCTTACATGCAGCCATTTTCTGATGGAAAAGCAATACCAAGGATGTCAGACAAGGTAACAGAAAGCAGCAGTTTCCTCTCTGGCAGGCGAGGCTCGCATGTCAGGGATGGCAGCAGCTGCAAGCTTCAGGAAGAACCAGCAACATGCTGATTTGGGAAGAGTTAGACTTGATGGCTGTTCATTCCAGCCTGAAAATACACCCAGCAGGGCATTACTGGGGTACATCACAGCTGAGGTGGTGTTTCTGCTACAAGCTCAGGCACCACTGCTTTCAGTTGTTGGGCATCTCTTTTTGTGGAAATTCATCAACATGTACTGCTGGAACTTGGTGCCAATGGAAGTTATGAAGTGAAATAATTGCATCTGTAGATCCAAATTTAAAAGTTTTGGTGTTGATGTCTTTTCACATATGCTAAATTGATATCACAGTTAATTGTAATCAACACTTACATGACTGTAATCAGCTTTCATGAGGCCATATATAGTACTGAGCCTTGAAAGAGAGACTTGAGGGACTTCTATATACCAGTAACACTAATTTTAGGAAATGGAGACAAACTTGCCATATACCTTTTATATGCAAACACTTTTACCCATGCATAAGCAAGACAATACAAGCTGAAAAAAGTTAATTAATTCAAGAAGAGGAAATGCATACACACAATAGCTTTCAGGCCCTGTTCTTATAAAAGGTACAATAGGAACTTTGCACAGCCTGGGTTATGTTTTGGTTTTAATTCCTGGAATCAGCAGCATGTAAGCAAAATTGCTTTGATTGTTAGTTATTTCCCTTCTCTGGAATACACATCTTGTCATAATGCCATAGGATTTCCTCTGACTTTATCAAATTCAGCCACACATTACTTACTATTTGGATTATGAAATAAATTACTAAACCAAACAACGAGGATAATATGCAAGCTGAGTGTGTTAAGTTGTAGCCAATGATGCCACAATGTAAATATTTCTAATTCCTGGACATGTCACAGGTCTTTTCTTCTTGAACATTCAAAAATCATGATGACAGATGTTAAAATAATGGAAATTACTAAAAGTAGAGACTATTTTCTCCTAATTTGCTTGATCACTGCTATTGAGTTTTGCTACTGTACTCAAGGTTTTCAAAAACTCTCTTTGTGATTTTTTGGTGCTAATGCCTAGTTGCATCCTAGTAGATGTTTATCCAAACATCTTTTAATAAAGGCTTTTTTTCGCAACGATTTCTTAAAAATTCATCCCCAGTTTACATTTCGACTGTTTATCCGAAAACAATTTTTCGTGAAGACAAGGCTCGACTTACAAAACTCAGGACACAAGAAAAAGGAGCGGAGGCGAGACTTGTCCTCCGAGGGCCGGGTCGGAGGGGGACAGGCGGTGCCTGTGTCCCTGGGAGCGGCGGGATTTCCACGCTTGGGGCGCGGACAGGCGTGCCCGGGGGTCACCTCTGCCCGAGGGGTGTCCGCAGTGCCGCCCACCCCGCTAGCGAGTCTTCACAGCAAAGGCCGGCTCCCAGCCTCCTTCGCCCAGGGCTGGCGGGCGGGCTGAGCCGGCCCCGAAGCGGCCGCAGCAGAGCCTTGGGGCCGCCGATAACGCCCGCGGCTACCCGGGAGGAAAATCCTGCTGGGGCACCACAGCCAA
>WBND01000253.1:1175402-1228549 GCA_013398595.1 Tychaedon coryphoeus
TAATCTTTTAATTTTCTTTATTACCTCTGGACTTTAATTTTGGTTAATGTTTTAAAGCACGCTGTGCAAAATTGGACAAAATGCTTCACATGAGAATTCTCAGTACCAAGTTTAGCAGAGGATTTCTTCATAATGTTATAAATTATCTTTTGCATCTTTGTCTGATTAACATCCTCTTGCTCCTTTTTTTACCTGATAGTATGGATGTGTTGGTGAACTTAATAACTTTCAAATTTGTCCTTAGATTTTTAGTGATGACTGGGGAATAGTTATATCTTTAAAAACATTATCTTCAAACTAATATAAGTGACTATTTTAAATTTGTCCTGGAAAATTTATTTCTATGAACTGAATATTTTTAACCTAACTTGCAGTTCACAGAAGAAAAGCTTGGTCAGGCAGAGAAGACTGAACTGGATGCTCATCTGGAGAACCTTCTCAGCAAAGCAGAATGCACTAAATTGTGGACAGAAAAAATAATGAAGCAAACAGAAGTATTATTGCAGCCAAATCCAAGTAAGGAGCCCTTCAGGTTTTTGTTTTCAACTTTTAAATTAATAGATATGCCAGTGTAAATATTCACTGCAATAGTTATTGCATAAGTAATGACTAAATACAGCAGTTTTAAAATTTGAAGGCTGCAGTTATTGAAAGCACATTTTGAAGAGCTGGTAAGAATTGGAGCCACTGCCAATTGCTGGTACTTCCTGAACCTTTCAAATGGGGAAAACTTTATACAGAGCTTTTTAAACTGTCATACTGGTTCCATACTCTGCTCAGTCTCTGATTGATTGATTGGTTTTTTGAATTATTTACTGTTTAATTGAATTTCCCATTCTAATTCCAGGTATCTTGCATAGCTGTAAGAACTCTAAAGTTTTTCATGGGGTAGATACAATGGCTCAAGAAACTTCATTACTATTTAAACTCTCTGCACAATACAAATGAGCTTGAAGCAGGCAAGATTAACTAAAATACTTGTCTTTAACAATTCCATTACTAAAGAATTAGCACCATACTTAAGCCATACAAAAAAGTTGAATGTGATTTCATCGCTATTGAGTCTCTTACTATAACAGTAACAGAAAAAAAAACATGGGTAGAAGAAATGAAATTTTATGGTATGTTAATTTTACTTGTTTCTGAAATTGCTGCTTTGAGTAGTAATATTGAAGAGATCAGTTTCAGACTCATCCTACAGTTGTGCTAGAGTTTGGAGCTATAGGAATTTGCTTAGTGTATAGATCTAAATTTTAAGTCAAGACCTGGTGTCTAGTCAGTGGGTAAACTTCACTGAAAAAATCTAAGCCTCCTTTAGGTTTGCTCAAATGATAATTTTATAAAACTGCTACTGCTTCTGCACTGAAAACACAAATATTCTCCTTGTGATGAGATACTGAGCTAGGATTTATTACTAAAGGTAAATCATACACTACTAACACTTTTTTAATGCCAAGTAGATAAATTCTTTATTACAGAGATGTTTGAAATATTACTTTGGAAGTGTGTTGCATCTTTTAGTTCCATAAAAACAGTGTTTAAGAAATAAACCAACTAATCATATGGGAAAGATGTAGTAGAACTTGCAGAATATTGTATCTCAAATTTCTTCTTTTGTCAATACCAGAGGAAATAGTTGTCTTTTTCATTTAATTCAGTATTTGTAATATCTCTTGGACTTTTTCAGAAACTTGTAAGCTTCAAATACTGAAGCATTGGCTGGAGGTTAGTGGAAGTGCATAAAGAAGTTTCAGTAGAAGGATGATATGTGGTAGTGTCTCAGTTCTGCTCACCAGTCCCTTTTCTGATGGCTAAAAATACTGAGCATTGAGCAGTGATCTTTGTGAATGTAACTTCAGCTGTTAGCTGGCCTACTTGGGAAAAGGATCACATGCTGCAGAGAGCTGCTTTTGGTGGTTGTTAATGGAGTGACCCTGTCTGGGGAAGGAAAAATCACTTTCAGTCCCATTCATAATTGTACCTACAGATCCACACCCATGTAATAGTCCAATAATTTTAGATTACTTTCCAGTTCTTTTGTGATTTAGTAAAAAATATATATTATTATTTGAGTAAAAAAAACCAAATCACTTTTAATTATTTTTGATTCACTCTTGTTCCTGGAAAATGCACTAGTACCCCTAATTGTCTGTCTTAGATTAATTTTTGTGACCTTCATGAGAGAGTAGTTATTTAATCCACGGCTGTTGAAAGTTGTCTAATTAACAAGAAGAATTTAAGTGGCAGGTTTATTCACTGGAAAGCTTCTTTGTAGTTGTCTATACTATTGTAGGCTGAAATTAGTTCATGCTGACTCTAAATAAAGCCAGCTAGGTGGGAAATGAAAGCAGTTGGTCAGAGAAAACAGGTATTATATGTGAGGAGTTTGCTTTTTCAAGTACAGAGTCTCTGTTTAGGTGTGTGAGGCCTTTCCACCTAAAAGCTCCCTGTGGCTTAGTATTATGAAAAATGAGTAATAATGCTCACATAGTCTTGACAGGTTTTTCTGATAATTTTATTGCTCAGACTAAGAAAATAGGGAAACACGAAATGAAACATTTTCTAATTACTTTTAATGATTTCTTTCAGAGTGTTTCAAGGGAGCATGGGGCATGGGAAAGAGGATATAATTTCTGGGGCTGTTTAACTTTCAGAATATCTTAATAGGGAAATTAGAGTAGTGGTCAAACTTCCTAGTGCTAATTGTAGTGAACAATTTTAATAATTTTTTCTGGAGGGGTAACAAAAGACTGATTTTTAAAGAAATGTTGTGTTATTGCTCTTACTGTGAAGGCTTCTGATCAAAATTCTGAAAAGCTGTATAACTATGCTGATGGAGGAGAAAAGTATAAATTTTCACTTTCCCAGATGGCTCTAGGAAACACTTGAGCATGGCACAGCAAACATGGAACATGGTCAGTTTTCAAGAACAGATCTCCAGCTTAACATTGTTAACTTAATGTTGAGTTTAATGGCTGCATTTTGAAATTCTTTTTTTGTGTTCCTTTTTGTTCTTTGTTTGTTTCTCTTCCTAACTTGTGCTTTGAATGACAGTAATGATGTCAAATAAACATTTTCAGATGCCAGAATAGAAGAATTTGTCTATGAGAAGCTGGACCGCAAAGCACCGAGTCGCATGAATAATCCCGAGCTGCTAGGCCAGTACATGATTGATGCTGGCAATGAATTTGGCCCAGGAACAGCCTATGGTAAGAAGTAAAAAACCCTGCAGATACAGGGTTACTTTTTAACAATATAAAATTCTATATCTTGTCTTCCTCTAGATAAAACAGTTTAATGACATCTGTAGCAGTTTGAGTTGACTTGCTGTATAACTGAGCATTAGGAGATCAATGATGAGGTTTCTATCCAAATCTAGAAATGAAACCTGTGGTTGGGGTGGTGTCCATCTTCATGGATGGATAATTATCTTACCAGAGCAACTACTTTTGGAGTTTAGTTTCCCTCTTAAAGGAGCACATCTGCACATTTGATAGTGTTTATTGATTTTATTAGTTGTTTGGAGTGAAAATGTTACCTGAAATTGACTTCTGTACTAAGAAACTTCTCTAACTGTACAGTATTCCTGCTTTTCTTAATATATAATATTTTGATAAGGATAGTAGTATGGAACACAGTCTAAATGTTAGTCTTCCTCTAGTAAATTTATATACCTATAACAGGATGGTTGGGGATATTACCTCTAAAATTTTTACATTGCTGTTAGTTTAAAAGTCTAATTCTGTTGTTTTCTACAACTCTTAAAGCTGCTGATACAAATTCAGCTGTTAATTCAATTTAACAACTGAAAAATGCAGGTGTCTGTATATATTGTGGTATGCAAAGTCTGATAGTTCACTCTCTTCAAGTCTTTCTCCAAAATTACTATGGGAGGGAAAATTTGTTCTGTGAAGAATCAGTTCCTTATATCTGTAAATGATGATGTTCCTTTTCAAAAAAGGAAAATCCAATTAAATGAAAGTAAATGTTTCATAAAATTCTTATGACAAAATCAATAATGACAAACTTTGTTCCTCTTACTTTTATGATTTTATGTATCTGTGGCCTTGTGATCATCAGCCTCAGGTCTTGCTTTTTGACATCCAACAGAGTTGTACTTAGAGGCACACAGTCCCTTGAGTTGCAGAATTTTTTTAATTCAGGCAAATAAGATAAAATGTTTGCATATAGATACACACTTAGGATTTCATGTGGTGTCATAAAGTCTTAGTTCTCTGAACACTTAGTGTCCTTTCTAACTAAGCAGTGTCAGGCTGTTGAAATTACTTTTGATATACAAACTTCAGTTTCAATATTTGCAACTAAATTTCAAAGTATTGCTTGGTTAATGTACAAATGCATATTTAGAAGTTTGAGTAGATGGGGGTGAGGAAAAGCACATTCTTCTCCAATACCTTAATAAGCTTTTTCCTTCCTACCAGCTACTCCTGTCTTAAGAATGTTATATAGGAGAGGAAGTTGTTGGATTAAAATAAATAGGTATGATATCCAGTTCTGAAATGGGTGTTCACTGTGGAGTTGCCATAATTAGTGCCATTTCTACAATGTGGTCTCATTGAAATCTTGCCTTGACCTGTGATTTTTCATAATAAAAATGGTTTGGCTTGTTGTTTGTGTGGTTGTTTATTTTGGTGTGGGGTATTTGTTTGTTTTTGTGTTGGGGTTTTTTGGTGGTTTTGGGTTTGGAGTGTTTTCTTTGGAGTGGGGGGGGGGTGGGTCTGAGTTTGTTGCACATTTTTTTCCTTTCTTTTGAAGGCCCTTTTCATGGCATTGGATTATTTTTCATACTGCTGGCCTAAACTTTCCTGACTGTAGCAACCTGTTTTGTTAACCTCCTGCCTGAAAAATATGATTAACATATTTTTCCCTTGCAGGAAATGCACTCATTAAATGTGGAGAAACACAAAAGCGAATTGGGGCAGCAGACAGAGAACTAATTCAAACTTCTGCTATAAACTTTCTCACTCCCCTAAGAAACTTTATTGAAGGAGACTACAAAACTATTACTGTAAGTTGAATTGTACGTTTTTCAGAAATTCACATCAATTGTAACTGTCAGTCTTCAAAATACAGGTTTTTTTTTTGCCAAGATAAAAACAAAATAATGATGAAAACACTTGTTTGGTAATTATTGTTCTAAGAGAAGTATGCATATTGAGTATAAACTGTGTGAGAATAATTAGGATCTAATTCTGCCTCTCTCTTCAACTGAAGAGCATTTTTTTACATGATACTTCATTAAAAGCATTTCCAAGTAGACAGTCTTTTACTTGTGTGTGCACCCATTCTCACAAACTAACCTAACTCACTTTCAGAAAGAACGTAAACTGTTACAAAATAAAAGGCTGGATTTGGATGCTGCAAAAACCAGACTGAAGAAGGCAAAAGTTGCAGAAGCTCGAGCTGCAGTAAGTAAAGGGTTTTTTTCAGTTGGTCCATAACTTTCAGACTTATTGATACATATTTATCAACTTGACTGCTTGGTTATGTTTCCAGTCCTAGCTTCTTACCCTGGTTGTTTTTCTAGGTACTTTTGTAAGAAATGCCTTAGTGGGACACAAGGAAACAGAAGTGAGTTACTGATCAAGGTGTTAGTCTTCTACTTTTAATATTCCATCAAGTTGGGCTTACTCTCTTCTTGTTTTATAGTAGATGAGCCTATATTGTAAAAAATTTATTGATACAACCTGCTAATATGGGTGTAAATACAAATACTTGAGTCTCTGCAGATGTTGAAGTGTGTGTATAATTGCTTTCAACTGATGAATCTATCTATACTTATCTTCCCTATGTCAAAAATATTTGTGGCTTCTCTTTATGTATTGCTTACTGTTTTACACCACCAAAACAGAGGTGAGACTCTTCAACTCATGTGACTTAACCATTCTGACTCTCTCAAAAATGCTTATTGAAGGAGATTAGATTGAAAAAAGGTTACTGCTTTTTAAACTCTTAAAATGCTCTAAGTGGAGGAATGGACTGTTGACTGTATGTAGTTTCTTCAGGGTATATTTACAATATTTTCATGGCTATATTTTGACTGCCTTCTTAAAGGTTCAGCAGCTAATGATGGACAGTGATTTCTCCTATAAGGGTTAATGCAGTAGGGGTCATGCAAATTAAGAAATCCAGACAATTTAAATACACAGGGACAGTGTACATGATGGAGAGGCAGAAGGACAGTCAGGTTTTGCTGGCTTTTCCAAATGGGCATTTTTCCTGAAAGATCTGAGACATCACCTTGAGCTTTGAAGTGTGTTGCATCTTTGGGATCATGGTCCATCTAAGAACCAACATAATCTCTACCTGACAGCTCTGCTCTTGTGTGTCAGTCCATGTCATGCACACTGTCCCTCTGTATTTAAGCCATCTGTATTTTTAAGTCTATGCATGTATTTTCTCTTCAGTAAATTCTATGCAAAAACTGTCACTTCTCTATTTGTCAAGCTTTCTTAATTTGTAAGACTAACAATGGAGACCAAAGATTGCAATTTAGGAGCAATGGATAAAGGTGCATTGGGTAGTAAACTATTGCTTTGCTTGAATTTGTTCAGAGATAAGTTAAAAAAAAAAAAAAAGTGTTTTTATTATTAGCTTCATTTGTGGTGTGGTAGCAGGTATGTACCCTACTTTCTAAAGCAGTGTAAAGACTATTAGGAATTGTTCCCCTTGAGCCTATTATTAAAATCATATATGTATATATATTATGCTGAAGTTTTAATTCCATCACCAATGCAATCAGTCAGAGCTTGGTGCCAATTGCTGCTGCTACTTTATCCCAAGTATTCATACAGCAAGTATGCAGTTTTATGCACATAATTTAGAGCTGGAAGAGCATGAAACTCTAAACTTCTTTGCTATTTTACCTATACTTTAATTTTAATTACATTTTGACAGCAATGTGCATGTTCAAGAAGTATCAGATTGCTGGCATTCTACAGAAATAACAAAATTGCAGCTCTTCTTTATCCTCTGCAATATAGAAGTGAAAACTAACCTGGATGTAGGTGTGATGCAAATGGGTCACATTCTGCTGGCTCCCTTATTTATAAAGGAAGAAGGGCTGGACTGATAGGTTAGTGAAGTGTTTTGAGGTACGATGCAAATTTTTATGCTTTACTATTTTCTCTGACAAGTTAAAGTAATAAATTTTATCTACATGTGATTACATATTTTTATAACTGGGAAAATAATTTGAGAATTGCTTGTCCTGTGCTTACTGTACAAGTGGAACAGCTTAGTTCAGTGTTTAAAATCAAAATTGAAACTGTTTTATTTATCTATATTCACTTCACAGTCTTAGCTTAAACTTGCAGTGCTTTGTGCTGATAATCTATTTACATTCTATATTCACAGTGTTGTAACTTACTTTTGTTTTTTATCTATACACTTAAGCAACTAAACACCTCTCAGCCTGAAGAGAATAACATTATGGTAAATGTCTCTTACATGCTCAACTTGCTGCATGTAAAATGGCTAAAGGTTTGTTGGCCTCCTGTGTTCATTCATTTTCCTGTCAAATGTTTCCTCTTGCTATCCAGCTCATTTTGGTCTTGTTTCAGATGTTTTCCATTCTAAAATGGATTGGTGTAATGCACTAAATACGCTGATGTCAGTACAGCATTGAATGTTATTTTTATCAGATTATTTCTGATAATTTGAAATATACAGTATTATAGTCTAATTTATGTGATTCTATGAATGTAAACTTAGGATACAAAGGAGGTAATTTTTCACTTCTGAAATTATTTTCAGCTATTGGAGGGAAGGAATAATTAACTTTTCCTATCTTTTTAATATGAGTACACGTGAATTATGTGAAGTAGCCCGGAATATGTAGAAATTATTCCCTTCAAGCAATGTGTAACAAAGAACTGCAACTGAAAAATGTCACAGAAGTTAATGGCTTTACTTAGAGTTAGAATGTATCCTAAACTTGTTGCAAGGACTCCCTAGTGCAGCTGGTTTTAGCACCATAGTGTGAAAGTGGAAGAGAAAGGGATTAATTAGTTCTGTACAGCATAGACTGTTCTGTCCAGCCTGTTGTGGTTGGGGTTTGGATCTGCACAGCATATTGGGTCTCATCTCAGTTTAGTGTTCCAGATTTCTCAGCTGTGATCAGATTAAAAAAGGAGTGAATAAAATTGTTTGTTACAATTTGCTCCTGCAACCTTTATTCACATTTATTCCTACTCCTGATTGTGTCATCATCTTAAAATGGCAGGAGATGAAGGTTAAAGAAGAACCACATTGCAAGAGGGAGTTGAAAGAGCAAGCTGAAGTAATTAACTTTTAGACTAAATCCCTTGCAGTTCCATAATTTTGCTGTGCTGCTTGCTGCTACTTTAATACTCAATTTGAGATACCTCTGTAGCATTTTAAATTAAATTTAGGTTTCAGTCAAAGTGCTTGTGAAATAGAAAACTGGTAATGAAATTAGCAAGAGAAAGCATTTATCTGTTTCAGTGTAAAAATGAGAATAGCTTTCCATAGTTTTCCATTATTATAACACATTAAGGTAACTTAAGTTCCTCCTAAGGTAATTTAGTTTGTCTGATTCATGTAATTTTTTAGAGTAGTTATGTCTTGTGTTGTAATACCTTGTTTTAAGTAGATTCTTGCAATATATGAGTTCTACAAGTCATCACATTCTCTTCAGTATCTTAACTTGTTTCATAGATGTAATGCTATCCATATTCATAATAGATTCATTGTATATGAAGGGCTCTGGGCAACTGACTTGTAGCACTCCTCAAATCCCTGTGAAGTTCTGAGGACAGGAAAGTACTTAAAAGCCAAAGTGTGATTACATACTGTAATAGAGTACCACCAATGTCTTAAGTTTGTATGTTTTTATTTTTTTCCTCCCCCACTCTTAATGCTGACTAGATATGGGCTGAGGAAGTGACAAAAGTAAGTAAACAATTTTAAAATTGCAGAATTCTGAAATCATAACTTGTGCTGGTCTGTAATAAAGGTTATTACACGTTATTGATTTCAGTCTGATGCTGGCAGCCTGATGCATTACATCAGAACACACTGGGCTCCTCCAGGGCCTTTCAGGTTTCAGTGGTGAAACAATGCCCCAGGCTTGTTTTATAGCAAGCTGTTTCTGGCTGTCACTTAGTACCACTACCATATGATTCTCATGGGACAAGATACAATAAACAACTGCAAAGACTTCTCTCAAAGTTTACTGGTATGGTATCTTGTTATGAACAAGCTCATTTGAAAATTTTCAGAAATATTTGGGTCTGGTAATCTAAACTCTCCTGAAAACACTGATCTTCAAGTTTTACCCAGAACATGGAATATCTCACCTTTCTCCCCAGTGTCACTAGACCTTTTTATTTAGTATATACATAGCAGAGACTATTGAGAAGAAACTACAGCATTATGTACAGCCAATGGAGCAGTAATCCATCCTCATTTCTAAAGGCAATCTGTCCTTCTGTGTTTGAGAGTTGGAGGAGGAGATTCAGAAATGTCTTTGATTTAAATATAAACTTCCCAGCAAAGATTTCAGACCATCCAGTCATCTGTGGCTCAATTAAAGGGTTGTGGTTTTTTTAGTTAGAATAAAAGATGTGCATGGTGACAATGACAAACTTTCTTCAGTTTAGCTTCCTCTAACTCTGCATTTCAGAAGGAATATTAAATACCAGCTGCAGCTGTATATCCACTACCAGTGTTTTACTCAAAGCGTGTCTAGTAAAACAACATTAAGAAGGTGATTTTATTTCATATGCTTTTATGGGTGTTGTCCCTTCTCTGCAGGATTGCACAGTACTTCTAAGAGGTCCTGTACTCCTGTGTGAAATCTGAGGCGATTATTTGCATATGAATACTCAGATTCAAACCCTGGGGTCATATTCTTCAGTTGCAGAGCAAGTGCCATTTTGAGGGGTCTTCATGAGACACACCTAGTGAGGCCTTTTAATGGTCCTAAAAACAAAATACAACTGCACCTGGGAAGTTTAGCCTTGTATTTTTAAGCTCTTCCTTCTGTTTAGAAACAAAGATGATCAGGCCATAAACTTCCCAAATTAAAAATCACCTGGTTTTCACCTTTACCACAAGGTGTAGAGTAGATACACTGTCCTGCTACTATTCACCTAGCAGTACTGAAAATAGGGATGGGCAAAACTGATTAAAGACATCATCACATAATTCAGTTCATGTAAATCTCTATAAAACTAGTATATTGGGCTTTTATAAATATATTTTAAGTCACTCTGTACTGGCTAAGTTAATATGTGTTACTACATTACCTACTTTTCTTACAGAAAGTAGTTGATTTGCTAGAATGTTGTTGAAACAAATATAATTATTCTAATGTATATGTCCCCTTCTTGTGAGTTCCTATTCTCCTGTATTTACTTACTTGACAGGGAGAGAGAAACATATTAGCAACTGCTGACTTCAGAGAAGTGAGAGACAAAAGTATTTCTCTCCAGATAAATTATTTACTTATTGGTTTGATGGGGTTTTTTTTAAGAAGAAAATTAAGATGTTACATTTCTCCCCCTCTTAGCTTTCAGATTAGCTTTTTTCATCTGTTTGTTCTTACATTTCTCTCAAAGACTGACAGATGGATTTCACTGATACTAATTCAAATTTAATCAGAAAATTCCAAGCAGAGATTCTTTCCTCAACAAACTTTGAAGACCTAATTAGTTTGAAACTTGATACAAACACTGCTATCTCAGTTTTGAGTAAGAAGCACACAGTTCTCTCTAGGTACTTCTTCACTGTTTAATTACTGTGTAAGCCCTTGCAGCTGCAGTGACTTCAGATGGAAAAAATATTTCTTAGAAAATCATTCTTCTGTGCTGTTTTCAGAGGCTCCATGTGGCTTTTCATACTGATTAACATTAGCTGAATGCAAGAACAGAATGTTTGAAAACACATAAAATGCTTTTGAAACCAGTGCTTTACTGGTATCACCTCATTAATTTTCCTGAAAATATATTTCCTTCTTTGTTGAGAATAGTAATTGCTGCATCTTGGACTTAATGAAGATTTTTGCCCTTAGGTTTGTTTTTGAAACAAGGCACTAAATGAATATAAGCATTGAGGCCAGTTAATCCAGATTCCAGGCTGAGGACATTCTGTCTTGGAACAATGAATCTTAAAGCACATATCCTGTATATGTATGTTTAGTGTCCTTTTTTCCTTCCCCCCCCAAAAAAGTACTCTAAACTAATTTTGTCTGTACTAGATTGAAGTAAGTTAAAACTAATGTGACCCTGATAACTTACTTAAAAATTGTTGAGAGCTATATGTAACAGGGAATAAATTTGAATGCTTGAAATATGAAACTTGTATTACATAATTCTAATAGAAATTTTATTCTAACTGTAGCACCAAGTGTTAGAACGTTTTGTGTAGTTCAGACTTATTTATTTTCAAAGACTCCTTGATTACAAGCTCCAGAAATAGTTGTATGAGTTTGGTTGTCAGTATAAGACATTAAATTATGAGACATTCTGGTGAAACTTCACATCAAATATTTATTTACAGCTGATTGCTGTGCAGTTATCTGGCAAAAATAACATGAAATTTACCCTGAATTATTTCATCAGAGACCTGTTAAGTTGATGTATAGAAAAAAATTACATTATTCTTGGCTGCCACTGGTATGCTGACCAAACCCCTGGTGCACGTGTGCCAGTGAATACTTGGTTTGTTACTGGGAGAGGTGGGGTGATACTGCTGGCAGAGAAATGCCTTTCTTTTGCATATGTGGTAGGTGTCTGATAATAAAGCTGCTTGCTGTGTACACAGTGCCTCAACATTTCTGAACCCAGAATGCAATTACTTTTTGCCTAGTAAAGATCTGTGAAGAAAAAGCCCATTTCAAGCACCTAGCTTGTGATCCATGTGTGAGCAGCTGTGCATCAAGGGGGCTGCTGCAGGGGCAGGGCAGCACTGAGCTCTGGGCCAGTTCCTGACGTGCATTCTCACTTGCAGTCCGAGCAGGAGGTGCGGATTACTCAGAGTGAATTTGACCGCCAGGCAGAGATTACCCGGCTGCTGCTGGAAGGGATCAGCAGCACACATGTGAGTACCCAAAAGGTGCTGAGGGGGAAGGTCAGTATCAGGGCACCTTCTAAAAACAGCCCCACTAAACTACTTGGGAACTCTGGTCTGTGAGGTTTCACTTTGGTACATTAAAGCATCAAACCATAGAGGTTGTTTGTTTTTGTCAATTCTAATTTAATATGCACTGAATTTAACTTTATTTTCCCATTAACCTTCAGAATGCAAGAGCTTTCATTTTTCATTCTTTATACCCAGCTTGCCATTCATCAGATCAATTGAGTGTTGAAACCACAAAAATGTTTAATCAAGTATATTAATTTTTGTGACATTTTATCCTGTTTACCCTGTAAATCCAGGCACTGTGCCTATCTGGTGTTTATCCCTAAGTGCCAGTATTGGCATTGGCACCTGAGGAGGTGCCTACTCTTTCTAATGCAGCATGGTGCCCTTTTGGACTAAACACTGGAAATCTTTGCTGTTACAGGCACATCATCTCCGCTGTCTGAATGACTTTGTTGAAGCCCAGATGACCTATTATGCACAGTGTTACCAATATATGTTGGATCTCCAGAAACAACTTGGAAGGTAGTAACACTCTATGAACTTCAGGAAAAAGTAGAATAAATGCTTATGAATAGTAGGAAAACTTATATTGATATAACAGTGGTGAACACACAGGCATGCTGGACTGAAAGGAAATGTATCTGTTCTCAGGTAATTAATATGTAATTACCCAGTGCAACCACTTCCCTAAGCCTACACACAGCACTAATGCTTTTTGAGAGTTGATCTACTGAGATTTTATATAGTGTGTAATTGAGGAAGGTGAGCTCTTGGTAACCTCATCTAATGTGACAAAAAGGAACTTCTAGAGATTTATTAGTAATCATTCACTTGTCTTATGCTTCATGCTACTAAACCACTGTGCAATGTGGGAAAAGTTTTTATACTTCCAATAAATTCCTGTTGCTTCTTAATTTGCTTCAGGTCATTATCTGATTTTTTGATGAAACTCTGTTCTCCACTCTTAACTGAGTTGCCAGCACAGATACTGTATAGGGAGAAATTACTTCATCCTACCTGTTATCCAGAGCACACACAGTGGAATGAGCAAGTTTGTCTTGTTCTACTGTTTCATGGGTTTAGCATTTTTAAAGCAAGAGAAGAAACTGACATTAATTTGTGCTCTTAATCCTTTTTGGGTGGTTGGTGGGAATGTAGAGAGATCTACATTCTTACACTTCATAAAGTTTCTTTATTCTTCACAAATCACCCTTTCTTAGAGGTACACAGATCATGTTATTTACATGAGTGTACACACTGAAGGATTGTCTGTACTTAGAATTTTACTGTAGTGTCTGTCCTAGGTAACTGTCTCTGAGGTATCTCTGTTTATGTTTTCTCTGACAAGGAAGTAAAAACAAAAGTGTTCTTGAGTCTCATCCTTTTCCTGACTTGCAACTTCCTGTGGTATTTGATTTCCTCAGTTTGTTTAAATGTGTAGTTTAAAGACCTTTTTTTAATCTTGAAAAAGACTTTAAACTACTAAACTGTAGTTTAAAGTATTTAAAACTTCAGTCTAAAAAAAAGCTACATCTTTGAAGTTACATCTCAATCTAATGCATTCCAGATATTCAGCTATAAAATGTGGTAGCACATAAATACAAGTTGTGGAATTGAAAGCTTGAAAACAAACATTTTTGGTATTAAAGAAAAACAACCTAGGAATTAAATGAAATATATTTACATAGCTATCTTGAGAGGATATTTTTTAAATGTGTACTCTTATCCTAGCCTATTTATCATACTGAAAGCCTTAAATATATACCCTTATTCTAAAGAAGAACATGTTCCTCCTAAGTTTTGTTTTAGGTTTTATAGCTTGTCCAAGAACTGCTGTTTTTGTTTAAAATTTGTGTAAACTGCCACCAGGTATTTAAAAAAAAAGTACATTTGAAGAAAATAGTGCCTTTAGGAAAAGAGAAGGATGTATCTTTATGTGGCTGTGATCTGGTTAGTATTTTTAATAAAATTACTAGATTGGTAGAAGACCAAAAGCTTGGAAGCTTTGCAAAATTCTAAATACCTGTAGCAGTGAAATGAAGTTTCTCTGCCTGTGTGGGTTAAAATAGTTATGGTATTGAATTTTGGGTGTGTATTTCCTTCCTTGTAGAAGGAAATCCCACTGAAGTATAACAGAGCACTGGCACAGGGTCTCAGGTTGTGCTCCTTGCTTTGGAAGTGTCTCCATTGGTAGGGATGTGGTGTGTAGCACTTGCATTAAATAAGCAGGTGAGTAGGGTTTGTGTTCTGTGCTCCTGAGGTTGTGTGGGCATGGACAGACCAAATAAACAACTTGGGCAGCTCATCTAGGTTTTGTTTGTCTGCCAGTGCTGTGTTGGTTAACACACAGTGCTGAGTTACACAGCTTTTCACACATCTAAGAATGGTATTGTGCAATATTCTCATATAAAAGCCAAGAACTGTGAGGGGCTGAGTTTCCTTCTGAGGTTGTTGATGCACCAGAGGCATTCAGGCTCTAAATGAGATCAGTTTGTTACTTGAAACAGACACCTGGTTCTCATATTATTTTTTACCTGGGTCATAATCTAGGGTATAAACCCTTCCTGGTTCCAAAGCTGAGCACTGTTCTTCCTGATGTACACTCCAGAGGCAGTTGTAAGGAGGGTGGGGGGAAAACTTGCACTCATTTCTCTTTATATAAATAAACATGTTTTTATGGATCTTTCTCTTCAAGGCAGCACCAGCTGCTTATCTCTGTACTGCCTTTCCCTCCTGTGAGGTTGGATTGATTCTTTAAATCAAATCTCCCTTTTTTCTTATTTTCAGTTACTTAGAATGAGCTAAACAAATCTATTTCAAATATATTCTGGTGCTCTGGCTGCCTTTTTCCCTCCTGATAACTGCTTTGCTCTGAAGTTTCTCAGCTTTCCTGACAGACAAATGTAAGCTGTGGCATAATTTTTTTTTCAGGTTACTTATTACTAGTATTTTACTCTACAAGCTATGAAGTTCCTGTTACTCAACATTCAAAATAAAAACCCCTGAACCAGACAACCTCTGCATAGCTGAAACCTTCCACTAAAGTGCCTTACATACAGCTTTGCAAAAGGAGTGAGACTTAATGCCCCACTGATTGACAGAGTGGTTATAAAGTTTTGGCTTTCTGTTCCACTGACTGTACAAACCAGTGACCCTTTGAACTGAGCAGAATGACTTACAGGTAATTACTGTGTTAACTGAGAACAGGTTTAGCAGTATATTAAACAGTCATTTAGCAATATTGAGAAACAGCTGATTGTCATTTAAAATTAAATCACTCTGGTTGAATGCCAGCTAATCAAGTAATAAATACATCATGAGGCACAGCTGAGTTATACCTACAGAAACGTGGGGTCTGGTTTTGGCTCCCTTTGTTCTTCTTGTTTGATTTGTTTAGGCAACATGATGAACTAGTTTGAAAAACTAATCTAGCAAATGGAAAAAAAAATGGTGGAGTTGCAGTCTCTTCTTGGTGAGTTGAACCAGCTCTTCATGGTCAAGTGGGGTCAAGGTAAACCAGAGGGGGAGGTGGGATTTCCTCCTTTGCACAGTAGTAGTAAGCAGAACAGTTTCCTGAAAGTCTTCCCAATTTTTCCATGCAGTTTGGTCTATCAAGGGCTAGTTCCTCATGTTACACTGATGCTCTTTTCTTTCAGTCAGATACAATTGTGACTCCAAGGTGACCATGTTTGAAAAGCTGTTCTCATGGAAAGTTAGCAATCTTCCTGATTTTTGGTTAGCTCAGACTGTTGAATCAAAAGCAGCAGATTGCTAGATCTGACTCAAATGATAGAGAATGGACATTTGTGCAAAAAAGGGGTACAGGAATGGGTCCACCCTTTTTGGTGTCACTGTGCTAAGTACAGTGTGAACCTGGAGCCTTGTGTGCAGGACTGCTGCAGCTGTTACAGACATGAACTGCATTGTTTCCATTATTGTCACATGAACCAAAAATAAGTTGCTGCATTGATGTGTTTAGTTTTTACCTGCATCAGCTCCCTAAAACAGCTCCTGTTTTGATCATATGAGCACTAATAATGCTGCAGGTATGGTTATGGGCATATACTGATCTGGATTTACATAGGTAGAGCTGTCACTGAGCTGTACCTTCAGAAAGGAGCAGATGTGGGAAGGGATAAGATGAGGCTATTTTCTCATGGGTTCATATGCGTGGTATGGATAGATCTTCCCTATGCCAAAAGAGCAGGCAAAAGGGAGTAGGGAGGGAATATGCCCATATCCCAGATGTTAGTGAAAAAGCATCTATGTAGAAGGACTGATGAGGGAAGTTCATGTAGGAATTCACTGGTCAAAAGAATGGAAGGAAATGCAACTATAGTTCCAGGTCATCATGACTCAGTCTAACTCCTAGTTGCTGGCCCTTTTTTACTGCCCAGCTCTGCCACTTTCTAAAACTCCAGTGACCTACTCTTAAGGTAGAATCGAGATGGGTGCTAGAACAGAGTAAGGCAGCAAAGGGAGAAGAAATTGTTACATCAGCTGATAAAGGAGTGAGTTTAGTCTGCCATGGAGCTGCATCCCATAATGTAGGGCAGAGTGACATGAGACATTCTCAGAGATCATCGTTGCTGGTCCATTCTCCCTACTCCACTGTCCCAAAATCTCTTGCTGCTTTGCTCTCCTTTTTGCTCCTTCTATTTTTCAGTCATGTTATTTTGTGCTTTCCCTTGTATCTGCTCTGTCACTCATAAGTTTTTTTTTTTAACTGAGCTCATTAACTAAGTAGAAGATTATACACTTTTTTTCCCCCCTCTTTTTCAGTCAGGTTGATGAGTTAAATTGACTTCATGGGAGGGTCTGGCAAGCACTATAGCTGGCACTGAGCAAGTAGCAGCCTGACCTAGAAATGAGGAGCTTAAGTTGACTTAAGTTCATTTTTAGTGCAAAAAATATATTTTGCTTTACAGCATGAGGTTAGCTGAATCAATGAACTGATTTAGATTTGCAGAAATAGTTGTGTGATTTTGCTGGCTTTCAGAGGGAGGCTGTGGTTTTAAGTTGTATTATATTTCCCTGATCTGGTTCGTCAGCACAATCTTTTGTGTAACCACATAATTGAGGAATGAGCAGGAGGAGGTGGAGGCTACTTTTCCTGGCAGAGCTGTCAAAAGAAATGTTTATCAAAGTACAGCCTGAATTAAGTTTGACCAACAGTGCTTTCTTCGTTTTGCCTTTAAGAGACAAATATCCAGGGTTTTTTAAGGTGGCAATATTTCTTTTAAGTTATGTTGATTTATCAGGAACAAGTATCTTTATTTATGCTATACATCTCTCAGTGCTGTTCTCATACTGTTGTTTATTGCTGATGAAAATAAGAATGCTAATTTAGGCATGGGAGCATGTATAATGCCCTGTGTGAAACAGATTCACTCAGAAATCTTTTTTTTTATTTTTCTCTCACAGCTTTCCATCTACTTTCCTCTCTAACAACAATCAGTCTTCCACAACTCCTGTGCAGAGTGTTTCTTCTCCCTCAGTTTTGGCCTCAGCCTCTGCTTCATTGCCTTCAGTAAGCAATTCAATGGTTACTTCAGGCCTCAGTGAACTGAAGTCATCAAGTGGCAGCAGAAAAGCAAGAGTTCTCTATGATTATGATGCTGCAAACAGCAGTGAACTATCTCTACTTGCAGATGAGGTAAGATTTTTCTATGTACCTTAATCACTTGAAACTAAAATGGGAATGCTTGTGAGTAGCCAGTTCAAATGTGCTACATCAAAAAGTCTGTCTAGTTGATTTTTTAAAATTAAATTTCAGTGATACCCTTGGAGCATTGTCCTGTGCCTATGTATCCTAATATTCTGTAGTGAGAGTCAACATCTGTGACACCATCTCAGCTTGCAAGAACATTTGCTGGGCAGTCAAGATGCAGCTCTGCTGTCTATTTTTCACCACACCTTTAGCACTATTATCAATATGATTAGTCTTTCAAAACGTTGAATATTGCAATTTGGGAAGAATAGGAAAATACAACTACTTCTTGCTTTGGTGGTGAAGGTTGTGCTGTGTTTATTCCTGTTCCAGCTCAGATGCAGTCATAAGTCAGAGAGTTTATACAAAGCACATGGAGATAGATGATGAAGCACAGTGCTGGAACTGAGTTCCACCTGGTAAAGTGAATGTATTTTAATACTGAAGAAGAAAATAAAAAACAAAAAAAAAAAAATTAGGATTTTTAAATGTTTGTTACTTCAGTATTTTCATTTGACTTTTTTCTTATCTAGAGTGACTTGATGGAAGCTGTGGGCTCAGATTTTCTGTAAAGATGTAGCACACCACCATCTGTCTTTCTATCATGCAATCCACAGAGGTTTCTTTTAGGTTGCCTGTTAAGGCTGAGGGTGGATACACAAGATTTAAAGATAAAGCATAGTAGAAAATAAACAGTAATGAATAGAATTTCAACAGAAAAAAATACTTTAAAATATTACACTGTATCTATTCTTTTCCATGGACCAGTGAAATAATTTTTATGAGCATTAGACTATATTCCATGGATGCTCATATTAAATGCTCTGTTTAACCTGGTTAATCTCAGTTCCAAGACACTGAAAATCACATGAAGATAGAGATGAACTCTCTTCCCTGCAAATAAAGTTTATAATAATGTGTTTCTCTTTTTGTAGGTGATAACAGTGTACAGTATCCCTGGCATGGATTCAGACTGGCTGATGGGTGAAAGGGGAAATCAGAAGGGCAAAGTGCCTATTACTTATTTAGAACTGCTAAACTAAAAGGTTGGCCTGAATAGAGACTGTCAATTATGGCAACAACATATTTATATACAATTAACGTTATGTAAGCAGGTTTGTGTCTTCCATGTTATTGTCTTGAGGGACAAATACCAGCCATTAAAAACTGGCTTTTCTGCCAGCATGGTTGCACGGTCAATACTCTATTCAAACTTAATGTGTTTAAAGCTTTTACTTCATGTGCCAAGAACGTTTCCTACAGATTTGTTTCTACTGAAGTTTTCACTAATACAAGCTTCTACTTTTGAGTAATCTAGATTGAAAGCAGGAGGTACTGTTTTCTACTGAAATTTTTCATTACTGGCAAAGCTTTTCTTCACATGAAATAAACTTATTGTGAACTGATGCAGGTGTAATGCATGTTATTTGAATAACTAAAAGCAAATGTGAAACATTAACCATGTGGTTCTGTTTCCAACACCAGTGGAGCTCAGATCTGCTGAGTGTCTTGTGCATTTAGTCACCTCTGAAAAATTAAGGCAAGTTCCCAGTATGCTGAAATTTTAAGCTGCACCTAGGTGGATTGACACAAAGTAGAGACATACATTCTGACTTGTTTTTAACCTTGCCTTGTATTCTTTTCCTTTAATTGCTTTCCAGAAAAGAGTCTAATTCAGTTTGATTAGTAATTATAAAAATTCTTTCAACTGCAAATCAGCCTTTATATTAAATTGAGCACTGCATTTTGCTAACCAAATATGCACTGTCTCCCTGCATTTAAGTAGTTGTATAGATGAGCATACAATTGTTCAGATTATAGGTTGTTATGAAATTCTGCATCCCCACTTCTTATGCAACAGTTTATTGTCGTGTTCTAATTGGATTCAATTAATGGTAGGCATTTTGCTTTGCAAGAGAATCTCCTTTCAATGCAGGAAGGAAAAAATGTTTTGAATCTAAAAATGGCTTTATCAAAGGTAGTATTATTTGTAAATAAAAAAAATTTCCTAAACACTGGACCCTTTAGTGTTTCATAAATAGCAGATTTTTAAGGCTGTAAAAAGATTTAAGAAGTGTAGTTGAGGGGAATCTTCCTTTATTTTAGTTTCATTATATTTAGTTAGTTGGGTTGGACCTAGTAGAAGGAAGGAAATTCTTCTTGCAGATGATGCAATGTTGCCAAAGTCCACTTTAGCTCTGAGGTAACACTGGTACCCATGCTTAGCTAACTGCTTCTGAGCAGCAACTTTGTTTGCAATGACATTTCCTTAACACATTTTTACATTGTCATTACAAGCACGTAGTGATGAAACATTCAGTAATAGAAATTACTTCAGTGGGATGGATAACTGTATTAATTTAGGTGTTATGGCTGTTTAATTAAAAAGTGATGATTTTTATTTTGAATTTCACTTCCAAAAATATTCTTTCATTTTTTGAGTGCAGAAGTTACATTAAAACAAGTATATCACATTGGTTCCTCAATTGCAACCTTCTTAGGGTAACTACCAAGAAAATCTTAAATTTATTCTGTCTATTGAAGGCAAATATTAGGGAGAACAATAATAGTAGTTAGTGATGAAGTAGAAATGCCTATGAATCATTCATGATGCGTTAAATAAAATTAATAGGAAGAAAAAACCCTACAGTTTGGAAGCAAAAAGACTGAACCACTTAACCACATGATGATCTCCTGCAGTCCTCTCTAATGTGAACTGCTATCAAATGTGTTTAAATTAAAATCAATGTTGTTCATTTGACTTAGTTTGTAGAATATTCAAGATAATTTTTAAAAAATTACTATTTACTATACTGGACTGTTTACTTCCTATTTAAGTGCAATAACATGTTACAGAGCAGCATTTTAAATTATGATGGAGATTTAGTGAAATCTGAGCAGTACAGCTATGTGAAGGCAACATTTGGCAGTCAGAATTACTTTTTGTTATATGTGAACAGCTTAAGCTGTGTGTGAGAGAAATTGAAGTTGACTCTCCATCAAAAAAAGCTGCAAATCCATATTCTCAGTTCTCTGTTTTTGTTTAATTTCAGCCCCAAAGTAATTTAAGTAAAGACACTTGTTACTGTTTTCTCAAACTTGCCTATTTTGAGATTCCCTGCTGTAGCCCTGGGAAGGGGAGGTGGTAGAGCACTGCTTGTTTGCACTTGTGTTCCACTGAATAGACCTTTGCTGCAGGTACTCCCAAAACTCAGTCTCTGTGTGTCACTTTGTTGGCAACTTTCAAACAGAAATTGACTTGAGAATTTTTGGTTTTGTTTCCTGACTCAATGATTTTTGCAACAAATGTGAAAGTAACTGATTTTGGCTTTGGGTCTCTCATTTCTTTGGTTAAATTCCCTGTTTTCTTAGAACAAACTTTACTGGTTGAAAGAAAGGAGAAAAAGTAAACCAGGCCACAAAAATCCTGTGTGAAAGTTGTAGACATTTATGAAATCAGATTTCAAACACAGAAAAATATATAGAATATGCATTACCTTACATTTAATAACTGGTTTGGCAAGATAAGTTGCATTCAGAATGGATATCTCAGGATGTGTGCAGGCAGGGGATAAATGCTTCCATGGCTGTTCAATGCATGCATTTTTTTTCCTGTATTCACTGGCATTTTACTTTGTTCTAACTAATGCTAAGATTTTGAACAGTTTCAAATAGAATAATCATCACATTTACATTCTGTAACAAACCTGAGTGAGTCTTCATCACAGCTTATCAGTTTTTGTGGCAGATGGAATAATATACAACATCATTAGTGCCAGTAAATTAATACTTCTAGAAAACTACTTACTAGTTTAATATAGTTTCTGCCATAACTGCTGGTTTTTAATGCTTTCTTAGGCAGGCCAAGCTCAAAAATTAAATCTTACTGATTCTGAACAGAAATTCTGATATGGACCTCTTGCAAAAACAGTGAGATTTTTATAATTTTTGTTACTTCTGTTTCTTTCTAGAGTAGTAGTGTATCTTGGAGCAAAATTCTCTACCATATGGAAATTTTGACCACAGGTAAACCCATCAGTATGTAGTGTCTAATTGAGACAAATGTGTGTGGGAAGGTGGAGGATGGAAAAAAATATCCATGGAGTGTGTGACTGTGCAAAGATACTGAACTTAGCACAGAGCTCTGCCCAAACTAATTAATCTTCTGAAATGCAGGCATAATTAGCTCACAAACAGCAGTGTGTTAGTACAGTTCTGTTGCTGCTGGGCTTGGAGCTGGCATCTCTGATCCCATACACAGTACAGGAATTACTGTGCTCCACAGAGTCACCAGTGCAGGAACCAATTTACTGCATGTTGTAGAAGTTGGAGGAAAAGATAGAGTTAAGCCCATATATTCTAGTTGTGAGAATATCCCACATCTTCAAAGAACACTTTAAGGACAGTGTCTTTCTTATTACAATGCAGATGCTCTAGCAGTAGACTAAAGCAAGCATATGAAGATTGAAAAATACGAAATTTCATAACTGTAAGTGCTCTGCTAAAATCAACTTGAGAGAATTGCTTACAAGCTGTTAGGCAATGACCAGCAAGTCCATGTCCAACAGAAGCTACCAAAAGATAGTTGTGGTGTTTTGGGAAGAGAAGCAACATGGGAAATGCCCAAATGTGAAACCTAAAGATATTTTGACAAAACCATGCAAATAATTGGAGTTGATGTATGTGCTTAGCATGGGGCTTACAGTATGTAACCAATGAAAATGTATAGGTGTATTCTAAACATTGGCAGAGTAAATATAAGAGTAATCTAGAGTAGATATTTACATATGGTAGTTGTAGCTTGATTTTTTTCTTTTCATGCAGGTAGCTGTACAATTGAGCTCTAAGTTTGGCCACAAAAGGCATCTTCCTTATTGCATTCTGCTGTATTGTTCTCAATAGAAGAAACATACATGAAGTTTCACTTCACTTTTAAATCTGGCTCAGGGAAAAAGGTAACATTAAAACTGTTTTGGTTTTGATATCAATAACACATTTAGAGTTTAATCTAGGAATTAATTGTAAATAGTTAGATTAAATGAGATTAAAGAGAAATCAATTAATTTGATTATCAGCAGTGAATAATGGCCTCTTGGATCTGAACTCAGTATTTTAAGAATTGTGCAAGAGTGACCTGAGGTATATTCTGGGAGCCTAGGTGCAGCAGTACATGGAAAATTAGTTAATTTGCTCTATAGTGGTTCAAAATAACTAGCAATACAAAACCTTAGTGTACTACAGGCAACTCGAGTCTATGTGTGCAGAATGTGGAGTTTCATGTATTGTATCTGGGCTTTCCAGTCTCCTCCTAAAAGAATGCTTTCTACCAAGCAGCTTCATCAAAGTTCAGTCTGGGAGTTTGACAAATGGTTTCTGCTCATCCTTAATACTTGCACCAGTGCAGACATAGAGCCACTTTAAAGATCAATTATCATTTTAATATTCCATGACAATGCTTTTTACTATGGTCTCAATCAGTCATGCCACAAAATAAACATAGGAAGTACAACATATGTAACTACTTTTGTCAGAAAATGATGATCTTTATTGCTTGGTTTCTGTGACAAGTTTTTGCTCTCAGCAGTCTCTCTGGCTTTTTGACTTGACAACACCACGGAGTCATGGTGTTCCCTTTCAGGCACAGGCATTTGAGAATTTGTGCTGACTCCAACAAGTACCAGTGCTACTAAATACAAAGCACTAAGAAGGCACTTGAGACTTAGAGCAAAAGCATTTCATGTTTAAATGTCTTATCAGTAGTTATGTTGGTGGCTTCCCCTATGCCAATTCAAAGCTGTTCTTTCAGAGGGTCAGGTAGTCATCTGGTCTGCCATAAATACTTCTGGGAAGGGGAATAGGCCTATCAAGCCCCATGAAGTTCTGGAATCTTGTGTAACAAGAACTCCTGTGAGAGTTTGTACCCTGTAAGAGGTGATGGGAAATTAGTCACTGCCTCTGGCACTATGGCTGCAAGTGCTGTCTAAACAAGGACTGCAGAATTGGGCAGCCTTATTTTCCATGGGCTGCCAAAGGTATGTATTTATTTAGGCTCATGGTACTGAGTCCTGTGAGGCTGGTGTTGAATCCCTGTATCTCAGAACTCCTTGAAACTGTTTTTAGTTTTTTTTCTTCATTTCATTCACCTAAAGAATTTATGAACTGCTGAAAATCCTTGCTAAACTTGGCCTGCAGCCCAATCCTGATTCATTTTCTTTGAGCAGAATTCCTAGCTGTGTTTGTTCTGATATAATGGGCTGTAATCAATTAATCACACAGCTATTAATGAAGTACAAGGCAGTACACTGCAAGCTTGTTAGTTTGGCCATGCAGATTTGTGTTTGGGGAAGATGCAAAGAACATCAGTCAAGCTGACAGCCTCAGTTGTCTTCTCTGCTGCTACCCTTACCATTGAGCTGTGACAGGGAGCATTCAGGGTGGCATCTGGGGGTGAGAAACCCCTCCAAGCTGGGTGACTTGATGAATTCTCCAGCTTAGCTGAGGGAACAGCAAGAGAATGTACCATGAAGGCAAACACTGAACTACTGTATGAATGTTACACCTTTTAAAAAGAGTTTCCTGCCAGAAGTAAATGACAGGAAATACATTAGCATGCAATTAATACATCCATGCAATTAATACCTACATGCAATTAATAATCTGAACTTTGTCTTCCTGGCAGCACAGAATTGTTTTATTACTTTTTTAAAAACATGAAATAGATGTTTGATGTGAGCAATTAAGGAAAACTATTTGGAATTGCAAAATTAATTAAAGCTTTAAAATGTCTTTACACAGTTACAGACAGAAGCAAAATGGAAATGGAGTAATGAGGGAGGAAATTGTTTCCTCATACAGAGAAACATTTGAAACAAGAAATCTTCCAGTTTTACTTCTGAATGAAATTGCTTTTAATTTTAGATGCTGAACAGTGATATTTGTATACATTGGGAGTCTCACAAAAACAGGGAGTTTTTGTATGTTAGAAGTCTTGAAAATGTTCAGATGCCCTTTTTGGAGATTTTGGGGAGTTATGTTTTATGTATCTTTGGAAATGGGAAGGGAACATGGCACTGAGGCTTAATATCATGTTTCCTCACATCAACCTTTATACCCCTTCCAGTGTGAAAAGCATTGATATTTCTCCATTGAGAATATTGAGCATCTAGGAGAATTTCTTGGTTTCTAATCCTGCTCCCTGTGCAGAGATGCAGTTCATTATTTTCAGTTTAATGCCTCCATATTGCTGATCATAAACTTCCCTTGTCATTGTCTGTGTTTACCTGGGAGGATGTGCAGCAGAAATGGGGGATGATTCATCCACATCATCTTAGTGATCTGGTGATGGAAGCTGCTGTTTCCTGATGGCTTGTGCCTTAATCATATCCTCCTGGAGAGGCTGGCTGGGACATGACCTCTAAGGGCTCTGCTCACATTTTGTGTTAATAGCAAGAAGAAAAAATTACTTTAGATAGAATTCTTTCTCACTTGTTGGAATTAAAAGAGACTCTTATATTACTTTTTAATTTTCCCAAACTTTCATTTTGCTCTGTTGTTTTCTTTAGCACCAGTTGTGAGAAGGTCTGGCAGCCACTCAAGGGAATACAGAAGTAGACAGAGTTGAACCTGGATCAGATCAAACACGTTTCTGCCCTGTGCTAATAGAATCACTGCTGGTGTCAACTTAATAAGGATTTTCTTTTCCTTGCCAATTCAAAGCTTTCTAGCTTTTTTAGGTCTTTAGATTTTAATATTAAGATACTTAGGGAGGCAAGAGCATTTCACTGCAAAGCAGGATGCAGTGACTGCAGTGTGCCAGGTGAAGTTACCCTAAAGGAGGTAACTGAGGCTTCCCTAAGGCTTTTGCAAGTCCCACTTGGCTGCCCTTAGGCCAGTCCTGCTCCCCCAGAGCTGCTGCACTGCTCACACCTCAGCCTGGAGTTTCCCTGCCACATGTGCCACAGGAGACCCTTCCTTAGATGAGCAGGTTCTTCTTTCCTCCAGCTTCCCAGACAGGCTCAAACCCTGCCAATATTCACAGCAAGAAGGTAAGAGGTTGTAGGGCTGTGGATGGTGGGAAATTACTGATTAGAAAACAGAAATTCAAACTCCAGCTGTGGGTGTGCAGCAGAAACCCTGTGGTTCCAGTTGCAATCCCAGCTGGGGCCATTAGGTAGCATGTGTTCTCTAATATGCTGAGAGGTTTGGAGAAATCACTGGTAACAAGGGAAGGACCTAAAACTTTCCAATGATTATGTTAATACTTTTTTTTTCCTTTTTTTTTTTTATTATATCATTTAAAGACATACCTAAGGATAAACAGTGTTCAGCTAAATTTGGCATAAACAAGGAAACTGTTCAGAGATGAGGGGAGGCTGGTTGTGTGTGAGTTCTTGGGTAGCTGTGATGGGAAGCTTCCTGTCTCTGAAGTATTGTACAGTTGGCTGGAGAGCTATTTAAGGTTTGGTGCCAAATAACTTTTGAGCAGGTGTGCAGGCAGCTTCATTTAATTCTCACAGTGACTTTGATCACTGTGTATGAGACTTCCCTGGATCACACACTGCCAGACTCTTTCTGGCCCTACAGCCCTTTTCTAGCCCTACTGCTTGTCTGGCTGCAGAGGACTGGAACAGTGGCATTGGTGTCTGTATTGCACTGAACTGCTCTCAGCTTATGCAAGGTCCTGTACATTTTGAAGCTAACCTCTATTTGCTCTAGTTTAAAAGAATGCTGATGTTTCTGTTCTTTGCACTTGCAAGGGACAGCATTACCAGTCTGAGTCCAGCAGAACTTGTAAATGTGTCTTTTGAGTGGGATGGTTGTACCTCTAGATTATGTGTATTTGTGAGGTGGAATTAAATGCTAGCTGCCTTGCAGAAGTAACTATCTGGGGAAAAATAAATAGAGAAACAGCTATTTTAGCCACTCTGGCCGTGCTACCAAGTGCTGAGACTGTCTCAATGGCAATTACTGTAGCAGTTTGTCATCCAATCAATCCTGCAGCAAATATCAGCAACAAATGTGCTAAATACTGTTTTTAAGCCTCACAGGATCCTGAACAATCGTGTCTTTCCTTAAAAGTGTATCTGAAGGGATCAGGCGAGATTCTTTGTCAAATGGCTGTGCTCAGGGAAGGGAGTTGGACTGTGGAGCTGGGAATGAGTTTGATTGCCTGCATTAGTGTTTTGTGTGCTTTTGATGGGAACCTCACACTTGTCCTTGCTCAGTGTGCATTGGTTTGTGGCACTGTGTTCTTAGTAGATGGTCCAGATTTCTTTATTTTGAAATGAAAGCGAACATAGGACAAGGAAACTCACCTTATTTTATTTAAAAGACATAAAGTTAAGAAAAGCCCACTCTTACACCCACTTCCTGACATGATTGTGTCTCTCAGCTGCCCTTAGGAACAGTTCAGTGCAGTCCTGCCACAGGTTCCCACCCTCAGTCCCTGTTTCAGAGCTCAGTGCTGAGCAGGATGGCACAGCCAGGATGTCCCTGGAGAAGAGCTGTGCCCTCCCTTCACACCCACACACACCTCCTTGGCTGGCACACATCCCCCAGCTTGTTTGACAGCAGTGCCTGCATGGTGGCAGGATCTGCCTTTTGTTCCAGTGATGCAGAAATGATGTGTCAGGCGTATTTCTTGGCCTGGCAAATCTGTTTTGAGGGCTGGTGACAGCTGCTTTGCTTTTCTTCAGGAAACCTGAATCTTTGCCACCAGCATTAGGAAGTAAAAGCTCTGTTTGGGTTTAGTTTCTCTGCATTTGCTGTTCTGGTGGGCTGGTACCTCTGGTGTGACAGCAATGGGGAGGCAGTACCAGCTGCTGCTCTGGGGTCAGAGGTCCAGGCTGAGCTGGGGGGTCATGGGGAGACTGTCCCGTGGCCAGTGACACACCTCTGACCACTCCATGCAACCAGGAAAATCGGGTGGACCAGTTTTGTCACAGTCCCTTCAGCAACCTTTTGGAAAGGTCGAAGGCAATGCCCTTGGGAGGGCAAGTGTCCTGTGTGAGGAAAGCCTGGCCAGGCTCCCAGGGAGGCTGTACCACGGGGCCCTGGAGCTGGGAAGTGACAGGTCATAAAACCTGATACTGTGTGACTGATACAGATAATCTAATGAAGCATCAGCCAGACTCACTCTGAGACACAGCTGCTCCAGCTGGGGCACGCCTGGCTGAGCATGGCTGTTACAGCAGGGGTGTAGGTGTTTCCTTACTGCTGAGAGTGGAGGGAAGCTGTGGTTTGTCATCTTATTACAGCTCTGCTGTCAGACCCAAGAGGGGAAAAAACCAAGCTGGCATTGTTAGAAATCACAGTGTGACTGGAAACTCCACAGGCTGGAGCCTGTCTGTGCTGAGTACAGAGGCTCTGAGGTGTTTCACCATGAACCCCCTGAAGCTGTTGCTTGAAAATGTGTCTTTCATCAAGACCTTTCCTTATCAAAGATCAGGGCTTTCTAAAAACTGGGCCAGGTGGCCTAAAACCTAGAGTAACACTGAGAAACCAGGTCATTGAATGCAGGGGGGAAAGGCAGAGCAAAAATATTATCTAATGGTCCTGCTCTCTGCTCATCCTCCTGCACCAAACATCTGTGTTTGCCCATGGAATTTCCTGGTCAGGAACACTAGCCAAGAGATAGGTTTGACAGACACCCTGCCTTGAAATTACATACATTCTGCAGCAGAAAGAGTGGAAATTTTACTGTGCTCATATTTTAGATGAGGAATGCTTTAGTCTGTCCCACAAGTCTCACGTTAATTTTTAAGGGGGAGACAGAAAGGTGCCTAAATAACCTAGTTAAATCCATCCTCAAAAGATCATTGTCAAGAGAACATCCTGAGTATCTTTCCTGATGGTGAACTCTTCTGATCACAGCTGCTAGTAGTGGGAAGTGCTGAGAGAACTCTTCCATGTCTCAGAGTTTGGACACTTTAACTTGCACATTGGTGGACCCATGCTGATGTCAGGCATTCACTCTACCAGGGGCAACTGAAACATGTTCTTAGATACCTTATTTCTTGGAGAGAACAAAGCTGATGGGCATTCCTGAAAATGAAGGCAGCCTATTTCAGAACATAACAGATAATCAGGTACTCTTTGAGACAGTCTGTGTCTACCTGGTTTCAGTTTAAATCAGTAAATACTAGAATACTGTGATCACTTCTGTATTCTGTCTCCTGTCTGAGCTCACTAATGAGTAATTTCATAATGCACTGTCTTCTATCCATCCTTCATGACCAGTGATAAGGAAAAATTACTGAGGATATTCTCCACTACCTTCTGCTCAAGACTTTTTATAACAGTGCATTTGGGAGTGAAGCTGGTGTTCTGAACCACAGTGTTCAGTAACATAGCAGCAGGCTGGCTGCTCTGTGTCTCCTTGGCTATCTTCTCCCTTGGGATTTTCTTAAAACATGACAGAAAATTTGTTTCAAAGTAATTGTGTTGGGCATTAGCAGTTAACAACTTAGGGAAAATCACACAAGTTCAGGAAGTTTTCTTAGCTGTTTTTTTACATACTCTTGTGTCTTAGCATTTTGTGGACTCTTCCCAGGCACACTTGACAAATTTCCAAGTCCATTTACTTTAAGTGACCAAAACATCTTCAGCACAGAAAATGTAATGCTTTGTCTGACCTTCCTTACACAATCCAAATGCCTGTGTTCCTTGCAAGGCACTCTCAAAAACTGTCGTTAGATTTGAGCCTGCTTGCCTTTATGTGTAGAACATAGAGAAATTCTACTGCAGCTCTTACAACCCAGCATCCATGAAGCAGAATGACATCTAAAGCAGTTTTTTCTTTTTTTTTTCCATGAGGTGTGATGTCTAATCTCCCTGGCTGAAGATATATTCTGCTTCTGAAAGCTTAAGTTCAAAACCAGAGACATTCTCAATAGGTGCTCAGGTTTCTGGACAGGTTTTTTAGTGTGTGCTTTTCATTCAGTTGACTATTTGTTCTTGTTCTATCTGTATGCTGAAACAATATAACAAATACAGAGTGGAATACTCGCTTTCTTCCCATGACTTCAATGTCTGCTGGAAGGTTTCCCTTAGGTCTGAAATACAATCCTGATATTCAGCTTCACGTTACAGGAATTTATGACTAAACAAGTACCCAGGAAACCCTTCCAAGTGGCTTGTACACTATGCTTCAGGTTCCTCTACATATCATATATATGTGTATAGTGGAGTGTACAACACACTTTTTTCTTAAAAGCACAGATTTTCTCTCCTGCAAAAAGATTGTTTCTTTTCCTTCTTAAAAGATAGGAGTAGTAGATGGACAGTTCATGTTCCTACTCAGTCATGCATGCTTGCTGCTTTTATTTGTCCTTTCATTAACTCTCAAGATTTGGCACAACAAGAGCATTATATAAGATTAAATAATTCTTACATAAGTCTGAGTGAATGCCTTTCATGAAGTACTGGGTGCTTATCATGGCTATAAGTAAAAATGAATCACTTCCTTTTTAAACTGGAGCTTTCAACCTTGTATTCTGTGTGGTTAATTGCCACAAACGAAAATAACCTTTTGAGCTCTATGAATTTTCACAGCTGCAGACTGGAGAAAAAAAACCTCTCACCAATAAATAGAAACTTAAGAATTTCCAAAAGAAATTATTCCCCACTCTAATTGCCTCTTTTAGCACAAAGCCCAGCTCATTTATGCCAGAATGTTAAATGTTCCTAACACGTCTGTAGAGCCAAGAACCTGAGTATCATCTAAAGGACGGAATGGGAAAGAATAAAGGCAGGACAGTATGAATTCCACACTTTAGAACAGCATGGAGCACAGCCAACAGGTCAGGAAGTGTAGGTAATTAGCTTTTGCTAAAAGCTGCAGATTGAGCAGGATCAGGGCTCAGCAGTCCAGTAACAGAATCAGGGGGAGCTCTGAACATGTCCCCATATATGGGGAACTACAGCAATGCACCTTGTGCATGCTTTTGAGCTAAGGGAATATGAACCCAAGGCCAGATGAGTATGTGGAATAGGAATCAGCAAATCAGAAACCTAGGAGGAAACTGGGAGAAAAGCTTATTTCCAGTGTCCTTAATAGAAATACTTGAGAACCAGTACTGGAAAAGGTCAGAAATTGCAGAAACAGCACTGGGACTCTGTTGTAAAATTTGGTTATGCTGGAGAAGAAAGTTTTTGGCCTGTCATCCTTCTCCACCCTGGGAAAGTCATCTCCTGGTGTAAGAGTGAGCTCCTTGCTTCTCTGAAAGACAAGAGCAGCTGTGAAGGATCTGGTGTAGGAAGACAACATCTGTGTAGTGAAGCACTGGTTGGCAGTAGGAAGACATGGAAAAAAAAGGGAGGCTGAAGGTCAGAAAGCCTGGCTGTCATGTTAAGGAGGAAAGAAATGAGGAAAGCAAAGAGAATCATTTTATAGATATCAAATGAAGCAAACAATCTCTGATGAATGGTAAAGAGTACCTAATGCTGGAGAGAACAGGGTTAGAATATTCTGCTAAAACAATGTGGTAAGTCATTCTGTGGTACAGAAACTGAAATCCCTTGTTGGCAAACACAGGAATGGCAAGTATTGAATATAGTCAGTATATTAAAAGACCAGTGGATGGCAGCATTTTTTACTACCAGAATACAGGGCTGTCATGCCACATGTTTTGGTTGTAGCTCATCTGCTGACTAACACAGCACATGTCCCAAGAACAAATCCATGTTTGACTCTGGTAAGGCAGCACAAGCTGCAAAGATTTGTACTTTTTATGTACAGATCATGTTTCTCCAAAACAGTGGTGACCACTATTGTAGCTGTCTCACACTGAGTCATCTGGAATATCAAGAGTATATTCACAAGAATAGGAGTCAGCTGCACACACACTCTGGGAGTTTATAAGAATATTTGGGGAATTAAAACTCCAAAGGCTATGCCTGAAGAATCACTTTAGAGCATTACTTTTGATAGTTCATTATGGTCACAGTCCCAGGTTTATTGTTCTGCTTTGAAGCTGATGATTTCTTCTCCAAATCTGGGAATAAAGTCTGTAAATTATAGAGAAATTTTTGGACATATTAAACTATATATATATGAAGACAAAAACTGTGTACCACTTCAGGTCATAGCATAACACCCATCCAACCCAAATCTGGTAAGCATGAAGTAATTGCAGGGAACACTTATTTGCTAATTAGACTTCAAAAAAAACCCTCTCACATTATTCTTGATTACCATATTTATTGACTCTAAGTGGAAAAAACCCAACAAGTCTTAATGGATTTGACTCATTACCATACATACTGTCTATATTCCCTGTTCACATAAATTTCAACTGAGAAAGAAAAATATACATTTGAAAAGAACAGTTTCTAAATTAATTTCATAAACAAACTTCCAATAAACTTTTGAAAATTGGAAGGAAAGCTTTTTCAAGAGGTATAGCTCATGTTTTCTGAAGTGAAAACACTTGATGTAAAGCACACCTGACATCTGACTTCATACACCTCAGAGGTTTTCTATGTAGTCTTCACTAAAGTGTACTTACTAAATGTTTCACAGTATCAGAGCATGAGCTCCTCCATCAGCTTTCAAACCTGTGAATTAGGTACTCACTGTGAACAAGGCTTCTATAAAAGGACAGTTCAAATACAAATAAAAGAGGGCATTAGTAGCCAAGTTTCTTTGGGAGATAGACTGCATTTGGTTCTAACTTCCTTAAGAAAGAGCAGCAGACAAAAAGCATGGTAATCACTTCTATTATTTGAAGCTCTTCAGTTTTAAGAGCATTTGTAAAAACAGACCTGATTATAAAAAACTGAGATTTGTATAATTAACTTTGAAACAAAGCATTCTTAGTGCTAAATGCATTAAGAGCTGAAATAATGTTAAGACAAGCTATTGTTTGTCAGCTTGTCAGATATGTGTGCTGAAGCTTCCCTTCTAATTACAAGATGTTTAGTACAGCACAACAGACATTTTAAAACTAATACAGATGCTGGAATGTTTCTTCAATTGTAGTGCACTTTGTCTGAGAAGATTACCATGACAAAACATGAAATGAAAGAGGACAGAAAGCAGTGATTTACAGACGTTCTAATTTTTCACTTAGAAATTCTTCCACACTATCTGTATTCCACTTGAGGATGCTCAGTTCTTCTGCAATGTTCCCACTGTCGTCCAGCAGCTTTAGGACAGGGTCAGAGCCACGCACATACTGGGGGAAAGAAGAGAAGTCAGTTCCCTTGGCTGGCAAATGCATTCTCCATACTAACACTGCCCCTGCCCTCAAGTGATTTACATCAGTTCAGACTTCTGACTTGCATTTAATGTCAGAGAGAGGAAAGTGGAGGAACAAGTCAAATGAAGGGGGGTGGGTGTCAGAAACACCCCCTTGCTCTCCTTGGTGCACCACAGCAGTGAATGCATGTGCAGAGGGCAATGCCATCAGCCTGGCTTTGAAGGAGGGTATTTACTCCAACTGTTTTAAGTTACCAAAGCTAGATTTTTGATAATGAATGATTTTTCTTATATCATCAACAGCCTTTTTACCATTTTAGAAATTCTGGGTCACTTTAACAGGTCAAAGTTCTACTATCAATTTCTAATGTAATCACATTTTCTTGCTGTGTTGTATCTGTGCCTACTGTGCTTTGCTGGTAACATAATTCTTCAGTGCTTCTCAAACTCACTAAGTCCCAAAATAAGTAATCCAAATAAAAGCTTTTAACAGTATCAGAAAGCTCTGACCATTTAAGTTTATGGAAAGATTTCCCCAGGAGTATTCCACTTTGCTCAGCTGAGCTAACCTAGTTGGTTTTACTTAATGAAGCTAGTGGCACATCTATTGAGTTTTCCAAAAGTCTTGTGAAATAAACAGATTCATTTGCACTTTTTTTTCTTGTAGTACTTGATACCAATTGTAGTCTAGACTGCTTTGATGTTCAACAAATCTACAAAGTTTTTAAAAAAAAGAAACATTCAGACATACAGAAGGAGGGAAAGCTTTTGAGAGAAACTGGAGGACACGGAGACACGAATGTGTGAGACAGACAGAGGAAATCTGTTTTACACAGAATCTGCTGCTGAGAAGACAAATCACTTATTGCAGCCATGCACAGCTATGAAGTGATTCCAGATGGTGCCATTTGGGCAATAAGATGGGAGCACAAGATGTGAGAATCAAGATGTGCATCTTAGAAGTACACTTCAAGTTCACACAGGATTTTAAGAGAAAGGTGAAGTCTTAGATTAGATCTTGAAACCAAAGAATTGTTGCAGCTTAAGGCAGTGCAGCTTATGCAACTTTGCATATATGCAAGTCATAAGAAACAACATTCAGTACATGCATTTCTATAAAGCTGGATATCTGAAGCATGTAGAGAAAAACCAGCACAATAGAACACAGCAAGGGAATTCTGAGAGGGAGAAGAAAAATCCAAGAATCACTAAATGTATGGAAATGGCAGCTCCATAAGAAAACTAGGGGAGAACAAAACAGGAGAAAAAGAAACTATGACAGAATAGCTTGAGTAAATCGAAGATACCTATAAAGAACAGAATATAAACATTTCTCAGATTCTTTTCCCATCTGCTGTAATAATAATTTTTTCCCGGATTAAAACCAACCAACCAACAACAAAATAACCCAAAACCTCATCATCAACAAAGAATTAGTACAAGTTACTGAGCAGTAAACAATATTACTAAGTAGGAGCTTGCAGTGATTCACACTGGCAAAGCAAATATATGTCCTCTACTAAAGGACTACTTGATCAGCAAACAGGGAACAATCAACAGGATTGTCTCCACCAAACCTAGCTCTTCTCAACATCACAAACAAAAAGTCAGGCTACTACTTACCTTGATTTGCAGTCCCCTGAAGAGTTTTGGCTTATCACTCCTGACAAAAGCTACAGTTTGGAGAAAAGAAAGAAAATCAAATTCTTCTCCACTTGCATAAAGTAGATTTATGTCAAATTAGTATTCCCCAAATTATTTTTTAAAATTATGCTTTAGAAGATATTTTAATGTTAAAATCTTAACACCTTCACAAAATTAATAATACTAAACTTATTCTGCCAAAGGAACACCTGCTTCTGCTGGTAACCCAAACAAGAATTCTATCTGCTTGGATTTCCCTTGAGCACTAGTGCAGCTTCTGTGCACACAAAGTGGCAGCCCGCAGCAGACTGGCCCATATGCTGCTGCTAGCAAATGTGAGGAGAAGCACTGGAGCCATCCCAGGCTGGCTGAGGATCAGCTCTGAGAGGGAGGCTGGGTGTGACACCCATCTCATCAGCACTCCACACCCTGCAGCTCTGGGGGACACACAGGGAGCTGTGGGGAGAGGGGCTGCTCTGCTGAACAAGATGGTCAGTCTTGCCTTGCAGAGATGGAAACCAGCAGGAAAACAAAGCCAGAAAACAGGGAGAGAAGCTCCTATTTCCTCTTCCCTTGACACTGCTGAAGGCAGTGGGTCCAAGGCTGTCAGGACAGAAGGGCAGGCTGGGGTGAGCTGCTGCTGCACCACTCCCACCTGCACTGACAGCACCAGGCCCTGCATCCTACAGCACAGCCCAGGCTTTGCATTAACCTCAGCTCTCAATACACAACATCAAGTGTTACAGGACTAAGTGTGAGCACAATCCCCTACTTCCAAGCACTTCACCCTAATGAATGTCTGAGTTCTAGAAATATTTAAAATTTATTTAGAAAATGACAGTCCTCATTGCTCCTTTTCACAGTCAGGTTGTGTTAAAAGCTGAATTTGGCATCTATACTGACATTAAGTGGATTCAGGATGCTCCTGTGGTACGTCAGTAGCATCTCCCCAAGGATGAGCCCTGTCAGTACAGAGTGACTCCTACAAGAGTGCCAGCTGCATGGTAAAGCTGCTTTTTCAAGGTTAGACACCAATGAATCTCTCACAAATTGCAGTGCATCCAGCTGGTGCACGGAGATGAGTGCAACCTCAGGACTAATGCTTCATACTGCTTGACAAAGCGAAGTGCTTTCCTCAGTAATTGCAGAGATATCCCCTGGCATCTTTAAACCTATCTTTACATTACTGCAGACAGTTACCTTAACACTTTCCCAGCATGGCTATACAGAGTGGCACTTATTTGCTTCCCTCTTTCACCAAGCTCCCAGTACAGACAAAAATCATATACATTCCTTGCTGCACCAACTACTGCACTATATAAACAAGGTAAAAAAATACCAACAGCCCATGGAGCTGCCAGATGTAGCAGGGCACTGAAGAAAATGAGACTTGTCTTTATCCTTCTACAGGACTGTGCACTTAATGTCATATTGTAAGCTGTGTATAACAATTTCAAATAGCACAAAATAACCAGTACTTGCTCACATACTGCAGTTTGATTCTGATTTAAACTCAAAGACGTATTTTCAACTTCAGTGTTTCCCATGCCCTTGTGACATGTTGTCTTGGCTGTCATCAAAAGTAAAGTGCAAAAAAGCAGCAAAGACATTTCTTATCCTTTGTGAAGTCCAGAGACTGTTGAAGTGCTTCTGGAGGAATTTTTCCACATTTCTCTTCAACTTAAACCTAAAGCTGAAATCAGTCTCTAGGGCTTTATATGAAAAGAAGCTTGTAAGAAGCAGTCAGTACAGTGGGTAACTAATTGCAAAATGGTAAGAGAGCATAGTAAAATGGATAAAGTTTCTGAAGCAAATCTGAACTCTGGAACTTGACTGTAATAAAAAATTGCCTTTGGGAGGGACCTCAGGTTACAGCACTTTAAGCTTGTAACAGGTGTGAGGATTTGTTACTTGAGTGACAGATGAAAGCTTATTTGGACACAAGAGACTTCTCTGGCTGCAGTACTGGATGAACAAGCTCACATAAAGTGGGAACAGCATTAGGTGGAAGGAGAAAGTATTCTATAGGCAGCATTACATTCTGCCACGTTAAAAGTAGCTATTACACACTTGTATCAATGTCAAATGTCTAAATCTTCTGAAAGCTGAAGCACTACAGAACATTTTTTTCTGAAATTTTAGACAGCTGGAACAAAATTCGTTTCTGTTATGGCATATTTATTTCTAATGCTGATCATAGCGACTGCATCACTCACTTGAATTTGCAATGCAACAAAGAAAAACACTCAATGTACAAATAACTTAATTTGTATATTCTGGATTTTGGAAGCTAAAATGAGAAACTCAAATACTGACATGCATTAAAAACACAGATTATCCCATCAAATGCTTTTTTTTTCTTTCCACAAAATCAGTCCTTGAGTTGAATTAGCAGCCTTTGAAATGATGGGGTTAGGAAGTCAGATGCAGCTCCAGTGCACATTTAGGGACACAGGACTGCTTGCTTATCATGGGATGTGGTGCATGTGCTCCACCTTCACGTTACTCTACAGTTTCCCCTCTACACCCTGACATCAACATTGCTTCTTACAGTTCTATATTTAAATGGTACTTGCACATCACCTCTGCACCATTATTGAGCAGTTTGATGTTTAATACTAAATCCTATCCAAGCTATCTCCCCGTTTTATTCTCTGTGTAGCAGCTTTAGGAATTATACACCACAGAGAAACAAACCTTTCTCTAACCTGTCTGTGGGTGAGCAGGAGAGACATTTTCCACCATGACTTGTTTAAGATGAACCTGAGCTTGCTGCCATGACACCATGCTCTGGGGAATTAAACACTGGACCAGAAGTCAGAGCTGTTCTCCAGACAGCTTTGCAAAATCACTTCACCTTGTGCTCTGATAAACCAAAGCACTTCTGTTGGAAGGCACTCCTGAGGTGCTCCTGAAGAGCAGGCAGGATTGCCCCACAATCAACTACAAGGTCAGAGAGGATCAAGTGTGTACGAGCATTTTAAAGCCTGGCCCTCACTAAAGAGTGCTTTTAAAGACCTAAAAGCAGCCCTTACCTATGAACACAGTACAATGGAGAACTCCCTACTATTGTTATAATGTCCATTTGTTTCCATACAAAACACAGAGCTGTAGTAAGAACGTTTGTGAAAACGAGTTTGTTGGAATTAAATCCCAGAGCCCTAAGTGGAGACTGCAGGAATCTAAGAGCTGTGGTGAAATGGGCAAGTCTGTGTGTGCACACCTGCACTGCTCCCTGAGGTGCAGGACACAGCACAAGAGAACTGCCTGACCCAAATGGACATGAAACATCTCCCCAAGCAGAACAAACACAGAGCACAACTCTGTTTATTCTGAGTTAACTTGAATAAACAGAAAGCAAGTGTAGTATTACTTCAGATAACCTAAAGGGTAATCTGCTTGCTTGGTGTGAATTACCAGACACAAGCTGTTTGAAAACAAGAACTTTTACTGGAGACACAAGTTTGTGTGCAATGTTGCAAAATTTTACATAAAAAAGGCACAAAGGACTTGACCATACAGACTTGGCCATTTTGTACCTGAAATGAACTTGAATTAAAAAACATTTTATTGAGGCATTGCCAATTATCAAGTGTTAAATCCACAAAAAAGAAAAGTAACCAAAACAAAAGGTAGAGTAAGAGGGGGACATTTTATGAAGATGGGAAATTCCACATTTAATAATGCCACCAATAGCAGAGCACTGCTAAGACAACTGGCAATATTTGCTAGAAATGTGAATATGTAAATCACTGGGCAAGATAAAAGCATTTATGCCTTCCCTCAGACATTTGTTTTGGGGACAAATACATGCTCTGCAATTTTGAAGATGGTATGAGTCTGCTTCAAAAGTTACCATGAAAGCTGAGCAAAAAGACTGAACCACAGCACACAACAAGCACTTATTTACATTTTAATGACTGTAGCTCTGTACCTTTTGGGGACTTCAGTTTGAGATAAAAATTTAAATTTAAGAATTCATATGGCACATCAATAACTACTATTTGTAGTCTCTTAATCAAGTTACAATGCAGCTGTTCATGATTTTATAAAAGGCACCACATGCTTTCAGAAATTAATCCAAGACAGAACTCCAACCAAGCCTGAAGAAACTTCAAAAAATCCCAAAGACAGGGTATTTTGTCTAAGCAGTTGGGCAAGAGACATTTCTGAAACTGAAGGGAAGTATTGTTTTACTTTGTGCATCATCTGTTTGCAAAAGATTATGATAAAGCAATGCATGTCTCCCACTACAGTATCCATATTTCTTAGCTAGAGTTTTAGTAATGCTTTTATCTGTGCAAGATTTAAGGTTAATGTAATTTTCTAACTTTCTTTTGTCAATATTTATGAATTACAGATTAAAATAACTAGGAAATGAGTGATCTTGCCTCATACAATACAATCCCACAAGAAATTACATTTGAGTAGCTAAAAGAATCCCCATAACACCTGGAGAATTTGGGTGATATAACAGTGCTGATTGACTCTGAAGTCAGAGGATTTAATGTAGCTGCACACTGAGTTCAAGGACCTTGTTTCTAGAACAGACTGGCTGGGAGCACATCTATTTCTTAACTCACAAGGAGAGGTTAAAATTATTTTATAGAAAAAAAAAAGGAATGAGAGAAATATGAAAGGAATGTTCAATGAAAAAAACCAGTCTAATTCAGTTTTTTAAACAAACTGGAAAGAATGTAGGAGTCTAAACACCAACCTCCTATCTCATGGTGAACAAAACACAGCTGCCACTGAAAAGCCAATTTAAAACAAATATGCTAGATTAATCACTGACCCAGCTAATTCATTATTCTATTCCAGAGCCTGTTTCATTGATATCAGCCAAAACCCATCACTGAGTTACCTGGTATATGAAGATATTGCTTCATCTATGAATCTTGTCACTTAGGTTTTTAATATTCTACTTTGATGGAGTGCTTTTAAATGACAAATATTTAAGAACAGTTTTACACAGAACAATTTCAAAATAAATGTAATATATAGGAATGAATTTTAGAGTACAGCATTTATAGTAAAGCAATTCATTTTTAAGGGAAACTTATCAGTAAGAATATTCCAGTGTGGAATTTAAAAAGGGCATACAGAAATGAGGTCTGTTATCAGAATTCTCACAAGAAACTGTATCTGAAAAACCTAACAGGCATCCTTGGCCCACATTCACAAAGGTCAAATTTAGTAGTTTGGTGTGACACTAAATAACATCCAGTTTGCTGTGATACAAACAATAACATCCAGTTCAAGATTAATGATCTTGCTGAAGACCAGACTTTTCCATCCTCTTGCTGAGGACTAGATTTTTGTTATCACTTCTTACTCCATTGTTTTCCTAGTTTATACAAATATATTCTGTATGTAATGATTCTCACATTTCAGGTGTATTGAAGAACTGTTTATAGCTAAAGACTATATAACCAGTAATTTTGAAAAAAAACTTTGATAGAGAAGGACTGAGCAAGCCACAGCTTCTTCCAACTGTGTTATTAATTCAACTGATTTCAATCCTTAACTATTTTCATATGTGAATCTCGTATATAAAAAATCCAACCACAACAAAAAAACAACACTGTTAATCCTTTAGCCAAATAAAACATAATCCAGATGTAGCCTGAGACACATCAAGTCTGTGGGACTAGCCAAGTGACAAAACAATTTACACAGGTACTTAAAGGTCAAGATTTCCAGTTACACAGAGGAGTAACATACACTAATCCATGTAATTCTAATATATACACAGCCCTGCAATTAACAATGCCATTTTGTGTATACTCTGGGGAGAAAAACCAAACACATCTAAACAAACTCTAACAAAACCCTCCCTCCTGAAAATGATTCAGTTATTTGTGATGAGACATTGTCAGTGAGGCTACACAGTTCACTGAAGCCTTCAAAGACAATGCTTCAAAAGCAGCAGCATGACCTTCAGGCAACCTAACTTCCACAGCAAATGTCCAAGTGAAAAGCTGAAATAAAAACACTTCTTGAATGTAAATGTCTCAAGATGGAGACATTAAATACTGTTTCTGTTAGAAGTTAAAATACAGGAGAAAATCTGAGAAAATTCTGAGATTAATATTAGTGTGAAAACAAATACAGGCTGAAAGAACATATTCTAGTGCTTTTAAAAATTTCTAAGTATGCTTCTAATACATATCCCATCTTCCAACCTCTTCTAATACCCTAGCTGTAAATTTGGTTAAGATAAGTTTAGATTGAGTAGCTGCAGAAATTGGTGATGAAAACACAGAAAAGAAATTTAAATGCACTACCCAGTCTTTCTTTAATTCTTACTGCACCAAATTAAAACTGGTGGTCAAAACAGAGATCCTTTTTAAAAAACAATTAAATGCATCCAGCCACTTTAAAAAGTAAGATATATGATTAATGGAATGTAAATATTTGAGGAGGTTTAGATAACCAAGAATTGAAAGGAAAAAAAAATCTGGTCACAATTTTCAAGTTTTTCCTTTTGCACCATTCCAAGTCTTTGGAACATGTTTCAGAGTGTGCACACAGCAGGAACTGAGGGCCATTCCCTTCAAGGACCTACACATGAAGATAACTGAGGACACAATGCAGGCTGGAGTCAGGCTAAGAGGTTAATTCTTCCTTCAAACCTATGGCTCAAATGACACTTAACTGTTAGAATGGGCAACAACTGTTGGGAATGTTTTTATGTTTGTTAAATTTGAAAGTCATGGAGATAATATGGACTCCTGTGCTAAGGAAGTTAATCTCCTCAAGTCCCTCAAGTAGGACAAATCAATTAAAGAATTCTCATTGTGACATTTTATACAGTGGAAAAGAGGAAAGAGCTTTGCTCTGGCCTCGTAGTCATTCAACTTTGAGGGCAGAGGTGGCAGGAAAGGATATAATGCAGGACAACTTATGTAAATTGTAACCTGATTTAAAACCCTTTTTTCCCCACTGTTTGTCTGCCAGCCTTCAAACAGGAGGGTATTAATAATTCCCACAGTAGATGTAGACATGCTGTTTGTGCAATTTTAAATTCTAAGGCTAGATTGGTACTTATGTCCAACTATGTCCAAAGTACAGTATTAGGGAGTATGGTAATTAAGGTCCTCAATACAGGAAAAAAAACCAAATAACCATAGTGCTGCTACCACCTAAGCTCTTTCCTCATTCATAAGAAAGTCCAGTTTGAAATTTCTCACAGATTCTTCTCCTGCAGCTTCCTCCCACAAGACACTGATGGTACTGATTTTCCTTTTACACTACTGTATTCCATTCCTGTTAGTTGACTGTCATTATCCTCTGATAAAACAATTATATGGCAAAAAACAATTATATCTGTGAAAATAAAATTGTTCCATAAGTCCACAATATAATTTCATCTATCAATTACTGGAAACCAGTTTATGAGCCTCAGGTCAATGCAACTTTACTGATATAATATACTGAATTTATGACTACTTGTACTTAAAAGTACCTTTTGTCATTCAGCTGTGACAGTATTTCATATTTGAAGGAATACTAGAGGCTTTACTCACCCTGGACTTGAGGGAACCTTCCCAATTTTCATCCACATACTTCTAGGACAGCTCCTGCATAAAGCTGGAATAATAAACAGATGCCATTAATGACAAAAGTAATCTAAATTACTGGTTTGTTTATAATGTCTTATCTGTTGAACTATTTTTCTCTGAGGAGACAATATGCTACTCTGTTGATGGTAATCACAACTAAGATCCTAGACAGAATCACAGATCTGACTATGCAACAACTGACCATTCACTCAAGATACATGACAATTTTCAGTCATTATACTAAAAATGTAAAAAAAAAAAAATTCGAGATATACTGTTGGTGTAAGCAAAGTTTCATTAAAAAAATGCAACTGGACGTTAGAATGGGAATTATGGATTAGAAATAGGAAAACTATTTCTTCCTTCCCAAAGATACTAACAAAATCCCATTAAATGAAATTTTAGTTTCTACTTTAAACCTAACTTGGACAGTGAAATACTTAAAATAAAGATAAAGCAGTGACTTTAAATTTCCCATTTGGGCTATTGGTTGATTTTAGTTCATTGTATTTACAGAAAGAGGACAGATCACACTAACAGGCCTTAGGTGAAGTAATATGTACAGGATGGGCTAACTTGGATACTGGCACTTAGATATCAATCACTTCTATCAGCTAGGCAAGATACTCAGATTCAGTCTTCTTAAAATACAAGTTAATTTCAATTTTATATGGTATCTAAATTTAAAAACCCTCCACCTAATTATCTTGCATACTGTCATATTTTTAGACTATTCTGTGATTTTTTTTTGCAACATGCAAATGATTCTATAGTTTGCTGAATCTTAAATAAATTAACAACAGATTTTCCAGCTACTAAAATAGAACTGTATACTCCAAAGTTAGGCCTTTTAATCTTACACATAGTATATATACTATGTATATAATACTGTATATCAAATCACATCCTTCTAAGCCTTAAACCCCACTGTTTATAGATAAGCAGACAAAATGAGCTTAATTTAAAAAAAATTAATTTAATTCATTACGTTCCACAGACAATTAAAACCTCTTAAGACAATTAAAACCTTTTAGACAGTGTTTTCATAACAAATGTGCAAGTCTGGGTATAGAAAAATGTAACTTTACTGAAATTATGTAAATTCATAATTCACTTAAAATATGAACACAAGTAACTAAAATTAACCTTCATGAACCACTCTGTAAAAGCAAACCACACATGATATGACAGAGGTCTAAAGACAATTTTATTAACATTCTGTCACCTATTGTATGGAGGCATTATAGACATCCAGAAATATATGTTCATCTCTGAGTATTCAAATTCTGATTCGGGGCCAGCTCAGTATTTGCTTAAATCCTATGAATTAGAACATAAGAAATACTCTAATCATTGGCAGGGAAATTACAACTTCTCTCTTGGCGTGAACTAATCAATAATCATTACTTCCATGGGAAACTGAAAAGAGAATGTTACACTGCATTATCTGTTCAGAACAGCATCTCAGAAATCTGCTTAACTACAGATAACATTTTCAACTAAACATTGTATTTAAGATAAAAACCTAAGACTAGACTGTTAAAACCCAGAAATACTATGAAACAATACTCAAGAGACCATAAATACCAGACTTTTAAAAAGCTTTTTCACCACCCAAATCAAGGTTTTAATTAAAAAAGGCAGTGATAAACAGCTCAGATACTAGCTTGCATAATTAAAATTCCTCTGGAATTAAAACATGAAGTAATTACAAAGATGGAGGAAACATGGCACAGGGATTCATAAACTTCACTTACCTTGTCTCTTTGTCATTTAAAAAAAATACTCTACAGTTCTATTGGCAATCCTGGATTTAGATAATTCTTTGCACACTCACTATCCCACTGAACATTTATACTGATTTCTCTCATACTCACAGTTATCTCCATTTTTCTACCAAGAAGTCAGTATAAAGAAGTAGACAAAGGAATAAACAGCCATCTATCTAGTTAATTAACTATTTTATGTAAGTCTATCAAAAGCTACGTGCACTCACATTTAGGACAACAGTAAAAGCATTTTTGAGCATTTTTGAATTCTCATTATTGCAAATTATTCTTAGTATTTTTTTTCCTTACAAACAAGAATTTTTATGGCACAAGACCACTGTAGGAATCTAAAATATGTAAGACATTTTGTAACTACTCACTACTCCCAGTTTGTAACTTCTGGCCAATTTCTGATAGAAATTTAACAAAGAAAACAGCTCAATCACTGATGTCTCAATTTTGAGCTTGTAATTCTGCCATAATTGAAACCCAACTGTTCTGGTACAAAAAGGTTTAGATTCATGCTGGGACAAACAGCTGCTTTCTCAATGGCTAGACCACAAAAAAAAAGAAGAATCAACTGGCTTCATTTATAACTCTAAACAAAGGTGTCTTTTGCAAAAAACCCAGGTTTATTTGCATCACTTAGCCCACCACAAAAGCCTAGTTGTTAATATCTACCATCTCATTGTGTCCAGAGCAGATGTTCTCCAAATTTCCTTGTGAAGGCAGCCACTGTGTTCAAGTATTAGTAAGAATGACATGTATCATTCAGCATGGAGGCACACAAACATCCCGAGTCAGTTCATTACACAATGCTTAACTCACGAGCCAGTTCATTCTAAAGTAATGCTTCACTTGTTTTAGTGCTCATGAAAGTGAGTTTAGTACTAGAAGCAATGAAATAGACTTTCTAAACTATTACTGGTGTCCATGTTAACATCCAAAACAAGTGCTGATTCATGTCTGCATCTATATAAAGAACTTAGCTTTTTTACAACATTCTAATAGCATGTTTTCTAAGGTTACTGTGGCGATATCTGAACTTTTCCCTCATCTTTTCCAAAGCACCAACTTGAGTTCAGTTTTACTCAAAGGTTTCTGGAAAGCATCTGAAACTCTTGTAGCAGTTCATACTGATGCAATCAGCACGGCTCTTCACAAGTAAAAAGAGACAAACCACATTTTTGGTCATGTCTGCTTTAATTATGAAGGAAGGTGCTAATTACTGTAGAACAACACCTTTTTGCATAAGAATTGTGCTAGTTAAAAATATGCATTGTAAAAAAAGTAACTTTAACTTACATGAAAGAAAACACTTCACCTGCTACTAGGAAGAGAACTGAAGCAATTTCTGCAGGACACAATTCCAGCAGTGCTTCATTTATACATTGATATGGTGTTGCTGTCACAGTTTCTCATGGTGAAGACTCCAGGACAAAAGTGACATTCCTGTTACTTAACCATGAATGTTTACAACCAAACAGGAATTCAGACCAAACTGAACTGCAAGAAGTGGTATTGAACAGATTGCTCCTTGGTAGCAATAAAATTGTTATATCAAAGGTGACAAAAAAGTTTAATAAAATACAGCAAGTTATACTTAATTTTACTTCTATGACATTTATATTTTGCTTTCTTCTAACTATTGACTGGGGTGACCCTGCCTGATGCAGGTTACAAAGTGTCATCCAGGCTGGATTTGTACAGCTGTTTGTCATCAGCTGACAGCACCAGGGTATCTTAAAACATGAAATAAAACAGGCTGCTCAGGCAGAGCCACAAATATCAATAGCCACTGTATGGTACCTGGATTCTCTCCAATATGTCCATACTGTCCTCTCTAAATATCAAACAGTTTCAAAAATATAGTTAAGTTCTGAGAACAGGCAGAAAAGCAAACTTATGACTACAGCTAAACCTCTAGAATTTTCACTTGCCTCAGGTACAAGATTATCTTCCACTAAATCTTTAGTAACAACTCTTTCCAATGTAAACAGTGTTTTAATGAAATTCACTACAATTTTAATTTCATATTATGATATAAGCAGGTCTGCAGAAGACAGCTCCTCATCTCCTATCTACTTCAAAAACTTCCAGGAAAAATATGGATGTTATTATTCTTAAAGGCCAAAATTCTTTATTATATGCAAAATGGTACTACTGAAAAACAGAGTAAATTATCTATTTTATGAAGGCATGCATCTTAATTTTTTACTGTGCTCCATCGACACACTCAGAAAGCAAAATAGGTTAATTAATATTTGTTCTTCTGAGAAATTTACAACTAAAAAAGATTTTGTTGAAAGTTTCTTTTGCTTTTTTCCTAAACTCTTCTAACCAGCAGTTCATTTGTGACTTTTACTAGAAAACTAATCTTCTAAACTAGAAAACTTTGGAAGAATATACACTGAACTACAAACTATAAAATATTTTCTATGGGAGAGAATGCACTTATATGGACAGCTCAAGGTTTTCAAAACCACTCCTGTCTTTCCTTTTCCTGGAGGCATAACATGAGTAAGAATCTGTGGGTTAACAGGGAGCAGTTGGAAAGCCTCACTGCCAGGAACATTATGAATTACTGCTCTGTAATACAGAAAGCCAAGAAAGTCATTGCTACACACACACATCATTCTGAACTGATGTCATCAGTAAATTTAGCAACAAAGCAACTTCTACCACTGACAGCTCATTATCCTGTGAAGGGAGATACTAACTCTAAGTAAGAGTGTGGAAATGGAGTCTAACAGTCAAAAACCCATTATGTGAATCAGTGCTACTCCTGTGATTAGTGGAGATGTATTACAGGCAAGTTGCTCTGAACAAAGCTGAGCAGAAACTAAGCTCTCATTTATTTGTGGGGAAGGAAATTCTGACTGAGTATAAGGGTGAAAAAAAGTCACAATGATGGTGTTTAAGCACTGAAATAATTTACTAAGGAAGACTGTACAGTCTGCATTCTTGGAGATCCTCAGAACTTTGAGGTTTGCTTTGAGTAGGAGACTCAAAGGAGACTTTATTCTGTACATACAAAATATAGTTGTGCATTACTATTACATTCCTCAGCATACAGAAAATGTGTCATCCATCACTACTTCTGGTGTTAAGTGATACCTGCCTTGCAGGATTCTATAAACATTTGTGCTGTTTAAATCCAATAACCACCAAAAAGCTCCAAACCAGCTTCTGCTCCTGGTAGCCTATTTTTATTAACTTTGGTCACTGCAATGTTTGGTGTAAGTTCATGTGAGCAAGAGATCTGGCACAGGGGTGACAGAGAAAATGGAGAAGCTGAGCAACCACCAACTGTAGACCTCTGGAGCTGTCACTTGGATTAGGTGGTGTGAATACCCAGTTTGAGTGGGAGTGGAGAGCAGGGTGGAATGGAGAAGGGTGGCAGAAAAAGGGCTCCTATGTACAGGCTCTCACCTGGACCTAGTGAGAATTAGGCAAGCAAAAATGTACAGCCAGAAGTTAACAGGTCAAGTTTCAATTCTGGACTGCACCATCTGATTCTACATAAGCACCCACTTACCTCTAGAAGTAGAATCCCTGAACATATCTTTTCTTCTCCAGTCTGTGCTTTTGTTAAAAAATGAAGCATCTTAGAGTTGCAAAGAAAACAGTGAGATAAGATCTGATGAGATATTTATTTGGCCTTGTGCACTTCATTAATTTTGAGGCTTTTACTTTTTGAAGTTTCTCCAACAAATGTAGAGTCAAATGCCAGTACTGTATCTAGATGAAGGTCAGCCTTAATTAGCTAAAGCTATTCCATTGACCAGCACAGTTGCACATCAACGACTGAAACTCGCATTTAGCAAATTTGCACTTATAGTTTCCCTTTTTTTTTCACTGATAAGATCAGATAGAGCTCTTCCATGGGTAAGGCTTACCCTATTACAGACAGATAATGCATTTTATCTTAGTTTATCTGACAGAGATGAACACTTGTGAATCTGAGCCAAACAGAAGGCAGTAAATTTCTGTCTTAGGCATTGATGAGTTAGCTGCACCTTCCTTATCTACGACTACTTCTTGTCAACATTAATTTTCATTAAATTAAATGAATAACATCATGTACAGAGGGAAGGGAAAGAGTGTACATGATAAAGTTCTTGAGAAGGACATCCATTGCAGCACACTTTTAATACAAGGAATGGTTGTGAATAATATTTTGAAGGAACAGTACTGGTAAGAGACTTTCTCAATTAGAGAGAACAGTATAATTTCAGATCACCTAACTTCTTTATCAATACAGCCCAAAAAATTATTCCTGTATGAAATGTCTGGGACACTTAGTTAAAATCAAACTTTGAAAGGAGATAATATGACATATTAGTCTTAATTACAAAGTTCTGATTCTTTACTTGAATGTCAAATAAAATATGTTGCCACTGAATCACACTATTTTTAAGTCACACTTGCTAGAGAACCAATGAATTTGAACCACTTTTGAGTACCATGCTAGAAATAAGGAATACAGCTAGGTAAAAACACAATTAGATTTTTTACAAAGTATTCAAGACATTTTACAAGACACATCAAAAGACAGAAAAAGATGTGGGTTTTGAGAAACAGCTAGAAGAAGTAAAGTAAAATTCTAATTAATTTCTGTAAGCATTGATATGAGTTACACTTAGTTTACATCTCTGAGATGTCAATGAATTCTAAGCAGCTCTCTGTTTTTAACCATTGAGTCGAAAACCAGAAGTTCCAATGAGAGTGGAAATATTCATGTTAAGAGCCTCTGGCAGAACAAGAAGGCAGACAACAGCAATTTGAGTGTAGCACTTTAATTAGTGTAATGAAAAGGAAAAAAAACAAACCTGAAAAATGAATGTAAATTGGGTCACACAGGAGTAGCCTGAAGCATTAAACTATCTTTTGGGTTTTAAAAAGTAAGTCTGAACAAGAATGTCACCTTATTCCTCCTTATAATTCAAAAGAGCACATTGAAGAATTCTGAGCATGTAAAAGGGTGGAGTTTTAAAAAAGCTTTCAATTTGTTTTGTTGTTTTTTTTTTTAAGAAGAAGCACCTAGTCATTACATCTGGTGTCACGTTTTCTAAGTCACCAAACCCTAACATTACAACAAATACTTGACAGCAGAAATTTAAAATGCTAAAGTTCAACACATACTAGTGAGCAAAAGATATTTTTCAAAGCTCCATTTAGATTGATAACTTTTATGGGTTGTAGCAAATCACAGAGTGCAACTGTGAAATTAAACGTATTGCAAATTTTATCACAGAGTTGATTTTTAAAATCAATTTGGATTTTTGACACGCATATATTGTTGAGATAAATCCAAGATTACAATATACAATTAATGGAATATGCTTATAGCTATGTCTGAAATAATCACACAGCCTAAGTGAAGCTGCAGATGGAGTGCAGCTATTTTCAGCTACTGCAAAATATGGACAATCTCTCCTGCTACTACAATTTCACGCACAGTTAGCTTCACCTCCATTTCATCCCTCTATGTTTTACACACCAGCAGTACTCTGCATCTGACAGACTGAGACTTAAAACTTGCAGCTGTCTAAAGCAATACTGCTTAAGCTGGCTTCTGAATTAGAGTGAGACTGCATACAAAATCTCTAAGGGAGGAGAAAATAACTAAAACGTTTTTTCATTTTACCCACAGTCCAATTACGAAGTAATTAAAATATTTCACTGGACAGGTGTCAGCAGAAGTTCAGAGCAAGAATATCTCACAGCTATTTTCCACAATGTCAATTCACAAACTATTGGATCAATAATAAGAGCAGGATGAATAAATACACTTCTTTCAAGGCTATGAAACAGTTCAAATCTGTAAACATCTCATTTGAGGTTGCACTGATACTATGCAGCAGGAAATATTTTTAGGCCTGAGGGCATTTCACAGATCATTTATGAAAAGCAGAATTATGTAAAAATTCTCAGACAGATGTGCTATTACCTTTAATTTTAAATTCTCATTTAGAACTCAGGTCCAAGTCATGCAGTAAACAAACTCTTGCTTTCCCTATTTCTAGTATTTGCCACTTAATTGAAAAGAGAATAAAATTAAAATCCTGAAGCATGTCCTGGAACTCCAGTAGCTGGCAAGTGTGTCTGTAGCACAGACAACCAGCGTGCTGTGTCACTTCATGGGAAGCAATACCTGCTCAGGTAAGGAACCAGCTGTGAGCTGGGATCCTGGATCATTCAGAGAGGATTCCTGTACTCAGAGGATGTTCAAGCATGGAGTCACAGCTTTAGCAAAACCCAGAGCACCACTCCTCTGGAGCTCAGCAACATGCCAGGCTGCTAGTCAGAAAGTCAAACATCTTACATTGAGATGCAAGTTTTCAAAGTAAGATGAAAAATTCCACAAGCAAGAGGGTAGGAAAAGAAAAGCCTTTAAGAACTTTAAACATTCATTCACTCTTTACTAGCAAATTTTCATCAGAAAGAAGATTTCTGTGGCAACAGGGAAAAAAAAACAGGGAAAAGAAAAACTATAGCAAAAGGCATCATTCAGTTTTCATAGTCTGCATATCTACTAGCATGAAATTCTTGTTTAGAAAGAAGCTACTAAAATTATATTGTTAATTTTTATGTAATAGTAAAATCTCAAGCTCAATTACAGACATCTGTTACAACCAACACTATGTTAAAACACAAGTCAATTCAAAATGTGGTGATTCTGAATACAATCTGTTAAGATAATATTAAGTCTCCAAACACTAATTTTCCACTGGCTAGTCCTCAAGAGAAGTTACTGAGTATGAGCTAAAAAAAATGTAAAACCTTAAACAATCACCAAATCTGAAATATGCATTCCTAAGCAGCAGTAACAGTACAAAAAATTTCCACTGTCTGAAACAGCATTCATAAGAAAATTAGAAATGATGCTATAATAAACTATATAATCATAGTGTTAGAACAATTCAGTAACTCTATTCATACACACAATATGGAAAGCCTGCATTCAAACTCAGACACAAAAAATGTATGAAAATACTATCATAATCACTCCTATACTTCAAGCTGATGCTTATCATATTAGCTCCAAGTCTCAAATATCATTTGTATTACATTTCTTCAGAAATGTAACAGAAATAAGAAAAGATAAAGTAATAATCAAAATCTACATTGTTCAAATTTACTACAAAGCTGAAGCTTTGAAACTGGGTAAAACACAAATAAATTAAAAAACCAACAACTTATAACATACAATTTCTTGCTTCCTGTGAATATACAAGGAAATCTGGTCCACTATGAAGGAATTTGTCAAACACCCTTGAGACCCTGTACAGCTCTGTGCTATTTATTTTACTTCATTGATCATGACTAAAATAAAATAAGTTTTCAGACTAATAACATTTATACTGTGAAGTCCTGACCACAAAATGGCATTTTCTTATCCATACAAAGGAAGTGTAATTATCCACACAATGAAATCTAGCTCAGATTCAGGAAATTCAGAAGACTATCTATTTATTTAATTTCTGTTAATTGATCCAACTTTTAATAATGTGCTGTTTACAGTACAAACTAACTTACATCCTTAAGTATGTTACTGATAAATTGTTAAGACATTTTTCACAGAAGTTACATTGACAGAAATGCAACACAGCTCCTCTAGCTTATTTTCCCATCAAATGACAACAGAAATTATCCTGCTCCATAAGTTCCTGTGCTACATGTTATGCACAAAGGCAAAACTCTACAAATATTACCTGAGCAAATTAAAGCATCCTCTCTTTACACCAGGACAGGAAGCCTTGCTGCTGCCAGCACAACTGTTACTGAGCCTGCTAGAGACCCTTTCCATTCTGCCACTCCCTGTTAGTACATCTGGTTAGACTTTATTCTGAAACTTCAGGTTTTGTGCATGCCTATGTATAGATATGTACACATTTATATACATATGTATATACATGTAGAAGAACTTGATCTTTCCTCAAAGACAAACTTTCCTTTATAGGGTTCATTTATCTAGCAAAGAAAAAGCCTTACATATCAAGTCCCATAAGGATTGTATTGAAATGTTACTTTTTTAATGCATAAAATTTACAACTTAAAGTCTGACTGTATTAGGAAACTACTAATTTAACTATGAATTCTCTGCCAATCTCAAACATATGCCTCTTGATACTTAATATATTGTACCTAACACTGTAATCAGTGGTTTTATTAAAAATTAAAGGCAGTCTTTCTTTTTTAAATATTAGGCTGAATTTAATTGACAGGACGAACCTGCTGGATTTCCCCATTAATTTCATTAGGTCAGTTATTTCACTATCTCCTAGCCATTATAAATAATTTCAGCACCTCTCATCCTTAAAACCTCTACTTTCTTGACAATTGATTTGTCTTCACTATATTCTAGAACACTCTTAAATTACCACATATTAGAAAACATGTATTCTTTTCAAGAACTCTAAAAATTCTTCATTGGTAACATACATCAAGGAACACAGGTGTCTATCTGCTACAGATAGAGGAAAGCTTTTGCTTTTTACAGCAGTATGGCAGATCTAGACCCCACAGATGTATACTGGGCTATGAATAAATGCTGCATTCTTCTCTTGAAATGATAATCCAGATTCTCATGCATTTTTTTAAATGAAAGGTCTCATAAACATGACATGTTAAATTATTCCACATGGGATTTGGTCCACAGCTCACCTTTCTAGTTTCCAGCTGAGCTTCTTCTTGGCAGCACTCCCTGCAGAACGGATCCAACTGATTCAGATTGAACTGCCCCAGAAGATTGCAAGAACTGCACAGCAAGTTACTGGAGAAGCCCAGCTCTCTGCAAGCTTCTGATGACAATTGTGCTCCATAAACACTTACCTGAAAGTCAATACAGTGTTACACTTAGTATTTATTTTTTTAAAGATGACTTTAAATGCTTTAATGATTAGAAAGAACGCATTAGTATCTTGTGACTGTTTTACAGCAATGCCTAAATGGTAAGCCCAAGGGCTCAAACACCACCCTACTGAGAAGGGTCTTAAACTAACAGGGAATTCCAGACACTCATAATATGGACATTTCAAGGGATCAGACATAAGGCCAATACTTTCCTGGGGTTTTTTTTTTCGGGTTGCATGTGAGTGAGAAAGAACCAATCAAAACACTAACTG
>WBND01000253.1:1231414-1244845 GCA_013398595.1 Tychaedon coryphoeus
GGGCCGGCGGCTCTGCACAACGGGCTGTCCGCGGCAGCCTTGGCCTCTGAGTTCATTTGTTTGCTCTGGGAGGGCTGTGAGAGGTCGGTGCCGGGGAGGCGAACGTGTCTGCGGTGTCTGCGCGGGTTTTGTCCGGCGCGCCGCGGTGCTCGCGGCCCTGGAGCGGCCGGCCTGCGCTCCTCGGGCACCTGGCGAGGCGGAGAGCAGCGGCCGTGCCGCCCAGACTGAGGCTGGTGCTGCTGCTGCAGTGAATTACCGTCTTTTGCACATCTGATTTCTAATTCAGACGTTTTACTTACGCTGGGCACTGTAATGGAAAGCACGGTGTAAAGAAAAGAAAGATAAAGATATTGCTCCTAATGACAAATGAGTAAATTGTTTAACTCTCATTTATTGTAGGATGTTATTTTCTGTGTTTACTGAGTGTAATTAGGGATATCCTAGACTGTCACTGAGCTGTACTTCAGTGAATAGCGATGAACTAGAAATCTCTTGTGTAAAATTTCTTCTACTTTTCCTGCCTTAAAAGGATATTTTTAGAGTAACATCTGCCTGGCAGGTAACATCTTACTGCTTGGTCTGTTGTACATAGGGCTGCAGAACTTGTAAAGATTTTACATTGCTTAATTAAGGGTCTCCAGGATGTGAAAAAACACCATTCTCAACCTAGTTTGTGGTGCCTAGAAGTTGAGAAAACAGAGCACTGAGACTTCTGGTGTATACAAGATAAGGAACTGGTTTGCAAACATTGTGGATTTGCTTTCTCCTATTATTTGACTGTACTAAGATATTTAGATTATTGACACTAGTTAATAGTGTAAGTTTGTAGGAAGAGAAGTGCACATCGTGTTCCTTCTGGTGTTAACAGTAGAAGTGGATTTGAGTGACGTGGGAAGTTTAACAATGAGTTTTTAACAGAGTCCACATAACTTAACGTTGAGCTGTATGAATGCCATTGGGATTTTACTTCACAGCATTTCTTTTCCACTTCACTCTCTCTGAACTGCATATTAGCCATTAGGGCCCTGGAAATTGCTGTGGTTGACTGCATGAGTTGAGGGAGGCCCTTACTCTACATATTTGTCAACTGAAAATTCTTGCTAATTATAATTGAGATTTTTTTTTTTGCAGGGTCTCAATAACTCAATAACTCTCAATAACTGTAAACAAACATTTGAATAAGAAAATGAATGAAATTGGAAGATAAAGCAAGCATTGCCATAGTGCTGAAGGTTCAGTGATATTTGTGTACATCTGCTTTAAAGTGGTTCATAGCCATGACTTCAATGCTTCTATTGCTGACAGTGTGTGTTACTTTAGGGGAATCTACCTGCTGTCATGAAAAGAATAATATAATACGTGTGAGAATGAAGAATTTTGCTGGTAAAACTTCTTCCTCCTTAATATATATGCAATGGACATGTTTGGCTTACATATTTAGAGAACTAAAATACTTTGGGACAAGAATTTAATTGCTATCTTCTGCTGATTTTATTTTTTAAGGAGAAGGGAAAACTATTGTGAAGTTTCTTGAAAGTAAGATGGAAAGATTTGCTTTGTGTGCAAATTACTGGTGGCTCTCCAAAACCCGTGGAAGGAAGGGGCAAAGGACTTTCTGCAGCAGCTTTGAACTTGGATTCCAGTTTTTAGTGTGAAAGTATGCTTTGTTAAAAAGCTTCTAGCTGTCTGAATGTCTCTCTTATCACATCTTTGGTATGTATTTTATGACTAGCAATTGTTATTTACCATCATGATTGGTTAGATTTCTACTGAGCTGCATTATGGAAAATGGTTTTCTCCAGATCAAAGTAATTAATTGGCTTAATGCACTTGAAAGCTAATTTTTCTCCCTGCCTCCTAAAAGAATGGTGTGGCTGTGTGTGAAGTGATGCTGTGATTTGAGGGTAAGGATGAAGTAGCTCTTTTGGTCTTTGTGTTTCAGTGGGTGCTTTATGTCAGAGGTCTCATTGCACAGTGTTTGGGGATTGGGTTTTGAGCTATGCCATGTGTTTGCCTTGATATATCATATGATAAACTGTCATCTTGGAAAGTTCTTGTAAGAGCTGGGCATTGGCTAGGAAAACCAAATGACTTCAGATTTGATAGCAAAGTAATTGTGAAGTCTTATCAACAGTTCTAAAAATGTTCAACTGTACTGTCAGACAGAAAGGGTTTTATCCAAATCCTTCGCCTATGAGCAACTTCAGATTCTGTAGTGAACAGTTGGGGGCCTTCATTTCAGTTTAATAACTTAAAATATCTTGCCTATAAGGTGAAATTGGAGCATGTTTCTGGGTGAAAAAAGAATGGGAACCTCTTTTTTTTTTCTGTAAGACTTTGTGTGGGTGAACTTGGTCACTGTGGCAGACTTCTTAGTTGAGAAGTATAGGGCAAATAAGCAAATGGCCGTCACAAAGGCTGCTGCTGCTTTTTGTGACAAAATTGCTATGATCCTTTAAAAGGGTATTTCTAAACCTGTGGGCTTTTTCATATGAAAAATAATTTCCTAATTAAAACAAACGTAAATCAAAATATTAATTTTAACTTCTTTGTAGCTCTTTACAAGTAGCTTGTATTGGTGAGATCACAAGCAGAGTGCGAACAATTTGAATATTTCTTTGGTGAGATTTCTACCTACAGCTGTTAATCTTTCATATTATTTTCAGGTTTACATGATAAATTAGCATGCTCTCCAGACTAAGCTGTCCCTAATTGCCAGTGAGAACTTTAATGTTTTTATTTAAGCCTGGTGTAGGTATGTGTCTGTTACCTCTAAATGCGCAGCCCTAATAGAGAATATTGCACATGAAAGGCAAATGTTGAGGTTTCACAGTTTTTTGTGGAACAGAAGTAATGTCTGACTGCCCCTTTTGGGTTTAGGAAGCCTACTGAGTGCAGCTCTGCCTTTGGTACAAATTGACCTAGCATTTAACATGTTCAATGTGTACCATGCCATCTCCTGCATTGCCATTAATATTTGTTGGGAGTTAGATCAAAAGAATGATCCAGCTAGATGTAATCCATCCCTATCTTCTCTTCCCTCCCCATGATTTTGTGATTTATTGGTGGGGAGAAGAAGAGGGAAGTTCATGTGTGTTCTAGTTCTTCTGTTAATAGTGTTTTACAGCACCAAGCACTAGAAACACTTCAGGTTTGGCCAAGGAAGTGGAGAAGACAGTGTCTCATTTGAGGATTGAGGTCTGTAGGATTGATGAGAGAAGGTGAGGATAGGACGTGGAGAAGGATTGCTTTTTGGTGGGGGGGAAATGAAATAATAATGCTACTCTATAGCACTTCAATTACATTTACATATTGCATTTGGAAAAAGTCTTTGTCTGAGAAACACAATGTACCATAACCATAAGCAAGGACTGAACCTGCTTCAGATCATGTTGAAAAACTTCTTACAATGGGGGAGTGTTTCTTCAGTTAAATGATAAACAAAATAATGGCTCATATCTGTTAACTCAGCACCTTGAATTCAGTGTATAGAAGTCTGTCATTTAAAATAAATCCTTAATATTTTACTTTTAATTTTTTTTTTTTTTAAATACTTAAATGATTTGAAAGGCTAAGGCTCTTTTCATTAGCCCAGGAAAGAAAATTTAATTGTTGATTTATTGCCAGATTGAAAAAAAGAAATTAAAGTAGTTTTTTAGCATATGTGACCCTTGTTAGGGTAGTATCTTTTTAAGCACTGTGTGCCTAAATAAACACTGTTCCCTTGAAGTTGAAGGATTTAACTTCCCAATTACTAAGTCTTACGCTTTATGGACATACGAGATTTTCTGCTTTTTTGGGATGATGAAATGATAGGCATTTCATGTTTCCTTTATTTAAAAATAAAAAAATCTCCTGTCTATAGGCCTGCCTGTTGCATGTTGTTGGAAAACCTCTCAGAAAACTTACTAAGTTGTCCAATATAGCATGCATGGTTCCTTAGCATATTGTTATTTTTGTAATTGAACATTTATAAAGAAGGACATAGAACATTTATAAAGAGGATTTTGTAATTGCTGGCAGGTCTGGCCACACACAGCTATGCAAATAATTTCCTAGATTTTTTTCTAAATATTGCCTGTTACACAGTAATTATTATTTGCTGCTGAGTAGCCCAAGGCATTCCTTCAGAAGCTGTTTTATTGTATACTGGGTTTCCTGAAATAAGAATTGGAGTGCTGCTTCCTTAGTATGTCTCCATCCAGTGGAACTTTTTTCCACTTTGTCTTGCTGGTTTTATCATACTTTTTCACTTGGTTCCCTCTTACCATTGCCTTTCACCATGCCTCTGGTTGCCCCAGAAGGTTTCAGAATAAATTTTAAACTACTCCCTTACTACGAATGTACTTCCCATTGAAAACTGTGATGCTGAGCAATTTGAATTATGAATTTTGTTCTTACGTTGTTGTTTGTGTTTTTATATTTCTTTATAACTTTTTGGGGAATAAATGTTGCAGCTGTTGTTGTTCTATTTTCTGTGAGATTGGTAATGTCTGCACATTCCCAAGCACACACCAAGGCAGCTCAGACTTGCTGTTGTGGTCTGTGCCGTGATCTCACCCCCTTTTGCTGGTACCCCAACAGCTGGTTCTAACAGTGGGAATAAGGGGCATAACTTTCTAAAATATCTTTCCCCTTCTGAAAGGCTGTATGTGAGAAACTTCAGGATTGTTGGACCTACTTTGCAGGCATTGTGCTTGTAGTGAAATAACTTGGTAATTTGGTGATGTGCTGAGAGCTGTGCCTTCACTTCTAATAGGAGATGCTGTGCTGAAGAGTTGTATCAGGGGATATTTTTGTTAGAGAAATTTTGAGGGCAGTTCTGAGAGATTAAGTAGACTTGAGAAAACAGATGAAGCACCTCCAAGTCGCTCCCAGTCCCTCCAGCCATGGGCAGTGGATGAAGTAATCACTAAGTAAGGCACTCTATCCTTGTGGATTCTCCATTGAAAAAGGCCAGATTTGGGCCAGTACATGTCTATGTTACTTAGTAAGGCGCAAATTTAAGTTGAAGAGCAGATAGAACTACAATACCATTCTCTGTGGAAATACTGGAAAAGAGACATATTAGCAGTTACCTCTTTAGGACAGAAAAGGTTTGTGGGACAGTCAAAGGAATGTGGGTACCGTGTTCTTCTTCATTGTGAATTAATGCAACATTCAAAATTGGTGATGATAGCTGTGAGATCGTTTAGCTGTTAGTTCAAGGCTGACAACTTCAGGAGAGGAAGGGTTCCAACGAGTTCTGCATCCTGTTCTTCCATATCATTGTTGTTTTACTTAGGAAGATAGATTGGGTTATTTCAATAATGAAATACCTGGCAGGTTTTCGCACTGTGCTTAGCACTTTAAAAGAAAAACTGGTAACACTACTGGAAATCAGAAAAAACTACACTTAATGCCTTTATTTACTCTGTGCTACAGCAACTAAAACAACAGCATTAGGGCATAATGGCATGCTGGTGCTCTTTGATTTTCTTGTCTATTTTCTACTCTGAGCATGGCAAAAGTAAGTGAAATTTTCACATCTGCAATATACCTCTGAAATCCTACGATTGGAAGTTCCTATGTCTTTTTTTTTTTTTCCTTAGCTCTCACTGAAGGCTAGTATACATATACTGCCTGTCCAGAAGAGACCTTGTTGAACTAGGTAAACCTTGGATTTATTGTAACAGATGAAACCACTGCTTTCCAGTTTATCATGGTTGCCAAGGGAAGTTGAGGATGCCCCATCCCTTGGAGTGTGTAAGGACAGGTTCTGCACCTCTCTGAGCAACCTGCTCATGTGCAAGGTGTCCCTGCCCATGGTGGGGATGTTGGGATTAAATGATCTTTGAAGTCCCTTCCAACCCAAGCCATTCTGTGGTTCTGTATACGTGTGAAGTGAAATAAATTGTAGAATTTTTTTTTCCATATTTCAGGAAACTGACATATTTGAAGCTGGATTTTTTTTTCTTTTTTCCCTTATATAGTTTTGTATTGCCCCTGGCTATTGAAGTTAGGGACATCTGAGCAGTTCATGATGAAGTAATTTCCATATCTACTGACTGGAAGCCATGAGTCACTCACAGCTAGACTTATTGTGGCCACACAAGGTCTTGTCATCCAATAATGAGCATCTTCCCTCAAATTCTTGCTTCTCTTTAGGAAATAGGTGGCTTTTGCATATGGAATCCTCCATGTATTATCACTTGAATGGATCAAAAGACAGTCTTTCTGTGTAACTGTGTGCAATCTGTAGTTTTTGTCACTTATCTAAAGTGTATTTAAACCTTGTCAAAGCAGTATTAAAATAGTGATAAGAGCTTTGCTTGAAATCTGTTTATATATCTGAAATACTAGCTTGGCAAGCATAATGAGAGTTCCATGCAGTAGAAAAATAACTGAACTAGTACGTGTATTTGCATTATTTTTTCAACTGGAAATAAAAGATAAAACACTGAGTGAAAGGACTCCAGTGTTTAGAGAGAGATCTGAAATTTGGCCAGCTGGCTGCAGCCTTTCATAAATATGTACAGACTCTTAGCTTCAGTCTGGGGGACAGGCAGTATCTTTTTCAAACCCTCAGCTTCATGTGGTGCTCAGTCCCACCCATTATGTTAGAATTGCCCACTCCTGAAAACCTGTGGCTCTGTGAAGCCGTTGTGTTCAGAGCCCAGCATCTTGAGAGGCATTCAGAGAAGTATTCACTCACTTAGGAGAGAAAAGCAAACTTCTTTCCTTGCTGGAATTGGCCTAGCTGGTTCTTTATTCACCCCCCAGCTCCTCTCCACTTGACCTTTAATTTCTGGAGAACTCAAATCCCTCCATTTGGCATTCCTATCAGTAATTGCCTGTATCAAAATAACTGCCAATGCTGATTAAAAGTTGGTATGCCCAGGTGTAGGGGAATAGTTTGGAAGGACAGTGCAGAAGGCAGTCTTTCCCAATGAATTACAGCTGTACTGATTGCTGAGGAGTGGAAACAGCCTTGCCTGCCCAATGAGGATGGGGGTTATAAAAGAGTGGGGCAGCTAGCCTGGAGTTGAGGACTTGGAGATTTCTGCAGTCCAGGAGGGAGGCTGCTGGCTGTGCTGCAAGGGATGTGTGGTCATGCAAAGGATAGATAAGGTGAGGAGCTGCTGTGTGAGGGACAGACAGGGTTAGGTGGCCAGGTAAAGGACAGGCTGGGGTTTAGCCAGTCATGCAGAGAGAAGGAGTCAGTGCTGTGCTGTGTGCCTGTAAGAAAAGGAGTCAGAGTTGCCTGAGAGAAGGCATGAAAAGTTTTTAATAAAGGAGTAGTGATGGTGCCAGTTGTGACTGTCTCTACATAATTACTACACCCAGGCACTTCCCTGAAGATACCATGTGTTGGTACTCACAGAAGTATTCCTGTTGCACACATTTGCATGGCTTTGTGTTGGGAATATGCTGACAGTCAGGACTTCAGTGGTACTGCAGGGTATGTCCCTGAATGTCAGGGACTGCCTTCATATTGAGTTGTATCTATGTTACCAAGGGATTATTTCATTGCTAGAGTCAAACTTTTTGTGGCTGTAAATTAAGAGCATGCTTTTACCATACAGGTATTGTTTGCAGATGTGTCTGCAGACAACCCAGCTTTTAATAGTCTTTAGTATTCAGCATATTATTACTGTCCTTACTTTGCAATATCCTTGTGTCATCATGGTTTCAGTAACATTACTGCTATAACAATTATTAGTCAAGCTTTCTGGTACTGATAAAATTCTTTGTAAGTAGCTAGAAGTCTAGAGCAGTGAAAGAATTCATAAGATAATTAAGTTACAAGAAGTATTTGGAAAGAACTTTTCTATCACTTTGGCCCAGTCTTTGCCTTCCTTCTTCATGTCCACTTTCTATATCTGGTTAGAGTTTAAAATGACAGCTGACATCCTTTTTTTTTTTCATCAGCTTGCTGTTTAATTCTGAATACTAATTTGTGTTGAAACATATGTAAAACTTAAGTGCTGTTTTGATAAAACAGCTTTTGATGATTTTGAAGTGTTTATGCAAACCTTGTGCATAATTGCTGTAAAACTGTAAAGAGTGTGGGGATGGGTTCTTAGGTTCCTTAAATTAAAATGCATATATTCTCTATTGACTTCTGTAGTGGCTTTTCTCTCAGATGATCTTATTTTGTTTTTTCCTAATGTATATAAAAATACATGGAGAGTATGGAGTATATAAATTTATCATATATAATCCTTTGAAATATAAATAGGATGTGTGTATGTGTTCCTCACTCTTGTTGTCTGTGTTTTCTGATGTAATACAGGACAGATCTTTCTTGGACAGCAGATTGAAAGTCAGTAGCATTTCATTTCACTTTGAAAAAGGTGCAAAAAGTTGAGAAATTGGACAAAGATAATGCTCATGCATCTCACTTTCTGCAAAGTGAAGGGGAATCCAGTTTAATTATCATTTCCCTTCCTCTTTTAATATTTCTGTTTTGGTTTTTTTTCTGGATATGTTGTTATTGAACATATTCAGGACAATTGCATGAGTATCATATGTATTTTCATTGAAATATTTCCATTTCTTTACATTAACTCTGTGGAGGGCTTGGGAGGAAGAAGTCTCTTTTTGCATAACATGGAATTTGCAATTGGTTTTAATATACAAAATCTTAACAATTGATTATATTAGAGTTGATATTGATTATTCATTTTAAGCAAAGGATTTCACTAATTCTGAGAAGGATTTAGAAATTTAGAGTAAAAGTCAAAAGGTAGGATGTGAAAATGTTAGGATCTTATTCAGACACATTCAATAGACAAAAAATTGCCTTCATAATGAAACAATGCACTAGGATTTTGGCTCCTTCAGAATTTGAGTGACAGATGTAAATTAGGGAATTTTTTTTGGATAGTGTAGTTTAAAAGTTTTTATTCTTTCAAGAAAAGGGGATTAATATTTGCAAAAGCTGAGGCCAGACATGTCCTTACTTTGTCTGGAGTAAAAGTAATATCTCAGTTTTATTCCCAAGCTGAAGGACAAAAACAGTATACCCTGTCTCCTGACCAAAACACTCTTAAGCACAAGCAGATGATCACTTTCTGAAGATGTGGTTTTGTACATGGCACAGAAAATAGCTTGTATGAGGATCTGAATTTTTGGAAACAAAGCCATAACATCAGATTTTTTGTATGCTGGTGTTGAGTGAAGTGCTTCATTGGTAGAATCTTATTTCAGCTGCACTTCCCAGTGAGAACTTCAGAGCCAAGGTTTTTCAGCATCTCATCTGTCAGTAAGCCTTCAGCAGTGTGCACTGTTAAAAAGTGTGAAAAGTTATTTTCCTGGCAAAATACCTACAATATAATTATATTCTTGATACATTATCCTAGGAACTGAGATGGCCATAGCACTAAAATGCTTTCCCATAATCAATTTAGTGCCTTTGATAATATTCAATGTCTTAGAGTTTGCCCCCTCCCCCCCTTTTTTTTTTAAATTAAAACCAAACAAAAGACCTTTATAAAGCCCTCCTCCTTATCTGAGAATAATTTAGTCTGTTTTAATAGATTTTAGTCAGAGTAGCAATTTTGTATTGTTTGTTGATTCTGCTAACAAGGCAAGCTTTTGAGGATAAGTACCTAATAAATAGTTTGCTGTTTTATGATGAAGTGATTAGATCTTGCTGTCCAATTTGATGACTTCAAACTGTTTGTAGTGGGATTGGACAGTATATTTTTTAACTCCATTTCACTTAGCATTTCAAGAGTAGATGTGTATTTGCTGTTTGAAGACTTCCTGTCATAAAAATGACCTTTTGGTGTATAAATATTTAAGAGGAATTAGAATGCTTTGTAAACTTACTGGTTTTTTTATCAAAACAAGTATTTTATAAAAAAATACTTCTGAGTGTCTCTCCCTTTGGTGCCCACATTGTTATCTTATGTGCTAAATTGCACTCAGCTGTTGGTTTGAGTGAGGATAAAATTGCTCTGGTGTTTTCTCAGAGCCTGTTTAGGTTTAAAGTTAACTTCAGCAGGAGTGTATTTTATATTTTTGTTTGATCAAGCTGTAAAAAGCACCCCATAGAATTTCTGGCATACTACTTGAGTTATACCTGTAAACAAGGGTTTATTGTCTGTGTTGAATGTGTATGCAGTAGTCAGGTGTTTTTGGCTAAAAGTACCTTATCTTCTGGTGGGCTAGTAATATTTGTTCTTGTCCTTGAACTGCCCCACAAACACAGATTTTGAGCCAAAAGCAGAGGCTGAATGACCAGAAATACCTGTCTAAGTTTACAATTAAACACAGCAGTGTTCATGACCTGTCATGTCTGGTATGATCTTTGAAATTATTCAATGGCCAAAGCAGTTAGGGTTATGTAAAACCTTCTGCATGGAATTCAGTTGGAGCTGCTCTTACTAAAAAAAAAATTTCCATATTGAGGAAAGATTTTGGAATGGTTGATGAAGTAAAATTTCTGCCAGTCATAGAGGGGCATAAGAGGGCTGGAGAAGAGCTATTGAAGTTAGCAGAGGATGTGTGAAGTGTTCTCCCAGCAGTGTGCCTGCCTCTCTGGCAGGAGAGTATCACCCCAGTGATAGCCAGGGTAGTAACCAGAGCTCCTCCACCAGCAGGAATCAGAGCTTGGAGCGTGAAGTTAAAGCACTTTTGATTTCAGTTGAGTTTAATGCTTTGGGCCTTGAGCTGCAGAGATGCATGTGAGCTGCATGTTTGCTTCTGGACAGGAAGGGACAGCCATCCCTTCTCCAACCCAGAAAAAAAAATGGTCCAGGGTACTAGTCAGGCTTCTTGGTTATTCCTGAGGTTTGTTAAGTGAGTTTGGCCTAAGGGCAAATTTATCTTTTAATGACATGGTCAGACATAGAGGAGAGCATTAAAAATTACCTTCTGGAGAGGGTAAGAGAAGGATGTGTATGCGAGGATCAGTGCAACTTTTGCATTTATGAGCTACCCAGAGTCTTTCTAATCCCAACAAAAAACAGTAAATATGGGGGAATATGCTTATTTTCGAGGCTGGCTTCACTAGTTTAACACTCTGAAAATGTACTTGTTTCTGACTCCTATTGCTGTCATTTACCCTCTACAATGCCATTAAACTCTTCTCTCCTTTCTGATACGAAAAACCAGCATAAAACTGAAGTATTGCTTTAAGCACAAAGAAACAATAAATCAAACAGCAAAACATTTAAATGTATTCTCTTCTGGTTTTCCTGTCTGTGCTTTCCAAACCATACTCTGAAAAATATGGTCTCGCTGACATGCTTGTGGGGGCATTTTTCTAAACATTTGTGGTTGCTGGAGCAACCCAAACCATTGTTTCTGCTGATTTTTATGTGCCTACTTAAATGTGATTGTGTAGTGCAGATGGCAAGGTAGTCTTAATATGAGAATTAAGAAAGAAAAATAGATGATAAATTATTCACATATCAAGTTTAAAAAAAATGTGTGAAGGAAGAATGAAGATATTGAAAGATGTCTGAGGTTTTTTTCCTTGTTTTAACCCATAATAAAAAGCCCTTGGAAACTGAATGACTAAGGATCATTAGTGGTGATTATGTGGAGGTTTTAAGTATGTGCACACTTTGGGGTTGGAAGCTTGTATCAAGGTTGCAGTTGAAAGCACATATTGTTTTGCAGTAAGTAATATGTAATAAATTTCTTAAACTGGTGCTATAAAATATTCATACAATATAGTTGTTTCAATGGAAATGATGAGAAAAGGTTCTAAATGTTAAGTGAGATTGAAATTTTAGTTTTCAAGAATGAATCTAGAAAAATGGCAAACTTTTTCTAGACTTGCTTCTTCTCATTATATATCTTAAAACAATGTAGAAATAAAAATAACATAATGTGCTTTTGAAGTATGAGAACCTGCTGAATGTCTGACGACATGTGAGCAACAAAATAAGTATTCTTATAGCAGCAGGAATATGAAATAAAGTGATTGTTCCTACTTCTTTTACTTAATATATATTAAGTGTTTGCATGTAAATATAAACATGAGATGGCACTCTAGAGATAATTACTCTGCAAAAGAAATGTATATGAACAGCCTCTCAGCCAGGAATTGGTTTGGATGAGTTTTCTGGCTTTGATGGAATTGCTTATCTACAAACTCTGCAAATTGTCTTAAAATCTTTCAACCTTTGTTGTAACAGGTTCCACAATTAAATAGGGACCTAAATTAGCTTTTCTATAGGAAAATGCCTAGTCCTTATAAATATGGATTAGGCAGGTCTACCAGGTAATTTAAAGTTTTACTGGTGGATAACGGTTAACTAAGTAGAGACCTAAAACCATATCAAGAGATTGTTCTTTTTCATTTGGTCAAAACCTTGTTACAATGAATTTGAGGAACTGAAAAAAAAAAAAAGCCTGTGGTGTTTAAGGATTAAAATGCATTGATTTCAAACTTGACTAATCTTGTTCTATTGTGTCATTTCAGTTGCATCCTTTGTAATTTTCCTCTGGTATGTAATATATATGGTGATTTGATTTTAAGCAAGTGCATTCTGTTCAAGATGGAATGTGGTGTATGCTAGTAAGTTCTCTTTTAATCTTCATTTTGGGGAGACCCTCATAGAAGTTTTGAGTGTTTACTTTGGTTTCAGAGCAAAGGATCTTGGTTTTGGGCAATTTAGGTAAAAAAAACCCCATGATTTGAGGGTAATTATTTTCTTAAGTTTATCACTGCTTCCTGTTTGATCTAAGTGCATGGTTAAAATTAGCTAAAAGTATCACAACATTCCTTGAAAAGTGTGGCTCTTAAATTGTTACCAAATGCAAAGTTGTCAGGAGTTCTGTCATCCAGGAATTGTTAGCAAGTGCCAAAGAGCATATGAATTACTTGCCAAAAGCATCCTTGATAAGTGTAGCTGTTTTTATCTAACAGTTTATTTAGGAAACAAGTAAGTTTGCTCTTTTCCAAACTGTGACTAAGCTTATTGCAATCATTATACATCTTAGTGCACTTTTTTATTGCATACTGCTCCTTGACAGCAGTAGTGATCTTACAAATGTAGAAGTTGGTTAGGCTTTTATTTTTTTTTAGATAAAAAATAGGATGACTGTTTTTGATCAGGCTAAATTGCACTTCAGTCCTCACTAAGTGTTCTGTCCCTGTAACCTCCAGTATTCATCATGGAGTGTTTGTTACATGAAGTAGTTGTGTTTCCAAGCTAGAATCAGACTCACATTTTGTATAGGGTAGCAGTTAGGATTCTTAGCATTTTGACTTTGATTTTTGAGGTAGGCTTGTTTGATCTGCAGGCTTATTTTAGGTGAAATTAGGGAATCACTGGGTTGGAAGAGACCTTCAAGATCGTTGGGTTGAACCCATGCCCTGCACCTCAACTAGACCGTGGCACTGAGTGCCACATGCAGGGATGGTGATTCCACCACCTCTCCAGGCACTTTATTTTTTACTTCCAGTACTTTAGAATACTTTATTTTTTG
>WBND01000254.1:0-97687 GCA_013398595.1 Tychaedon coryphoeus
TTCACTTTGTTTCCTCCCTCTTACTTTTTCATTTGCCTGCTTTTTGACCCTTTGTCCCTTCTGTTTGGATAACAGCTACTCCAGTTCACTAATCCCTTTCTTCTTCCCACCCTTCACCTCTCTGCAGAGTTACACATCCCCTTTGTTATCTCGGTGGGTTTGCAGTGCTCCTCCCTTGATCTGTGCCACAATTTCCCTCTGCAATCAGCTGAAGCATTCCCAAACTGCTGCTGTCTCACTTTGAAGCCCAGCTGCAGGCTCCTGGCGTGGTGGGCTGCTCTGGGGGTGTATCACTCACAGAGGAGGGAAATGCAGGCTCTGCCTCATGATCAGTACAGGGAGGCAGGAGAGCACACTCTTGCTCCAGGCACAGAACTTGGTGCCGTATTCGCTTTCTTGCCTAAGTGTTTCCAGCTATCATTTTCATGTATTAACATATTTTAATAATGCCCAAAGACTTTGTGATGCATTAAAAAAATGCAAATGATGGGATTGAGTGTCAGGTTGTTTGCAACAGAAAAGAGAGATGAATAGAAAAAGTGAGAAAGAGTGCATTTCATACATCCCCTATGTTCCAGCCTTAAAGCATGACTTTGTGAGGCTGCAAGTCTAAAATCATGAGAGAAGCATAAAGAGGTGGCAGAGGGATCTTTTCTCATGTTTTTGGAGCTGCTAAACCAATCATTCATAAAGCAGTTTTGATAGCTTTAGGTAATTTCTGTTCAACAACTTGTTACTAAACAAACAAAATGTCTGTTCTGGAGACCAGCAAATGCAATTGCAGTGAGTAGATCTGTAGGAAGACTCCGCTGTAAGACACTTAATATTTCCTCATTAAATGATTCAGATTTTTTTTCCTTCTAATACTCCTACAGCTGGAAGTCATAGAAAAGTAAAAGTGGATAGATGAGGACAGCCTGCATCTGCTCCAACAGCTTTTTTTTTTCAATATCATCCATGAATAGTCAATGCATTAATAAACATTGGTAGGCAATGACATGCTAGTGGAGTAAAAAGAATGGCGCAGGAAAATTAAATTGCAAACTAAAAAGCACTAGCAGAATACTTGGGAAAATCAACCATTCTGGTCTCTAGTGTGTATAAGTATCAAGCCTCTAAGTATCAGAAGATATAATTAAAGCAGATGAGTGCCCTTAAAGTTATCCTAGTCTCAAAACAGGAGTGTTTAAGATACCATGGAGAGAAATAGAAGACAAAATTAAGTGCAATTTTTCAAATACAAAAGAGGAACCCTATCCATCCCCAAAATGGTGGTTGTTTTACAAACTCTGTCTGTGCTTCTAAATACCTGTATGCATTTGATTGCACATAGAAGTTTTACAGCCAGAGAGATCTCCAATATCTAATCTGAAAACAGGTCTGGTTTGGGAGACAAGAGACTGAGCAGACTTTGCTGCTGGCTGCTTTTTGACAGTCATTTCAATATATATAGCGGGAAATATTCTAGTAAAACTGCCTTTTGTTGGAATATATAATTTTATTGATTTATTTCAGTTCAACTTATTCATTTATTCACAGTATTAGGAGGGGTGAAAATTATGCTTTGTTTAAGGAGGGAGAGAGTACAAAGAGGGCCAGTTTGAAGCAGATCAAGTGGTCAAACTGGACAGTTGTTATACAAAATTGCTCAGAGGCATGCCAGAACCTATGATTAACTTTTGTGGGATCAAATCACACTCATGTCAACAAAATCCTGATATTAGGATGTAGGGGGTTATTTCTTTATAAGATAATTACAGTAAGCAGAAAGTCTCCTCTGCACAAGTTGCCAGGCTGCACCATGGTCTGGTGTCATGATGTGAGCAGAGGCTCTTGGGGGTGCTTTGCTTTTCTGTCCTTATTGCCAGGTAGGCAAGGGGGCTTTCCTGAAGTGTGTCAACTAAAAATAAAGCTAAACCTCCTCTGTTAAATAAGCAGAATGTATCCTTAGGCTGAGGAGTGGTTATAATTGGGGTTTTCCCACCATTTATTCTCTTTAGTTAAATTGCTATCAAGCAGTTTATGTCTCTTTGCATATGAATTAGGTGGCAGAGTTGTCCAGTTTGAAAATGTGACTGCAATAAATGAGCTTTTTTTCAAGAGCCCAGCTATGGGAGGAGAGGATTAAAGAGCCATGTGAAGTATTTTAAGAAGCATTTTAACCAGGCTGTAATCACATATCATTCTTCTATTATTTTGCATGAAATAACTGCTCTAGATAGGCTGCACAACTCCCTTCCTGAATTACAATGGCAGGAGAGAGTTGTTTACTATTCCCAGCTCTAAAGCTTTCCTGCTGCATGGGGGCTGATTGGTGCTTATGGCTGTTTGCAGAAGGGCTATTTAATCAAATAAAACAGAGCCCATTCCCCACTGAGTGTAAGAGAGAGAGAGAGACATATCAATCCCAGGGGCTGTATCAAGATGGGTGGAAAACACAATGCATTTGTAATGAAAAACCCAGTAGATAAGCAGCTGTATTATTAAAGTCTGTAAGGGTTCTGGTCATAGCATCAATCAAAGGCTAGAAGATTGTGTTGTTTTATCTCTCTGACCTCAGAGCAGGATTTCCTTGTAATGCAGCCATGGTTTAACCCCAGCCCTACACAGCCACTCTGTCACTTCCCCTCACTTCAGGGTGGGGGGGAGAGCCAGCAGAGTAAAACTGAGAAAACTCATGGCTTGAGATAAAGACAGTTCAATAAGCAAAAAGAAAGCCACAAAAGCAACCAAAGCAAAACATGGAATCCGTTCACCACTTCCCACAGGCAGGCAGGTGTTCAGCCATCCCCAGGAAAGCAGGGCTCACGTGTAACAGGTACTTGGGAAGGCAGACACCATCACTCTGAGTGTTCCCCCCTTCCCCCTTCTTCCCCTGGCTCTATATGCCCAGCATGATGTCCCATGGTGTGGGATATCCTTGGGCCAGCTGTGCCCCCTCCCAGCTCCTCGTGCACCCTCAGCCTCCTGGCTGGTGGGGGGGTGGGAGGAGCAGAAAAGTCCTTGACACTGTGCAAGCCCTGTTCAGCAATAATGAAAATATCCCTGTGCTGTTGACACTGTCTGTAGCTCAAATCCAAAGCCCAGCTCATACTAGATACTATGAAGAAAATTAACCAACCCAGTCAAATCAAAGACAAATTCTTTTCTAGCAAGAATTCTCACCCTGTAAATAAACAAATCTAGGACATGGCACCTTCCCATTAGTGAGTCTTGTCCCTGACTCTCTCTAATACAAATTCCCAGGGAACCTCTAAATTTCTCTTCAATCTTCCGCTCAGTCCTGAATGCAGTTCTTTAATACTCTGTTTTGTAAGACATTGGTGCCAGGACACATCTTGTGATTGATCCAAGGTATTGCAACATATCTTGGTCCAAAATGGTCTGAATTTGTTACCTCTGGAAGACACCAAAACCAATACTTTGTGTCCTGCAGCATGGAGAAATGGCATGGCCTGGCTTTCTAAACTGCATGTGGTCAGAAAAATGTGACAAACCCAAGTTTGAAAACCTTTACATTTGTTTCACACCTGGCAGGAGTTCTGAGGTCATGTTTTATGTGACATTCAAGTGTGCACTTGAAAGCTGCTGGACTGAGCCTCTCAATGGGCACAAGTACCCTGTCACCTCATTCATGGGCTTTCATTGAGAATTCCTACAAGAGAGGACACCAGTCTGCTCATCCCTCATAGAAGGGAGGCTCACACATACTGCATCTCAAAAGCAGAATTTGGAATTAAAAAATATTAGGTGGTTATCAGCAGCAGTATCTTCAGAATCAAAATTTTGACCTCAAGTTCTAGAATTTTTCCCAAGTCACTCAAGTTTTTATATGAATCTCTTGGAGTCCAAATGCTGTGTTTCACAGCATAGTCAGGAGGCAACACACACCAATGTAGGTGCACACTGAGCAGGTGTAAACAGCAAAAGCAGGAATGTTTCCTCACAAAAAGAAAATGTGGGCATTGTTAATGAATGTTTGCAAAGTGCTTCCAATCCTTCAGGGTATGCTATTATCAAACTGAACATCTTTGATTATGCTATGGCTGTGCTGAAAGCTAAATGAAGGAGCTGGTTTTCTTTAAACAGTATCTTATATTTTATTAGAGTGATCATTAAATCGTTTCAGATATAACAAAGTGAGCAGCAGATGGAACACAGCAAAGACAGCAATAAAATATGAGAATTCAGAAGAGAATCAAACTAGGCAAACCCAGAAGTAATTCAGAAGAGCTCATACCAAAAATCTGACGAATATAATGACATATAGCATATGTTTGTGAATTACAACAGTTGTGGAAAATACTCAGGGGATTATTTTGTCTTTTGATAGATGCCAATAGCAATCTTGAGTTAGAGTTTCTGAATACATCCTCTCATGTGTGGTGTTGAGATCTCCCTGCCTTTTTAGACACTATAGTGATTTTGGAAAATTTAAATGAAGTTTGGTGGAGTGGAAATACCAGCATGTAGCTAAATATCACATAAATTTGTTGTATCTGATGGATTTTGCTGTGCTTCTTGCTGTACCTCTCTCTTCCCAAACTTCCCAAAGTATCCTGCTTTTCAAGATCTTGAATTGCCCAATTCAGCCTCTAATCAGCTGGCTTCTCCACCTTCTTCAAACATCCCATCAAAGGTTTTCTCTGTCTTTCTCTCACACCCTTTCTCATATCTTCAAAGTTAATTTCTCCCTATGTCCAACATGAAAAATCTTCAGCTCAAATTTGGCATCCATAAACAGTCAGTGGTAGACTTCAGCTCAATTTGTATTTCCATCCACCAGTTGGAAGCTGGCTTGGCTGTTCACTCTTGTGAACAGAGTTGCAAAGGGAAAAATCTCATGACAGCAAGAATTATTTGACATAACACTCTATCACATCCAGATCCATTCCTGGCTGAAGGAAGACAAATCACAACCAAATAACAGAGAAGCTTACAGAAGGTTTGTTTTGCATTTCTTTCTAATAGCAGTCCAAGGCCTGGTGGAGTTTCTTCAGTCTCCATAGAGTTTCTCATGTACACTTCAGGACTGATACTGCATCAGATTGTACTGTATCCTTTCAGGACTTATACTGCACACTTTCTATACAGCTTCCAGTTTATTTTAGTTATTACTACTCCATAAAATTTTTAAGCTATGAGGAATTTCTAACAGCCCATGACAAGTCTCGTGTAACTTTTTATCTGCAGTTTGATCTCACCTTTATCATGTTAGTCTCAATTGGTAGATTTCTTTATTTTTTTATTATTCTGTTGTCATGTTTTTACAGTCTGTGATTTGCCTCATTCATTCAGCTCATACATTGCTAGACCTAAGTTCTGGTGTGTGCCTCATGTGTGTACAGAGTAAGCCCATTGAACTGACTATTAGTTATTCACTGGCTGCCAAATGTAGATGCCTGCACTGAGCCTCAGATTCCCATTGTACTTGCATTGTTCAGCTTTAAATACTTTGAAATATGACAAAAAGGAATAAACACAGCTCAAAATAAATTTTAAAAGAGACAAGAGAAAATATTACTGTGGTTTTATCTTCTTCAGCTGCAATATAATATGCTCTTCATAGATATGTCATCCATTAGATAAAGGGAATATATTTTTCTGGCATTGTATTTACTCTGCTTTCTTATACACATCTTGTGAATTAAAGTTTTTCCTAAAATTTAACATGAACAATGTAGCAACAATGATACTAGATTGGACTTGACATAGATGTTGATTTGTAGGAATTGTGTTTTCCCTTAGTGTCTGAAGGGATGATATTTTCAGAAGAAGAGCCCACATGTGTGCAGTATGATGTTTTAATAGAGCTGTGTCTGCACCCAGAGCACTGCACAGCTGCAAGGCTGTTTGTACAGATGCAGGCATGCAGCTGCTTTTCCTGAAAATATGGTCAGGCACTTATCACCAGTGTGTCAGAGCTCTGTAGCACCCTTTTTTATCCCTCAACAAGTGTAGAAAAAAATCATGTTAATCATTTTCCATTTAAAAATCCATGCTGAAGGAACAAGGAGCACGCCAATAGTATAGAACTGGGCAAGTAAATTATTATTTTTCTGCTTTGGCAGTCAGTTAAGGCAACCCTTGCCACTGTGCTGGCAGCTCATGTATTCCTGTGCAACACAATACCAAATTTTTGAAAGCCAGAGAAAAACTGCAGTTCTTCCCTGCATTTAGTATATATGTGTTCAACACACTGTCCTTCTCATGGGAGAGTCCTGTAAGAGAAGTTATTTTTAAGTTAGGTTGTAATACGTAACTAGCAAACAACAGCACTTTAGATATTCATTCTTTGCATAGACATAGTCCAGCTTGTTTGTCAGTCAAATAAATAAGACAATACTGATGAGAATACATTTCCTAACAAGGTGCTGGCCCTTTTCAAGCCATCTCTGCACAGATGCTGGATGATACCAGCTACACATTGGATGAAGTGCTAAAATACGGAGTTCATGATTTTCTGATGCTATTGCATGTGTTTTTCAATTTCCTTTGCCATAGTTTGGTGCTAACTAATGGAACTATTTCATTCACTAAGTAAGATGTTTACACTGTTTTGTGTGAAGGGTTTGACTTCCTAGTTTGTGACTGCAGGCATGGGCTTGTAGGCTGGCTGCAGGCAGGGCAGCAGAGACAGGAGCTAGCTTCAAAACTCACAGGCGCTTTGTGTCACAAGTTGTTCTGATGTGTCATCTTCTCACTTGTCTGCATGGTGACAGCAGACTGCACTGGTCCCCCTGCCACAGCTCCTGATGTCTTCCATGGGTCCTAAATTGCAAAAGAAACAGAAAACCTTCATAGCTCAAATCTGTAATGTTCTCATTTCTAGTGGGTTCAAAACACCTTGCAAGAATCAATGCATTCAGCAGTGGGGTCTCCAAAGATCTACAAGCCAGTGACAAGGGATGGTGTGGTGGCATTAAGAACCACACTGTGCTGCAGCCTGAACTTACAGTATTCCAAAATAAATGCTTAGAGACACCCTATGGCAGCCTTTATTGAGCTCTGAGAAAAAGGGGTTGCCAGATGTTGCTGAAAGGGGACAAATCTCAGTTTCCCTCTTTCCATGGCAACATGACCTGCTGCAATTAGGGGGAAGACTCACTGCCAGAGAAGAGAAGTGGTTTCATGCAGGTTTTCCAGAGGAAGAGGAGGCTTTTGAGGGAACCAAAGTCTGTGTGCAAGCAAACTGATATGGAAGCACTGAGCTTCATGATGCAAACCTGTTCCTGCATGCTGCAGCCCAAGCTTGGCCAGCAGTTTGTGCTTCCTATCTCCTGCAGTTTAGCACAATGAGGGGAAACATGCAGAATTGCTGTGCAGTGTAATTTCAGAGAGGGGAAAAAGAGGGGCTGGGAAGCTTTTCATTTGAAGCTTCAAGGTACTGTGTCTCGACCAAGCTAGCTCCTTCCATATCTGGGCAGGAGATGCTTATCAAAAAGAGAAGAATACAATGATTCTAAAGAAGATAGTTAAATTCTTTTGTGTGAGCAGTGGGACATCTTGAATCCTATTACCTCTAGAAAAGTGGTCAGGGCTCATGTACAAGGAATATAAAAAACTGAAAGATAAGCCAGTTTCTTTAAAATAAGTTTCTAAAATGAAAGTATTATTTAAAATGAGCTTTTACTGAAGAATTTTTCTGTATCAATGGTAGTTTTGCAAAGATTTTTCTTGTGGTTAAAGTTCTTTTTCAACTGATGAATGGTTCTGATGAGTAGTTTTTTGACTTCTAATGATTTTGCTCTCCTAGCAGTTGGTATTCAGTAAGCATATCTTTGAAAAAGGAATCTGCCCAAAAACTGCAGCTAGGCTTCTATTCTAAAGAAGGAGGACAAGAATCCTTCAGGTAGCATCATACTGGATTGATTTAATATAAAGAGGGATTCTGCTTTTCTATATTCACCTCTGTTTAACTCCTTCATGGTAGTTTAATCCACAAATTATTTTTTACCCAAATGAAAAGTATCGACCCATGTACATTTCCTCATTTAAATGTTCTTTTATTGGGAATTAATTGCCACAAAATTATTAATTTATCAGAAGAGGGGAATCACTTTAGCAACATTTGGTTTAAAATTGCCTCATTTTTGAGACTGCCACTTGGTTACCACAGATCTAATTTTCTGAAGTGCTTTCATATAATTTCTGTATATGATACACTAGTGATACTCTTAAAATAGTATGCATTGCTATCTGCAGCACTTAGTTGTCAAGAAACAGGTGAGAAGCTGGCATAATAAAAAAGATATTGCTTCCTTACCTTTCAAAGGCCTGCTTGGCTCAGATTTATTTTTTTCTCCTGTGTCTCTTCCATCTGAAATTAATGTTTGCTGTAGCAAACCTGTGGTTCAGCTGCATGCCAGTGATCACATGATCTGCTGGGTTTTTAGTGCTTTGCTGTGAGCACCTGAAGAAGCAGCTGGCTCTGTTCTCCCACCACCCTCAGAAATGTACCCTCAATTGGCCTCCACTCTTTCCATCCTCTTGTCATTTTCTTTCTTGTTAACTTACAAGATGCCTTTAATTACAATGGCAAAATGTGAAGGCACTGAGCACTGGGAAAGTTCTGACACTGTGGTGTCCCCCTCATTACAGAGATCTCATACCTGAGTAATTCTTATTCTGGATGAATTAGGAGTTCTGCCCAGTGGACCAAGTGAACATGGGATCATGAGGCTTTTATCAAGAAACTGATGGCAGGTTGCATATGAGGAATTAATGCTTTTCCTGATTAAGTTTCATGTGTAACAAATAGACATGCCATTCAAGCTGATATGGCACTGTAATGAAAGATAAACTTCATACTGAAGAGGAGGTGAGGCTGGGATTTCTAACCCCTTCTTTCTTCCCCTAAACTTCCAGGTGTTTCATTTTCCTGCTGCTGTTTTCTCCTGGGCTCAGTGATGCTTTTAGAAACTATTCCACACTTTCTGTTTGGATAAGTACAAAGAATACATGTCCATTTTTTTCAAAGAGTGGCCTTTGAATTTAAATAACTTTCTATAGACCCTGCAAAATTACATATTAAAGGTGGTAGCAGTAGTAATAGTAGTAGCTGGTTCCCTTGATGATTAAATAGAGTTCTATATTTATACATATATATATATATATATATATATAAATTTTTATTCTGTGCTCTAATACCACCGTGGGAACCCAGCTCCTGTCTTGCACTGCAGAGAGCTGTCAGTCAGATTCCAGATTCAGATTCCCTGATTCCATGACTGCATTTCACTCTTAAGTTATGCAGGTCAGCCACATGTGCTGTCCTGCAAGAGTGTGAGGCAAGAAGTGCCAAAATTGTACTTTGGATGTACGGAAAGATTTACTTTTGTAAATCAGTGGTGTCTACTCATCAAAGCTGAAATGTAAGGGTTTATTTCACTGGGATCCAAAATAGAAGTCAGATAGATTTGTGCCCTTTGTGAGCAAAACCAAGACTTGAAGCCTTGGTCCCCTGAGGAAAACAAATTAGAAAATAAGAATTTCTCTGAAGGTAGATCTGACTTCTGCTGCAGTCTGATAAACAGCAACTTCATTGGCCTCTTGCAAGAGGGTTATGGAAAGTGTTTCCATTCCCTTCTGCTGAAAAAAACAACCCTCTCTTGTGAATGCCATCAAGCTGTTTGCCAGCATCTGACAGTCTGAAAATCTAGATTTAGACTTCTACCTCAGATTTCATCTTTTCCTTTCCACATTTTGGAGTACAATATCCACATTACCTATACCAGCTCTCGCTCATCTATTTGCAAATGTTCATTCAATTTTCTCCCCTCTCCTTCATTCCTTGTGTAATAGCAGCCTTGGCAAGGCTGTTTTGTAGAGAGGAGCACAGCCCTCTGCAGGCTGTAGCTGCTGCACACTTGCTGAACACGACAAAAGTGTATAAAAAAAATTGATTTATATATTTATATATGCCAAAGTCTCAGCTCCACACTAATGGGCATAGGTCTAGCTAGCAGCACTGGATGGTGTTTTTCCCTTTGTGTAGTCACTGCAGTGGAATGGCCCATTTTGCAGAACAGGATCCTCAAAGTGCTGTAGGGAGCAGGTAATTAATCAGTGTCTTTGATTAGGTTTAGGTCAGGGCTGAAGCTGCTGCTGCTGGGCTGCAGAGGAGGCTGCTTCTGGTTTTGACTAAAATACAACAAATGCTACAGCTGACAACTTCATAGGCAGGGAAAGGTGTTCAGCACCTGACTGAGAAGGGAAAGGAGCAGAAAAAGCACCACCACTGTGCCTCAGGGGTGTAGGCACAGGGTGTTCAGAAAACGGGCTTCATCAACATTATCTAATAATTTTCAGATTTTCTTCTAGAAAATTAACATCATTTTAATTAGTTTAAACTTAAGATTCCCTGGCCTTATGAGTTCTATTATTTTTTTAACAGTTAACACATTTTGTGTGAAATATTTAAAAGAGGTCTGCAGGAAAAATAACTGCCAGTTCTTTTTAACCTGCAATCTATTGTGTATTTTTTTTCTTTCATGAGGATTCTTTGTATTTCTTTTATAGAGGACTTCAAAATACAGAAAAGATATTATCCAAGAATACAAGCATGAAAAATTGCAGCAATTGGTTGTTGTTTACTTACAATTATTTTTTCTGAAATTTAACATTTGCTAGACCTAGAAATGTGCTTTTAGAATGCCAGAGTTGTACACAAATACATTATTCAACTTACTATGCATGAGCAGGTTAGCTGTAACAAGAAATACTATCCACATCCCTCTTGGCATAAAAAAATGTGCATATGCAACAGTGTAATGGCTTTAAATGTTTTCCTCTTATAACTCAACTGGTTTTTGGTGGAATCATCCAGGATAAATTTTGGCTAATATCTGCAGACAGGGCTTCAGCAAAGAAAAGTTTTGTAAGTGTTCAGTGATAGAAATAGAACATCCCTATAGCAATAGTTTTAACATCTATGTGCTGATGACTCCTGTTCTGTGTAACAAGCCTTTTTACAGTAACTCCTTTGGAAGTGCTCACAGGACCACGAAGTCAAATCAAGCATTTCTCCCAGTTTCACTTAATGACCACTGTAGTGCATGAGTTCAAAATACCCTGATGAACAGCTAGCAGTTTAAATTTTGCCAGGTTTTGTTGGTTTTTTTCCCTTATGACAGTAGATATCAGATACTCAAAGTCTTTTAGCCTCTGCTATAGTGACAGGCAGGAAGCCACAGGAAGGAGAGTGAAGTGGCAGCTCTCCATGCCCTGGTGGACTGGAGAGCTGGGGTCACTGCAGAATGATAATGTGCTGCCCTCCCACAAACACCTCCCTGGCCATCCAGGGCTGCATGGCCACGTGTGAGCAGATCTGCCACCATCCTGAAATGTTGTCCTCTTACACAGAAGGCCAATATAATGATGAGGAAATTATTCAGTTCGGCAAGTAGTGACTTACAAGTGTTGCAAGGATCCATTATTTTTTCAAGGAGATTCTGCTTTCATTTAGCTCCCATAATTGGCTGAATGTAGGTCCTTAACTTTTTCTCATAATACAGAGCTGGAACTTTTGCTGTTGATTTTGAGGCCCAAAGTAGAAGTCTTCTGCATAGCTATTGAAGAGCTGCAAAATACGTGCTTCCCATGATAAGAGGGAAAGACAGAAGGATAAAAGTTTTTAATTGGCAGTTTGTTCTGAAATTCCCTTGGCCTTTTACAGAGAGCATAATCTCCTCTTTCCATAGTGTAGGTGCAAATCTATGAAATATCAGCAGTGTTCCAGGTACTCTATACTATAACAAAATTTTATTCTTAGTCCTTTAAGCTAAAACCAGTCTTGAGCTGTGTGAAAGACCCCTGGACAAGGAGTTTAGACCGATTCTCAGAAGAAGAGTATGCTAAAAAGGAAATCCTATAGCTCCAGAGCTGGCAGATAACTGATTCTCTCTTAGTAAAACAGATGTTTCTCCCATGTATAAAAATTAAGAATTGGAGACAGGTAAAAAGTAGTGTTACTGCTAATGGGAGGGCCAAACTGATAGATTTACAAGGAGAGATTAAAGAAAGCTATATCCAGCTCAGCTAAGTAACAGAAAGATCCATCAACAATTGAAAGGTGTCAGCCCCAAAGTGTGAGTGAGTATGTAGAACTGCAGAGCAAAAATACCTAGGAATGACATAAGAAAGTTATATATAAAAAATAGGTAGTAAGAATAAGGATTGCAGGCATGACAATTACATCTGAGGTTTGCTCCATGGTTTTGAATTCCTCAGATTTGTAAGTGAATAGGGCAAAAATGCTAAAAAGATGTATTTTAATGTGTGGAGCAATCATGTGTTGAAGGTAGGTGATGGGAATGATCCCTTCTGGCTCTTCAATCTCTTTTGTGCCCCATGCACTCTAACTGAGGCTCACTGTGATCTTATCTATGAAAAGTAATATCTTCATGGGAACCTGAACTGTGATATTATCAGCTTTGCTCTGAGGATCTTATACATACCACTTCATCACACATATTATTGACAGTAAGTGCTTTTACCACTTTTATATATTCTCTTTGTGAGTTGTTTTACAGCAAGGCAGCTAAATCAAGAGAATTTTTCCTAACCAGCTGAGCAGCTAATAAGTCTCCTTACAAGCACTTAGGTGAATTCAATGCACTAGGATGATAAAAAGGCAGGTTAGGACAAAAGCGGGTGTCAAAACATAACCCTCTGCTCTTTCCATCACCTCAAAGGTTATGTCCCACATGTAAAATTACTTGGGTTTTGAACCCCACTTTTCCTTAATTCTTTTGTTCAGAAAGTCTATCTGATCCTTTTCAGGATTCATTTGCCCACTTCTGATCCTCTGTTTTTGTCTCCTATTTCTCTCCCTTGCTCTCTGCACACCGTGATCCTTTTTCAGGCTGAGTCATTATCCTGTTAAATTCTCCTAGGAAGGGCTTTTTTCTCAGTCATGCTATTTCTTACTCAAGTGGTGCCTGTAGGAAGATCAGAACAACCCATGCTAGGAAGAGCTCTGTGAGCAGCACTACCTATAGGACAAGCATACAAGTTGTATTGTTTGTTAACTGCAAATTCACTTCTATCAGTTTAGATAGACCTAAAACTCCACTGGGAGGAGAGAAAAAATATTCTTGACAATTTCCAGAGCCTGAAGATTAAAACTAGCCCAGTCCTGCACTCTGTGTGTGTGCGCTTTGAAAAGAATTTTCTTTATCCTACAAGTCCTGTGGAGTCCACAGATAATATGGCTCCCTTTCTGCTCCAAAATCTGCACAAATTCTCCCCCTGCCATGCCTACAGATGGAAATAGGAAATATTCCCTTGCCAGGCCTGCAGTAAAAAAGAATGTGTCCCAAATGCAGTCATTCCTTGGGCACTACATCTTGTGAGCAAGCAGACGGTGTGGCTTGCTTCAGTAACTTTTATATGTAAACAGTCTTTAAAAACATAATCTACATTGTCAAGGCCTAATCTAAATGATGTACTGACATTGCTTACTTTGATATGCTGACTTGGTTTTGAATTCTCTCTGGATTGCCTGGCCCCACATGGCCTTTTTGTGTTTTGTTTACTTTTCACTTAGCTGTCATGTATTTATTCCCATTAGATGTACAAAGTCAATGGAGTCAGCCTAGTTTTACAGCTTAGTTGCCTAATACAGCACAGGGAAAAAGCTAAATGAAGCCAAGCAGAGGGGCAGGAAAAAAAGCAAAGGGATTCTTCAGGTCTGACATAAAGACCAAAGAACCAGCAAAAGATCTGGGTCTGCTGTAGCACCTAGTGAATACTTTTTTTTCAGAAAAACATATGTCTGGAAAGCAGAAATTAATTGATTTGTATAGACTGAGTTCCTGCTATTAAAGACTTACTCCTGAATAAAAGCCTACATTTTGTATATATCATGTATTTTTAATTTGTTAAAAATCTGGATTTGTTTCAAATGTGAATGGATGGGGAAATGTTACTTTGAAAGCTTTTTCAGTGTCATGATCTGGTTAAATTTATCTTAGTCAAACAGTTAAAATTGCTTACATGGTCTTGGTCTGTGAAAGTCTTTGAAGATATGTGAAAATGCCTCATGCTGAGAGAAGTAATCCCAAAAGACCTACTTGGTGTGATCTTGCCCACAGAATCCACCAGACAAATGGGTCTTTGTGAAGTGTGTCACAACTCAAACCATGACTGAAATGTGGACCATCCTGAATGGTGGTCTTCCCTCTGGATAGCCATGCCTGCCCTGCCATGCTTCTCCCAATGGGAATACCTACCCTGCCTCCAACTGGCTGTTTTTACAGCTCAAAGGAAAAACAGTGGGGGATTTCATTTAGAATTTAGTGTTGGGGGAAGGGAGCGTGGTGTTTCCTCTGTTCCCTGAAAAGAGACAGTCCATATTTCCCCCATGGCACTGTGTCACTGGTGGCATGTTGTTTTCAGGGCACATTTCTTCAGTATCAGCCGAGGTGCTCAGCCCAAGCCCTTCATGGCACCAGCGTCTGGGCACCTTTGGTTTGGGCGCCGAAACCTCACTTGCTTTAAAGAGCAAGTGCTGAAACCGCCCCATTTCCAGGTGCGCTGACCTCCTTCTGGCCTTGGCAGCCCACAGCTGAGCTTTTCCTCTGCTTGGCACAGGTGAAACACGGGAACTACGCCTTTGTGTGGGACGCAGCGGTGCTGGAGTACGTGGCCATCAACGACGCGGAGTGCTCCTTCTACACGGTGGGGAACACGGTCGCGGACAGGGGATACGGGATCGCCCTGCAGCACGGCAGCCCCTACCGAGACGTCTTCTCACAAAGGTAAGCCTTTGCAGTAGGAGGAGCAGGTACTGAGGGAAGATTTCTCTCAGCTTTGAACCCTTCTTTTAATTTAATTTTCCGCAAAGGAGAAACATATTGTGTCTGCAATCCGCTTCATTTCTTGCGTATGCGTTCATTTTCTCCGAGACATTGAATTATTCACTTTTCTAGAAACTGCATTAAAAGCACTTAGTGTTGCTCTTATTTGAATTGTTCTTGTTTCTTTTGAAAAACGTTAATGAGATAAACTCAACTTCATTAGCAGGAAAATGAGGAAAGAGTTGCTTCATTTGTTATAGACAGTCAGCAAAACTCAACTCTTCCTATTACAGAAGCTGAAGAAGAAAAGTGAATTTGGACACTGGTGGGGAAACTAAAGGGGATGAACAAGAACATTTTATGTTTTTGTGGAAAGACCCCTGTTAGTACCCAAAAGCATACGTGTTTATCCCCATACTAATCAATCTCTTGGGTTACAAAAGTACATCTCTAGAGATGCTACTGGTATTGTGTTCCTATTAGGATCGGAAATACTAAATTAATTGCATGTATTGTGCCTTTGCAGTATTTGTGCTTCACTCCAGTATTGATTCCTAAATCAGGACATGTGTGAAATGTAAAAAAAAAAAATAATAATAATAGAAACTAAACTTTTAAAAAGTGTAATATCTGCAGTTTGGCACTTAGGAGAAGACATGAGCTAGTCTCTAGATCTTTTTTTTCATTCTGAATCTGGACCCTCAGCCTGGTTTCTGTTGGTTTGTGTTATGTGTATGAAGCAAAATTTTATATTTTCTGCAATGGGGTTTCTGTTGTGTGGCTGCCAGGTAAACATACAAAATTTGCTTAATTTGGGCTGTTGCCTTTGCCTTTGTCCAAAGGCTGTGGTAGGGGAGAAAGTAGCCAGTAAATAACACTGTGCAGATCCAGAGGAATCACTCTCTGCTCACACCTACTGCACAAACAGAGAAGACTTGGATTATTTGAATTTGTTCCACTTTGGGATTGAAACCTCTGAATTTTGTGCTAACATGGCAGCAACATAATAAAAAATTTCATAGGATCAACAAAAATTTTAATTTTAATGAAACATGTATATGCCTTGTATATTACAAAGAGGCAAATATTTACCAAAAACTGTAATACTCTCATATTCCAGCTGTGACCAGGCTGGCTCTGCTTAAAGTCTCTGGCACTCTACTCTTCGGGGTCTCTATGCAAAACAAAGGTGAAGAATTCCTTCCTGTAATCTTTTGAAGAAATTCTTCCACCTGTTAGAGTCCTCAGGTGCTTGTAAACGTATTAAGTCATCCTCTCCACAGCCTTATCCATGTGAGCTTGAGTACAAAAACTGGAAGACATCAGGGAATTTCACAGTCTGTGTCTTTATGACTGAACACAGTGAAACCGCCAAGCGACGCGGCACGGCTCAAGCCTGCATTCTTCATGCCCACCACTGCTGCTCTGCAAATCAAGGTGGATGCATCCCAAGTGCCCTCAAAGACTGCTTGGGACAGGGTTTATGTACTGGCTATAGCTCTTGGCATAAGGGGGAAATGGTTGTGGCTGATTCTGGTGAGAGAGTTTCTTCCTGGTGGCGGTATTCAGCCCATGGAGCGGCTGGGTTACAGCTTCTTCAGATACACTGCCTTCAGCAACTCCTGGATCATTGGGCTGTGCAGGCCTGACATTTCCAAGTACAATTTTATTTCATAAGAAAATTTTGGCTTTTCAGTGTATTATTATATCTTGGAGCTATAGGAAAGCAGAAGGAAGCATAAAAATTTGCACATATATAGGTATTTTTATCTGAGGATCTTTGAAGCAATACTTAAATATTAGCCTCTCTCAGGAAAGCAAATGCTATTTCCACTTTATGCTTAGGGAATCCATAGCATCAGGAGATTTAAATGCAATCCCAAGGTCATATGTTGTCCCCTGGTGGAATCAGGGATCATAGGCACTCATTTTTGGTTTCCTTCTAAAGTTGTCAGAGTTCAGGTAGATGGAGAAAAGGATTATTTGTCAGATATTGGGCCACGGGAGGATCTGGATGGATATGCAGAACTTAGCACTGGTGAGAAAATAACTCATTACATTAGCAGGAATAACGGCTGAACAGAGAAACTGGAATTTTCTTGGAGTGATACTACCTCCTGCAGCATTTAGAGAGCCTGAGATATATACTCTGGAAATGTGTGTGCTGCTGTGCTTACATTCTTATTCCTGTATTATGAGAGCATATTATATAGCATTTCTAATTATGTCCATAAATATAAATTTACAGTTTAAAGCAGTGAAGACTACACAGGAACAAACAGAGGAAAGAGAAATCATGCTTACAGGATAGCTAACAAGATTTTGTTCTTAACACCCTTCTGTACTGTTTCTTAAGTTTACATCCATGTGGTTTTCACATATTATCCTTACATTTTTTCCTAATGAAAAGGCTCAACAACCTTCAGCAGCTGCAGTCTGCATGCTAAATAGAGAGAGGAATAGATTCATTGTATTAGCAAATGCTCACATGAATATTTCACATTTTTAATGCAGCAAGGAACTGGTTTAAAATATATTGGCACTTCTTGATCTTTCCCAAAATAAACATATTTGTGTGAAAATACAGGCCTTTTCAAGAAATTTCATATAAAGCCATGAGCTGCACAGTGTTAAATCCCTAGGGTGCAGCTGTGAAAGGTCTGGCAAGCTTACAGGAGATTTTGTTCTCTGTGCAGGAAGCACAGGCACACATTTAAAGCTTTTCGGTACCTTTTCCAAACATTCAGGTGATTCCCAGAGAAACAGGAAAAGAGACAGGTGTAAACACTCACCCCTTCTCTTTAAAGCTACGCAGTGCCAGCTGCACTCAAGGTAAAACTGTGGTGAAGTTCACCAACAGGAAGCAGTGTAAAAAAAAGGGTCTTTGAGCCCCTTCTTTTTCACACGCGAAAAAATCCCTTCAGTGCCAAAACAAAGACAGGAGCGGCAGTGAATGGCCTGAGTGCAGTATGAGATTGGCTTTTTGCTGCACAGGGATGGCAAAGCAGCCAGCTGGGGTCACACACAGCATCTGTGAGCAGGCCCTGCCTAATGCTTTCTCTGAAAACAGATGCTCTGGGTCCATCCTGAAAATAGATATGTGGCTGTAACACAAATAATATAGAAAATAAGCTGGGTAATATGTGAAAGATGGACCATCCTGATGGCTTCGTTCGTGTCACAAATGTCAACAAACACGACTGGCCGTGCCACGAGGCAGCCAGGTGATGTGCTCAGGTAGATTGCTGTCTCTTTCCTTTGCCACAAAGACTTAACCTTCTGAGCACCAGCAGCATGTCAGTTTTCCCTCCCTATATATTTTTCTTTCAAGGTAATGACAGGGGCTGTAATAATAGGAGCTGCCAAATTTCCTAGGAGAGCTTGAAAAGGATGTGTCTTTTGGTTCATGAGGAGCTGTGTGGTGACACTAAATTTGACACCTGTTAAGAATTCTTTTCAGCCTTAAACTTCCATTGCACCCCTAGGATGTATAAATATAATTGCAGATGCTTTTCAGAGTGTTTTGTAGGATGTCTGTGCTTCCTGCAGTGCTGCAGCAATGGCTCAGGTGCTGTGCTGGTGGCTGGATTTTGGTGGGGGTCACAGAGGGATGGCAGCAAAGGGGTGCAATCCTGTTCCTGTCTCCACTTTTTCTGCTGTTTCTCTCTCCTCCCCAGCACTACAGTCCCAGCCACAGAGCAAGCTAGAGGCAAAGGGACAGGAAGCATGAATTCCATGCCCAGCAGAGGCCAGCTGCCAGATTTTTGCTTAAGTAACTGGAACTTGTCAACAACCAAAACCACTGAAAAATCAAGCCATAGTTGTTCTGTGCCCCTCATATTCCGAAAAGCATCTGTGTGTGTTCTGCCCCTCTAGATAAAAGGAAACAGTGACAGTAGGAAGAATGAAAAACAAAAGGCAAGCTTGCCTTTAGAGCCCACAGTGTGAGACTCTTTCTTGTTCATCAGCTGTGTTTCCACAATTGCTCCAGCCAAGCACAAGCTCATGGGCACCTAAAGTTATCTGTGTGCCAAGAGGAGCAGCAACACTTCCATAATTCCTGGTGGTTGTCTGTGGGAAGGGAGGGGCATGTGAGGGCAAAATGTGTGGAAGGTACAATTTTCATATAGCTTCTGCAGAAACCCAGTCTGAATTTGACATTATTCACAAAAAGTCACAGTGAATTTGTGTTGTTGCTAGAGAAGTCAATCACATCTTTTTGTCCTAAGGGGGGAAAAGAAACGAACACTTACAATGATTTCCTCATGGCAAGCCCAAAGACACCTGTCTAGCAGCAAATGGTGCTTTCAGATATCCTAAACTTTAGAGGGAAAGAAGAGAGCCATCCTATGGCATTTCAGACTGCCCCTTAGCAAATCATTAGCCTGCTGCTTTAAATAAATGGTATGGATATTCTCTGTTCTTTTTGCATCTCATCAGCAAATCCCGAGTCTTAGAAAGTTCCTGCCCTGAGCCATAAATACGTGTTCTTCCTGTCTCCTCACCATTAATTCTCTCTCCTTAAATTTTCATTCTGTGTCTTGGAGGTCACTTATGTCCAAAGACTCTAGTGCAAGGAAAATTACTTTATTCCTAAATACCTTGATTTCTTTTATTTCTTTTTCTCTACCCTTCAGACTATGTACCCCTTGCTTCGATTCTCTGACTTATCTTTTACCATCTCTATGGAAAATAAAAAGTTTTGGATTATACTCTAAGCCTGCAGAATACTAACAATAATGATGTAATTGGATTTTTCATTATTAAACATGGTGATCATCTGCAGAATAGTGGATCTTTTAGTAAGAGATCAACTTTGCTTTGTCTCAGTAGTTTGCTAAGAATTGAAATCCTACTCTGAGCTCTATATATAACACTCTGAAACCTACAGTGGGCAAACTAGTAAAATCCACCCAAAGCACTATTTTTTCTAATAATTCCAGAAAATTAAGGAAGTCTACAAATTGGGAGAATTACTTGACTTCAAGCAAACTCCTGAATTTTAATAGAAGAGTTTAATTTTGAGAGTCCGCTCTTAGATTGTGTCACAAGTTCATATAACTGAAATTACATTAGTGAGAGGAAAAAGAAATCAAAATTAATTCCAGATTTCTGAGCAATCTGACATGAGAATCCAGTCTTAATTTATTCAGATATAGTCATTGTTAATGAAAGTCTTAACTTCAGAGTAGCATGTAGTAGTTTCTTAGATAACCAGGATACTAAATACATTTCTTGACCATCCAAAATAACCAGCCTATCCTATTTTTTGGTGTCTACATGAGACTTGAAGGGGTAAAACTGGGAACTGCATGAGGCTCTCGGTCTCAAAACACATCTATCTTCCTTTTTGCTGACCCGGGTCCTCCAAGCCAAACTGCAGTTGCCCTTCATGCCAGGAAACTCTCCTTGAGGAAGCACTGCCTGCCCTGCTGGGGCTGCAGGGTGCTCACACTCTGCACACCTTACTCTGGCCACTGCATCTGGGCTGAAGAGCTGTAACCTCAAAGGGATTATAAGAAAAGATGTAACTTCATTCTGATTTTTTTAAAATGACATCTACTACTTCATGAGAAAGCCCTAACAGAAATTTTCTGTCTCTCTGCTGTTCTCTCTTCTTTTTCCTACCAAGCCCACGGGCATCTGATCCTGGCTTACAGTGCTCTGCAATCCTGTCCGAGCACATTGCTAATAGCCTTGCCCAAGGGGCTGGTGATCTGACACTGTCCCTCTGCTTCCTCTTCCACTAACTGCCTAGTGCAGAGCTCCAGGTGCTGAAGATCCCTGCACTGTCATCAGAAGCGTTTCCTGGCTTTATTACCCGTCCCCATCTCGCTTGCTCAGGGGGCTGGTGGCTGTAGGACTGCAGGGAAACTGTGGCTCCCACACATCACACTGGGAGAGCAGAAGGAATTTATTGAATAGGAATTTATTGTGGCTTTACAGATCCCTGGTGGTCTGCACCTGGTGCTTGCAGGTCTCACTGTAAATTCATGACTAGGAGCTGAAAAGGATGGAGATGCCTACAGAAACACAGACTTTAGCAACTTCTTAATATTAAATGATGATACAGGTTAAAGGATTCTGCAGCAGATCTGGAGTGTATTACATACACATAGTGAAAAATTACTCAGTCAAAACATATAAAGGCAGTGAGCATATTAGGGCTTTCTAAATATACCATAACATTAATTGATTGATGGGGTAAGTTAAAGAATCATGAGGTAGCAGGATAGAGAAGAAGCATGAGAAAGAAAATATTAAGGAAAGGCATTAATTCTTCTTGCATTCTCACACAGCATAGAGCTATGAGCAGGAGAGCTGCCTGCCTGCTTCACTGTGGAAAGGCACCTCTGCATCCAAGCAGTGCTGTGATTTTAGGACTTTTCCCTAATCAATGCTCCCTTTCAGAAAGGGCCATGCACTCAGTTTCACAAAGGCAAGCCAGGTAAGGGTATGCTTTTGCATATTAATTCCCCATCATTGCCCATGAACCACCCCAAGAAAACAGTCTAATTGAGATGTGCTAAATTACCAGCAGAGAACACTTTGCAAGTCTTACTACTTGCTATTTCTTACTACTTTCTGTCCACTTCTCTAGCCTTAGGCACCTCAGACTTGGCGTGTAAAATGGCCAGATATTACCCAGTGAGGTGTGCAGTACAGTCAGTGGAAACAGTGTTGCTCATCCAACTATATGGAAGCGACGTTTATTGTAAGCTGAGTTGTTCATGTGTTTTAAAGCTTTATGGAGTGAGTAACTGCATGGCTGCAGGATTTGAAACTGCTTGGTTATAAATCTGATGACAGTAAAGGTAAAAGAAGTCTCAGTGAGTGGCTTCCCTCCAAGAACTTGCCTTTTGTGAATTCCTGAAGCAGAGATCAGGTTTGCCATCAGTGCACACTGTCCTGTAGTACAGTTTTTTCCTTTCTAGCTTTCCTCTTTACCAAGTGCATCAGCCTTGAGAGCAACAAGTGTAACTACTCACTCTGTCTCAGCTGAGCAGCAGCATTGCCTTTAAAGTGGGGTGGAAAAGGAGTGCAAAGCCTTCCCTGGAAACAGGAAGGATCCAGTCATGCAGCTGCCTTGATGATAGAACCATAATAAACCACAAGTAAGGGTTTATCCCACTTACCCCACACCAGCACTGCCTGCCAAAGGTTCCCAGCTCAGCCTCAGCTCTCAAAACACTGGTCAACCTATTTCAGTCAAAATGATCCAGAGTGGCAAAAGAGCAAAGAGTAATAGATCTTTGCTAACCCATTTTGTTGCCTTAAAAAGTAATTAACCTTCAGCTGGATCATAAAGCTCATTTTCAGCTGGTCCTGTTTTCCAGATAAAAAATAAAAGGCCTGAAAATAAAGTTTGTTTTCAAAGGTGAAATGAACTTGATGGAATTACAGCTGGAAGGATTTATCTGTATCTGAGCTAAGAGTTTTGCCTCTACCAGTAGAACTGCTGCAACAGTGGCTACCTCAGCCTGCAGAGATTTGCCCTGCTGTAAAACTCTAATCTGCTCTTTGTACCCATTCTTGAATCATCAGTAAGCAAAGAAGGTGCTAGCCTTGGTTATGACTTCAGCCAAGTTCAGGGGTAGAAAATGGGGAAAAGAGTATGTGGAAAGTCTCCAGAAGCAGAGCCAAGGAAGAGTGGTAGCAGGTTTGCCAGCAGAGTTGTCTTCCCTTGCTGAAATAGGACATGAGGAAGAAGAAAGCCTGTTGCAGGAACAGAGGGAGTGACAGGAAAGCCAGTGGGGATGGGGAGCAGCTGAGTGCTCCTCTGGGATTTTTAGAGGGCAAATAAATGAAGCTTTCCTTATTGCTCAACTCCATGCAGGAGGAGATTATCAACGTGAGAAATTTAAAATTTTCTGAATTTTAAAAATTTCTTTAAAAAAAACTATCCAGAGAAGTCTTCTGCTGTGTCTCAGAGCAATCCCATGGGGTAGGCTGCTCCCCAAGGAAATTGGGAGGAGAAGCCAGACAGTTTGCCCAGCAGGATCACCAGTATGTCAGAGTGCAGTGGATAGAGAGGGTTGGAATAGTTTGAAGATGAAGATGGGGTGGGGAAGCCTTTGCTCTCTGACTCCTCTGTAGTCTTGAGGAAAAAATGTTCTGGTGGTGAGCTATCACAGCATTGGAAAGACCTCTGCCCAAATCCCAAAGAAGACTTGGTGGTGGCAGAGAGGCTTTGCAGGGTCAAAGCAGATGGAAGCATTTGCTGACATGAACCAGCTGGAAGCTCATGCTTGCACAGTGTGCAACAATGTGGTTTATATTCTGCTTTAGTGCCAGTTGTGTTAGGTTAGCCCAGAGTAAAACAGAGCCCTGATCCTAGCCATCATAGTTTTGATGACTGTCCTAAAAATCAGATGCCTTTCCAGAGCCCAGTTTTCCACTTACACATGGTGTGCAAGCACCCAGAAATGATGATGTGGCCAAGGAAAAACTGTGTTTGCCATTTTATTCATAAAACACTTTTGCAAAGTGCATTTAGTAATTTGCCATTGTAACCACCTGCATGGAGAACTTTCAGGGCAGAGCTCTGACACTGTATTTTGTTCATACTTTGACTGCTCAGCTAAAACTTCCATTTCTATGCATTTATTCTGCTTCACATATTATGTTATCAGTCACTTTCAATATTTCAAAGTCACAGCAGTCCTTTTCTGACATGCATTTTTCAGAATGAACTGCCTTGACTGCTGTTATTACAGACTGCAGTTCCTGACTAAGGGAAAAGTCTTATGTAGAACTGGAATATTGCAATTTCTCAGAAAAAAAAAAACTATAGATAAAACAGAATAAAATTAGAGTCAATGAACAGAAATACATGCTTTCAATGACCAACCATATTAAAAAAAAAAAAAAGGAGGAGAGAATTGGAAGGCAGGATTTATAACACAATATAAAAGAATTTATCGTGAAAAGTTTGTCTTTCAGGTTCTTATGTAAGACATCGATAATGGCACTCTTCAGCTGCCTGGTGGTAAATCACAAAAGTACATCAAACTTGGACTTCCTCTTAATCAAATACTTTATCATATTCCTCTAGTGATCACCCTCAATAGTAGGATTTTAATAATAAGCCCATTACAGTCACAGAAAAACATCACAAGGGGTTTGGGTGTGTCTGGAACATGTGCTTACACTCCTGATTGAGTCCTAGTGGCAATAATTTGTCATGGCCCATGAGCACATCTCCCTCTTGCATGTGCTAAATAGCATGTACTGGCTTTGCCACTTCACTCTGAAAACCCTCACAAAAATGCTGAGCCAGGAGAAGTAAACTTGTTTGGAAAGGTTATGATCCTTTCATTCTTACTGCAGTTGAAGAATATATTTTTTCCTTCTATTTACTGCTTTTGTCTTCAGCTGAAAGAATAGCCTAACAGCTGAATTTCCAAAGCGGTGAAGAAAAGCTGCCACCTAATTACCTGGCTTTGTAGATAAGTACATGCTCCAGCTGCTCCCACCAAAGCAGAAAGGTTTCAGCTGGTGACAAGCATTAAAAATAAAAATAACTGTATTGGCTGCAGTTTCATAGAGGGGTACCTCTACAGGACCAAAGAGATCATCAGTATCTCAAAGACATCAGATTCCTACAGAAAACGGATAGGATGGATAAGCTATGTTAGGATCTGTTTGTTTATTTAATTAAAAATTCAATTATTTTCTAATTAAAAAAGAACAAACAAGCTCCCTTACAGTAATATTTGGAGAGAAAAGCAGCAGAGTCATTAGCACTGTTTTGCAGCCTTGAGAGCAGGGATTAGAAGTTCCTGGCCCAGGATTGATTTTTTTTTGGCTTTGTCTGGGGTATTCCTACAGCAACACAGGAGAGGAACCGTGAAGAAGTGAGCCCTGAGGTAACTGAGAAATAGATACTTTATTTTTAATATTGTTTGGTTATATTAATTTCCTTGGGTTTGGGGGGATTTAGTTAATTAGCAGTGGATCTTCAGATCATAGAATTACCAGATTTATACTGGTTTAGCTGTTGGGAGAATTTAATCCTGTAATATGCCTTTGGCATAATTTAGATGTAAGGCTCAAGATTAAGGTCCCCATGAAACAGGGAATTTATGTTCATTTCTTTTTCTTATGCTGTGAAGTGCTATGCAAAGCTACAGAAACCTGTCAGCTCTGACAGTCAGACTTGGGCAATCAGGGCTTTCAAAAAGCCATTGGGCTTCACCCTCAGCATCAAATTCCCCTGTGTTCTTCCATTTTGTATCAATTTGGAGGAAATTGTAAAATCCATAGAAGAAAAGCAATTGAAAAAGAAGCATGGTTAAAGTCCTGAGGAAGTGAAAGTTTCTTGGTATTCTTTGTGTCCCTCTTATATTAAAAACACCTACAACGTTCATTTTTAATTTTTTTAAGAGTAGCAATCTTGCACCAAATTAAACATACAAGGCCTCTTGAAAATACAAGGTTTCAGAAAGAGCTACTGGCAGGTGTTTAACACGCTACTGGCAGGTGTTTAACACAAGAAGAAATAAAGCTGTGCTGGCAGCAGTGGCTATGATTTATTCTCAGCCCCAAAATGAAGTATTTGTGTGTGTGGCTGGGCTGGTAGCAGAGAGCAGAGCAGTGTGTGTGTCTCCTTCTGCTTGGCTTGGCAAGTGAAGGGTCTGTCCCTGAAGCTCCAGCTTGCTCCAGGACACTCAGCACAGGGGGGATGAACAACCCATCCAAGCTGACCCCACGAATCACTTGGATGCTGAGCAAACCCTTGCTTCTTGTCTCTACTGTTGCTTGTTGTGAAAAAGGGAGGATTTTTTATTTCCTAGTTTTTCCCCCCGTTTCTCAGAGGTGTAAGTGGTTTGTTCATTCATGGGGCTGAACTGTCATCATCTTTTTGCTTGTGTTGGAAATAAAGTCTGGGTAAAGGCTCTCACCAGGAGACTTCTGTCCTAGGCTGGCAGGGCTGGGAGCAGACCATGCTGTGCTCCTTTCAGCCTATTGCAATTTAAGATGATTCCCACAGTGCTGCATTTCAGGTTCAGCTCTGAAGATTTGCTTGCTCACAGAGAAGCTTCTCATCTCCCACAGGCTTGCATACCCACTAATATCTTTTTCTGAATTGAGGAAAAAGTGGAGATGCCAGTGCTTCATCTTGCCTAGGCAATGATAAGCTCCTTGCTAAAATTTTCAAATGTTACATCCCTTTAGATCGCTAATCTAGCCTATCCCACACAGCTGGAATTATCACAGGGCTGAATCTTAATAGTAATGGTGCAGGTTATCTCTGTGTAAATAGTGCCAGATCTTTATTCAGCAGGAGAAATGCTGCAGGCCTGCACTGATATATTGATCTGGATAAACAAGATAGTTTGTTCTTATGTGGAGGCACTGTCTTAAAGTTCAGTTTGTGATGCTTGCAGGTAAAACTGATGATTTTATGTTCCTGGATATGGTGAAATACCTGGTGTGCTGCCTAAAAACCACATGATTTTTCTTTTTAGGTCTGATGCTGGACTTGCTGAGCTTTCTGTACTGCCAGCACTAATATAAACATTGTAACTGGGAAGAAAGGGTCCTTATTTCTGTTTGTTGTTCTCTAGCAATCTGAATCACTTCCATTTGGGCTTAGTTAGTGATGCTAACTTCCTGCAGGGCTGCAGGAAGCTTTCTTGGCAACATTTGTTTTCCTACAGAATTGTTTCCTAGCTGGGGGTTTATTGCCTGCTCCGAACTTGAGTTTTCTCAATTTCAGGCTTGGTTTTAACCAAATGGAGTAATTTATGGTTGAAGGGGGGAATTGTATGATATTCAGGGATTTTTTTTTTGACTCAATATAGGGAACAAGTTAAAAAGTTAAAAAAAGAGGAGTTATCTTAAAGGCCTTGTCAATCAGAGCTGCTTCTTTTAGCACACCACTTCTCCTGAGCTAGTCTGCTGCATGCTAACGTAGTGGTTAGCTAAATTAGCTGGAGTCAGCTGGATACTTGAATGTCATTAGAAACTGAAATCTTTGTTAGAGTTGAAAGTGAAAAACTTATTATTTGATAGAAAGAAATAAGAAAGAATGCTTATAATAGCCCCAGAATCAGTCATCGTAAAATGATGAAAGTCTGAATTAAAGTTCCACATCAAAGAAACCTGAAGGTAAGAGATGCAGTTAATTCAGTCATGCAACTCCAAATCAGCCTTATAATGATGCCATGCAGTTAACCTAAGCTTATAATTAAGGCATTTCCTTAGTTATTAAAACTCGAGTAGATAAAAACAGGTGTCCTTTTTTTCTTTTCAATTTTGCTAGAACTTTTTAGATTTTTGTCTTCAGATGATGGGAAGGCCAATAAGCTGAAAACTTAGGAAGTTGAAAATGCATAGGAGGAAGGTCCTAATCTTGATTTGTCTTCTGAAAATTTTCCTCTGGCTTTTCCTATGTCAGAGTGACATTGTTTGTAGGCTAGGCTAAGCATTATAATGGCCTTTCCAGCCCCTCTGTCTGCAAATCTCCTCACTTCATTTTAATCCACCCTTCTCTGACATCACCCTGCTGCCTTCCTCCTCCAAGCTGGTAATTTCCTCCTTTGCAGCATCTCTTCATCCCATGCAGGGCACTAAGGTCACCCTCAGCAGCACATGAGGATACTCCAGGCTGGGACATGGCCAGCCCTGGGACACTGGAGGGATGCTCCAGATTGCTCACTCTCCATACCATGAAACCACAACTAACTCCCCGTGACGTGTTCAACTTCATTACGCTGCTTATTGAATTTTGCTGCCAGTATTGTTTTTCGTCCTCTTGGGACCAGCATCAGTTGTCATGGAAATTCCTGTCAGATGGCTGCAGCTTGTGTGCTTGGAGGAGCATAGGAAAGCTGATGGCCAAAGAAGTCACAGTTCAAAGAAGCATAAAATGTCACTTACTAATACTGCTTAGGGACCACAATTTTGGGGGCTCAGCGGTTGGCAGATAGTTTGATTTCAATCAACATCCTGTGTGTCTTTCATTTAGCTCCTAGATGAATGTTACTGGTTTGGTTTTTAATAATCACAATGACATTTGAAATGACTGATGAAAGAAATGTGTCATTGTCTATGAAGTCATTCTTCAGGTTGCTGTAGTTTTCATTCATCTGCCCATCTTGCATGGAGTTTGGCCATTTTATACAAGGAAATAATTTACAAAGGAGCCCCAAGAACATGCTTGGAAAAACAGGGAATCTTTTAAATGTCCTTTAGCCTGTGTTCCTAAGCCTGAGCTTAGCCCCAGCATCCCTGGGCTCTGGGAAAGAAAGGTGGCAGAAGTGGAGGTAATGACATCTCCTGTCATCTGTGTTACACTGTGGGCAGTGCCCACAGGCAGGAATTTCCATCTCAGTGCTTTTGGACTTTGGGCCTTCCTATTGACACTTCTAACATGGATTGGTTGAGTTGGTTTATTAACTTAGCCTGAAAACTTCCTTGCATAAGCTTGAAGAAGATCCATGTGTGATAAGTATGAAAATTTTGTCTGTGTTGACTGAGGAAGTTGAAGTCCTTGTAAACAGACATAAATTGATAGGCAAAATGCAAGATAAAGGAAATTATATAAACACACCAGGTGCTCATAAGAGTAATCTATCAATGCTCTTTTCTGTAAAACAATAACAGAGAAAATTAGTAGAGTGGGGCCTTGGAGCAGTATTACATTATATAGCAATCCAAATATGTTCTCCTGGGACCTTTTCTTAAAATGACTAAAATCCCCTTCCATGCAAAACAAGTCTGGAAAAAAGAAGTATGTATTAAATTTGCTCAGTTTATAGCTTCATGGATGGGATCAAATTAATTTCTTACAAAAGCTGGAGAAAATGTTTTGCAGCCCTTTCAAGATAGATATTTCCTAATGGGAAAAAGTGTGTCTCTGGCACATCATGCTATGAATTTATCATCTTGCTGAACAACTTGAAACAAGTAGAGATGTTTTTAAATATCCTGGACTGGTTGATGGTCAGATTGTGTTTAAACAAAGAGGAGCAGAAGGATCTTTAGGTCGTTGATTGGCAAAAGTTTGGACAAGCATCGTCTACTTCTGTATAGGGAGGGAAAAGCAGAGATTTGCACACCTGGTTATCACATATGGATCAGTTTTGCAGCAAGGGGGCTCTGTCACATCCTGCTGAAGTCACAAAGCCACTTTTCCAGCTCCTTTCTCTATCACAGACTTTGGAAAGCTGCAAAGGTTTTTGCCATATGTTGGGTAGTGTTTTAAAGCTTCTCAACAGGGGATGTATCAATATTGATCTTGTGCTAGCGACTGCATTTCTTGATGATTCACTCTTTTGTACCAGACCCCTTTAGAAGAGAAAATGGGCTAATAATACTCATTTCACCAGGGTCTCAGGAGAATGGAAGCAGGTTTTTTGTCACACTTGAGCTGACAGTTTTCTGATTGATGGCATTTATGGGAAGTTGAAAGAGGATTAAAGTCTCATGATGCCGGTTTATTTCAAGAACATGACATGTTCAATATGATAATAAAGTGGGAATTTTTCTTCTGTGGCTTTTATGAGCTCGGGGTTGTTTAGGATGAAATTATGGATAAAGCTGTAGCTGAAGTCAGCAGTATGTGTTTCTGAGGCCATCGGGGCCAAGGTGGCAGGAGCCATTATAAAACCCTTGGCAGTTTTTTGCTACAGAGAACTTGACAGCAAAGCCAAAAGAAAACTTAATACTGTAATGATTCATTCCATGTGGGAGGCCAAAACTTTTAACAGCATTGGAAGGCATTTTGCTGTAACGTGCTTTAATTTCATAGCTGTGCTGACATGGTATATCAAGGATTATTGTCACCAAAGGGCACTGGAGACCAGTTTGAAATTACAAGTATTTAGAGGGCTGGTGAACTGAGAGTTAATCTTCTATTCCTTTGTGGACATGTAATGAGTGAAAGGAAAGAAATTGCTTCCCAGTATCACAAATTAGCACAGTAAAGAGTGTAAAGTCTTTACAGAAAGGGGGGGTGAACCATTCATCCATAAAACATTTGAATTCTACCTTCAAGCTCGTTAGTATATGTGTTTTATCCACTACTTATATAGCCAGAGTAAGTCCTCTGTACTAAAAGTAGGTTGGTGTAAATAAATCTCTGTTGGATCAATGTATTTTTGCTAAGGAAACCTTAAGTTTTGAGTAGAGTCTTCAGGGTCTCACCGGAGTGAAGTTATCATTATTAATATCCCCTGTGGAGGTCTGAAATATCTTTGCATTTACTTAGCTATTTATATGCTCATTTATGATAATATTTAAGCAAGCTTGGTTGGCATTAATAAAGTTATGGTTCATTAATATTACATGGACCTTTTTATTTAGAAAGACCACTTACTCTAGGCCACTGAAAGTTAAACTGCTTTCAAAAGCCAGCAACTTTCCAAAGGCAGCTGTGCACTGCATAGGGATCTCCAGAGGTTACTGTGCTGCTCCAGATTCTCTTGGATGTGGTCTTTGGGCAGATCCCTTTGGTATCTTTGCTGTGCAGGAATGAGGCTTGGGGTTTGTTTGCAGCTGGACAAGCCAGGTTTCCAGGTTTCCCAGACAGACACAGGGAGGGGGAACACCGAGGAGCACTGGCAGGAGGAGAGCAGAGATGGAGGAGGGAAGGAGATGAGAGGTCTGGTGTCCTTCATCCTCCACACATCTCCCACAGCACTGGGGAGCACCAGTGGGGCACACCAAAACCTGCGGCTGTTGCACTGGGGTGCATGTTTCAGATCTGCAGTCCAGGATCCTCATTTGTCTGATAGATGGCCCAAGTGACACAGCTACAGGCAATTTGCTTTATTGCTGTTACATGACCACAAGAATCAGAGGGGTCTGCTGGGTCACCGAATCCATTATCCTGCTCTGATAGGCAAGCACACCACATGGGTCCTTTCATAACTTCATCAAGAGCCACATCAGCACCAGGCTGAGGGATTTTTGTTCACTTGAGTGTTTTCCCCTGGGAGTCTGTTGTTTTTCTGATGCTGTTCCTGCTGGGAAGCTTTTCCTTCTCTCTATTACTCCCTATTCTTTATAGTCAGATTTCTTCAGCCAGTGTGTAACTGTTAGCTTTTGTTAATATTGGCATTTCCCTCACATTGCTCTTCTCTGCTTCTGCCTTCTCTGACTCTCAGTTCTCCTCTTCCATGTGTCTCAGCAAGGCTTTTTACCTCCTGAGATAAGAGCTCTGTTCTCCGGTTCATCGCTGTATCCCTTATCTGCACTGGTTCTGGTTTCATGAAGATGGGTAAAGGCCAGTTGTGCAGAGTGTGTTGGATGAGATTGCAGGTGTACTTGCCAGAGTATGAATCAGAAATGCTGTAGCTGGTGCACTCTGGCACACCACTTGCCCATTTTGCAACTTTATTGTGCTGGTGGCTGTTGGTCACACTCACAGCTCAGCCTTTGCTGCCCTCACTCAGGTCCAAGCAATGAATGCCTGGCTGGCATGGTGTGCTGTTCTTCATCAGCTGTGCTCACCAGCCCTCAAAATGGAGTAAATAGATTTTAATTGAACCTCTGTAAAAATGATAAACATAGAAGGCATATGGGGGTGTTATAATTTTTTGTTACTTTTTTTTTCTCTGAGACTGAAGATGGCCTTAAATAGAAAAACACCCATCATTTATTTAAATAACAATGTAGTAATTCCAGTTTGTTCATTTATGTAAGGAAAGATCTGATGTAAATGTAGTACTGCAGTTCAGGGAAAGAAAACCTTCATTTGATTATTTTGAGGGGGCACTTTTGAGAGAGTTCTATTCCATTGACTTTTCTCACACCCACACACCTTCAGCATAAAGGGAATGGTGGCACAGAAGAAAACTCCATTGTTGTAAGCTAAAGCTTGCATTTCTTCCAAGAAAGTCTCTATTCTTTGCAAACCTGGGGAATAATAAATGCAGATTGCATCAGAGACATAACTGATAATAATCACACATTTGGTCTCTGATTATTCCTTGTAGTAGGACAATTACAAGAATCTTGAATTTTTCTATGGTGCTGCTGAGATTTACTACACTTCATGGTAAAAAAATGCAGAACAGCCCTGGTAAAATTTGAGAAAAGTCTATTTTTCTCTTTTTCTTAGAGGTATTTTTGATTGCCACCAAGAGACTGGCTTCATATAAGAGCTGTGAGATGAAATCTAAATAGTCTCAGTCCTCTTCATCTGGATCCTGAAGCTTATAACAAAATCAGGCATGCTTTTGAGTCTCCAACAAAAGCCAAACTCCAGTGCATTTCCCATGTATTGAAATTTTATTGCAGGTATTTTGCACTAGTGCTACTGTTATTTCTGCATGAGAGATAAATTTATTGTGCTTTCTGATGGATTTTTACATCTTAAATAACATAAAATACAGTTGTTATTTGACAGGGATAGGCTATTGGAAAGTAATAAATGGAGTCAAACAGGGACATTTTCTTCCCTAAACACTTTCTTTGGATCAACAACTGTGTGTTTTCATTCCAATAACTGGAAGTTTCCAATGCAAGTATACTGCTATATCTGTAGGAGAGATTTGATCTGTGCACATTGAGACATAGTTCATTTTTTGGCAAGTACTAGTAAAAATAATTGCAATGTCAGTTCTGTACCTGAATTACTTGTGATAGATAGACTTCTGGATTAGGTAGTCTGCACTTGGAAATAATGAGAAATGTCAGGTTTTGGTTAAAAAATGAGCAGTGAAATATCTCTGCAGGTTATTATCACTTTGAGGGATTGTGGTTCCTCTCCATTATTCCCTCCACTATTGTTGAATTGTCCAATTTAAGTGAATAACAGCACATTCTTTCTAGAAATTGTTGGTGGGAGCCAAGGAAATAAAATGTGTTGGAGGGCTCTATTACATAAAGGATACCTGCATATAATAGCCATTGGCTAAGTTGAGAGACAATAGCCAGGAATCAAATTCACCAAGTGAAGATGGTTTTCTGCTTTGTTTTTCAAAAGTCTGAGCCACATATACTGAGCAACCCAGTCCTACTAGAAAATTCCTGCTTTTGTACCATCCCTGCCAATTTTCTTAACAAAGCACTCTCACAGGCTGGACACCTTCTGCTTTCATTAAAACTCATAAAGCTGCTATTTGAATCTTCTGTAATCATGCATGAGCAGCTACAGAAAGCATTTAACATCATGCACTGTCACATTTGCAAAAAGAAGAGTTTTGTTGGAACTTTCCAGAATTCACAATTATCCATATGTCCTGCAAAATCAGCTTTAATTTCTACCCCTCTTCTAAAACAGTGTTTTAAAGCATGTCCTTCCAGACTGACTGGATAAAAGGCAGGGATAAATCAAAATTTTGAAAGTCTTTTCTCATCTGTTCTCATTGACTGGCTCCATGAGAGAGATATGGATGCAGCATGCTTTTTTTTTTTTTTTTNNGTTTTGGTGCACTTTTTGCTGAAGAAAGTAAGTACTTCCTGAAATTTATACTTGTTTTTGACAGCCACTTATTTAGTGAGAAATATGCTCAATTTTCATTTTTACTTAGCAGTGTGCAGGTTCTGGCTATATTAAAATAAGAGCTTTTGTATTGGTCAGCACAGGGGATGTTTGTAAAAAATCTTTGTTCTGGGTAGCCTATTCCTTCAAGATTTCTTGCCTTTTGGCATAGATCTGTTCCAGCATGCCAAGCATCTTTTCTGTGGGAAGAAAAATGTCAGATTCTGCAGAAATTGTTGGGAAAGTAGATCAAACAAGGACTGTCCTACCTGGACAGGAGGAGGGATCTGTGGAACTCCTATTCTGTCTAAGCAACACCTCAGAGATTCCATCCCTCACCCCTGTGCAAGCTCTGTTAGGGTTGAATTACCCACATGACCCAATGGAAATACAAAACTCAGCTTTACAGGCTTCAACAGCTTTAGACCTGTTCTGATTGCATGTTTGGATGAAGGGTAATAGGGAGATTTAAGACAGCAAACTCTCTTTTTAATGATGACTATTCTGTATGCCATGGAACTCGTTTAAATATCTGGAGCAATTAATCACTTGCCAGGTTTTGTTGCTCAGGTTCCAGCTGCCATTGTGACACATGAAGGCAGTATAATTCTAAATGAGGAACAACCTCCTTTTCTCTCTTTTATGTGTAAGACAGGCCAGACTTTCATGCTTAATTCATCTTTAATGAAAATATATTTATTTGTTTGCATTTTGTAAGTCAATTTAGGTCTTGGTCTGTACAGGGAGAAGAAAGGAAAACAACAACTATTTTTTGGGCTAAGACCTTCTTGTGCTGTCTGCCAAGTTATGCTATGAAGCTTTTTTTTCCTTATGGCCACATTTCAAAGCCTTGTGTAGCTGACATTGTAATAAAAAACATTCCAAGGGGTCTACATGCATAACAGTGCTCAGTGCCACTATTGTATGGAATTTAATTTTCACTCATCCAGTCGCATATTGCTGCAGTCTGTTCTGTATGTCTTCCTGATTCACATGAACAAATTTCAGAATAGCTGAACTATGCAGCCATGCTGAGATGAACAGGAAATATCATCCAGCACCTTCCATACTCTGCACTGTCTTTTTTGTGCATGTTATGTCCTACAGGTATGGCTGCTGCTCTGTTAAATAGGCTTTCAGTCATTCCTAGTGCTTTTTCATTCTACTTTACTTAATGATCCATGTCAGCAAGTAGACCCCTGTTAAGAACAAAGCAAAATAAAATTGATTTTCCCAGTTGTATTAAATTTCTTTCACAACATTCAAGTTACCAATTTGGTGCTTAGCTGGAGCAGTAAAGGCTGTGCTGGTACTTGAGTGGGAATGTTGCATCTGAGACCCTCCAAGACGAAGCAAGGGTACAGGTTAGCAGATTGCTGTGCCTTTATGCCTGCAAGAAAAAGGCCAGGAAATTTCCCCCAGTGTGCTTTCCCCATGTTGCCCTGGCTGGGGCAGCTCTTCAAACTGCCCTTAACACAGAAACAGGAATTGGATATGGAATTGTTAGATCACTCCATTTATTTCTGTGACAAAGCAGACCTATTCTCTGTCTTTCCCAGTGCTTCATCCGTCCTCTGAATTTCCCTGTGCTTCTGCTGTCTTGGGTTTTTTTTCCAAAGTGGAATGAACCAAGTACTTTATCTAGTCATTAATAAGAGAAACTTCACTCTCCTGTGGCACTCCTGTCTTTCTTGCTGCAGAAAATATTATATTATTGGTTTATCCAAGTTTCAGTGCATTGTACTCCCTAATGGTAGTCTTTTAGGCAGCAACTACCTAATTTATATTAGATGAGCACTATCCATTTGTATGGTGCTCATCACTGTGCTGTCAAGCACCAAAGTGACAGCTTTCTTTTCCCTTTCTGTATGCACAGTGAGCTGCCATGATTTATGACTGTCAGCTGTATTCTTAATACTTACACTCATGTGTGGGGATGTGTTCAGTTAAACAAGTAGCAGCATTTTACAGAACTTCCTGATTTTAGCCTGAACCAGAATTTTGGGGTGTGAGATAAGACAGGATTTTCTATAACTTCCTAGATTCCCAGGGATTTTTTTTAAAAAGCAAAGGAGGAACAACCAACCAACCCATGTAAATGCAAGAGGGCATTGTGGCTACAGAGAAACCCAGCCTTTGCTTGGTGCTGAGACTGCTTCTCGGTCTGCTCTGCGTGAGATCCCAGCAAGAGCAAAGAACCTGTGAGCTGGAAAGTTCCTGTCCTGGAAGCCCCACAGTCTGGGGTTTGTGGTGGGCTAGTGTGGCTTTGCCTGCCTTCCTGCTTGCCTCATCCCAGCTGGAGGCTCCTGAGCCAGGGCAGAGCTGATTGCTGCTGCATTTGCTCCTCTCTCGATTCTGCTTAATGGTGGCAAATAGGAACACCTCGGATTGCTAATGCTCTGCTTACTGCAGGCTAAATGTGTGTTCTTATTTCAGCTTTAATATCCTCACTGTTGAAAACCATCCCAAATTAGCACAGGAGGTTCTTCCAACCTACAGAGGTTTGTTGGCATAATGTTTACTGTCAATATGCAGACTCCTTTGGCTCACTAAGTATATCACATGCAAAAATGTCATCTCTGATTCCCTGCAAAATGTCTGTTTTCTGTGAGAAGTTAATTACTAATTTCAAACCAGCTGGAATGGGGCCTAATGATGGCCTTCTCTTAATTTTTGACAAGTGATGGCTTGATTGGGACTAAGTTTACATAGCTTCAAACATGAAATCTGGTTGCAATACCTTTTTATTTCTTCAATTCCTCCAAAGATAGCACCAGAGACCAGTTTATTTTCTGGACTTTTAACCACACAGAAATCACAAGGCCAGAGAAATGCATAAAGAGGTATTTTGAAAACTCTCAGTCTGCATCTGAAGCAGCAGGACTGTGTAGCAGTAACCTTCACACCTACCATCCAGGCAAAAGCAGGGCAAGACAAGTGGTGCTGGCATGGGGCAGGGCTGAAGCAGGCAGCAGGCAGGAGTGATGCTGATGGGAGCTGGGCTTGCATATGTTAGCTAAGCCAAGCTTTCGAGGTGTTTTTTCTGTTACGGCTGCTGTTAGGATGACTGAGCAAGGGAAAAAGGTCATTTTCCTTGCCCCAGTGGCTGGATAATAGAAGCATGGCTGGCTGCATGAATTTGGGATTGTTTTGCCCCAGTGGGCACAGCTCCCCAAGCTCCCCAGGTCAGCAAAGACCGAGCAGGGATTTATTTATTCAGCACATCCCTGCAGTGCCCCCGTCTCCCTCTAGCTGCACTTTGCAGGAGCTGCTGAGGGCTGCAGGCTCCATCCTTCCTAAAGTGCAGGCACGTGGGGCTGAGCCTGCATTCCTCCTCCCCTCCCTGCTTTTGGGCAGATTAGTGCTGCAGCCTTGGTCTTGCAAGGCTCAGCTCAGCACCACTGCTGTACAGTGAAGCATTTTACAGACTTGTCCATTTTCAGCAGCAGGAGCTGTTTTCTGGCTTAAAGGGTGATTTCAGATGTTTCAGTTATTTTCTGGGCATAGCAGATATTCCTAGCCATTCATGCATGAAGCCATCAGTTAGACTATTACTTCTATGTCTTGCCTTCAGCCTCTTGATGGAAGGGTTGCATTTTATTTTATCTTTATTTTCCTTATTTTTAGCTTTGCACATGACCTTAATACTTGATTAAATTAAACATCCTTTGTCTTACCAAGTTTTTTCAAACTCAGCAGGATTAGGCCTTTAGTGAGTTATTACAGAAGCAAAGCCTTTACCTTGGAGTAAGTGATTTCCTACCAATCTGTGTTTTCCTGCCAGAAGCAATGAAAAAAGCCACAAGAGACAGGAATAATGCAGTCATATTTAGTGAGCGTCAAACGTAGAGCCTGTGTTATTTACACTCTATCTTATTAAACTGAACTGAATGTTTGCTTGACATCTACCTCTGTGTACCAGGCTTTATTCTGATGGCAGAAAGCAAATAGAAAAACCCTGGAAATTCAGAGAACAGACTTACAAATTGGTCGGATTTAGACACTAGTGCTAGTCCAGATTCTGCTTTTCTTCTCTAAAACTTCAGTGGTGGCTTTGCATTGAGCTCTCCACAACACATATTTTGGTTTGAGTGAGAAAAACTCAAATTAGTGCAAACATCTTCGCCATTCCAAAAGTGTTGTTCCCCTTGGATTCAAAACGTGCTCTTTCTCCTCATCTGATCTCCTTAGCTGGGTTTTCCACCACTTACCCAAATGTCTGCCAGTGGCCCAAAGGGTCATTTCTTCCTGAAATTTCCCAGCAGGTCATTTTTCTCATCTGCCTTCAGGAATGTCCCTGCTTCCACTGCTTCCCCCAGCAAGATTCCTTACCTGTAAATTAGAGGTGATGAAGTGCATCTTGCCAAGCTAAGATTGGTCCTTCCTCCTCTGCTTTGCTATCCCAGCCTGCCACCCAGCTGCTCTTCCTCAAGCAGATTTCTGATGGCCACTGCTGCCACTCCTCTCCCAGACTGCAGGAGAAGCAGCCAGAGCCCAAAGGATCAGGGAAGCAGAGTGCATTTCACATCTCATAGCATTATAGGGGCACATTTACAGTCATTTCAAGTAATTTGAAAAGGAATCAGGGAAGAGGAGCAGTAAAGAAGGCCCAGAGACATCAAAAAACCCTGTAGGTTTAGCCTTCTACCTCAAACTATAAGGTGAGGTGTTTGATCATAACAGGTTATATTTACATCAGAAAGTTACTGATGCCACTATAGGGAAACATGTGCTTAAAGTGGAATTCAGATTTTTAGCAGATTTTTCCAATTTCACTGATTTTCCTTTCATTTCAAAGGCTTGCTGTCTATCATTTCACTGAATGTTTACATAATGCTTGAAATTCTGACATATCCTTATGCATTTGATCTATGAAGACACATTCTCTTCCTCATCCACAAACACAGCTGTTGGCTGCCAACTAGGAAAGCTCTGTCATAGATAAATTGGCAGATTTCCCTCCCGTTTTGTTCTGTATGAAGGTCTCCAGTGAAAAAATCACCTCTAAATCAAAACTGACCACTCTCCCTGTTGACTGCAGATGGAGACCCCATTGGCTTTGCATCTCCCTGGTCACCCTCAGAGGGAGATTACCCAACACCTCTGCATGTCACTGCACTCTGCATCTGCACTGCAGTCCCTTCATTCCTGGGGCACTGCAGATCCCTGCAGTCCCTGCTGGATGGGCAGCAGTGGGTCACCATCCCACAGGATGGGAGCAGCAGGTCCAAGCAGGCTTTCCCACCTGTGAAGGAGCCACCAGAGGAAGTTTTTTGGACCAGACCCTTTTTGGTGCCTTTTCTGCACTGGCAAGGTGTTCCCACCACGAGAAGTTACCACCATGGTAAGCCACCATGAGTTCCCACCTGGTCACCTCCTATTTAACTGCTCTTCCCTTCTTCCCTTTTCTGCAGCTGGTAGATGTGCCAGAGCCCTCTCACCCTCGAGTCACATTTATGATTTTGGAGAGGTGGGATGGGGAGAAAGAAGCAGCAATTGAACTCCAGACAGATCCTGCATTTCTTGGGCTGTTTCCCCTGGTTTCATCAGCCCTGTGGCTGCTCACGTGTCCCTACCCTGCTGCCTCCCCATTCAGAGGGGTTTGATGTTTCCTCCTCTGGCCCAAGGGCTTTCTCTTTGTAATTTGCTCTTCACTTCAAACCTCGAGAAGGATAGACAGCATGCCTCTGAGCTGGGTCTGAATGGTGCACAAGCCTTTGAATCTCTAACAAGCAGCTGGCTGCAGCTCTGAATGTGATCTAATAGGGAGCAGCATGCCCAGCAAACTCCTGCCACATTCACTTGGAGCTGGAGAGATTTGTACGTACATGCCTTTGCTGAAAGACTAGATTATGCAGAGCATGCAAAGTATCGACTGCTATCCATTTTTGGAGCCATTGTTAAACAGAAAATTAGCATTGCCGAAGAGACAGTGGGAGATTTTTCCTTCTCCCCTCCCCTCCCTCCCCTGGTACAGTGTCTTTATTCTGTTTTCTCTAGTTCCCTTTGTCTTACTGGCATACTGGTCTGCTAACCACCCTTTGTTTCATTTATATTGAAATCAGCTGGCAGAAGACAAAGTTCACAGTGTATATTTAGAGCCCGTGTTTTTGAGACCCCTAATTATTATTTTCCTCCATCTTTCCTGGGAAGCCACTAGTGATTTGTTTTCAGGTTCATTTCATGAGTGTTTACTGTCATTTACTCTGAACTCTGGTCTTTTCCTTTCTCTGCCTGTCCCTCAAAATGTTGACCACATGCTGGCTCTGCTTTGCATTTCTGTATCTGAGTTTGTATTTTAATATTCATTAGGTATTTGTACTGACAGCCCATCAATACATTAAATTAGTATATATGCAGCTAACAAGTATGGTACATGCTTAACTGACTTATAACAACATTAAAACAGACAGACACAACAGATTGCCTCAGCAGGGTTTAATAAACTGTACTTATCCACAGTCCCTCTGAAAAACAGGCACACAACTGCAATATACAGTGCTCCCTGGAATAATGAGATAAACAGCAAACACACTAAGCTAAACATGGTTTGTTCCTCTGATGAGAAAATTAAACTTTCTTCTCTCATATAAAGCTACTTCTGTGGCTTCTATTCTTTTAAACAACTGGGCTTTCAGCTATCAAGTGCCATGCATTTTAATTCCAGAAAATACTTAATGAGCATCAAATAGTACTGGAGCTGATAAAAGGCATGCACAGTTATGCATTACTCCATTCTCATGCAATGCTTTGAAGGTATTGAGAGCTCTGCAAGCAATTAGTATCATCATTAGAATATCAAATTTTTCTGCTAATTAATGCTAATGTGATTAAAATGGCAGCTTTTTGGATAAGAGGTATTTTCTCTATACAAGCAAGAAAGCTGCTTTTCTAAAACAGAAGAAAGCAGGCAGAAATTTATGTCAGGTGATAAGAGTTTCTCAATTTGTTCCTTTGCAAATGTGACTGTCTCCCATTCAGAAATTTCCAGAATAAATCCCCTGCCTTGCCTCTTGGAGAGAGAACAGAACTCATATTTCATTATGTGAATCAGAGTTGTCTTTTTAATCTTTTAAATGTAAAATTGAATCAATGTGTAATAGATTTTAGTTATACATCCTGTCTCTACTCAAAAAACTGTGATTACAAACACACCAAAGACTATAATAGACAGCAGCCACTTAAAAAAAACATGAGTGGAAGGAGTGTTCAAATGCAGTATTTATCTAATATTTTTCAGCTTTGTCCTGAAGCATGTGCTTGTGTAATTAACTTTTCTGATGTGAATCATTCTTTAACACCAGCAGAGTTGCTAAAGAAGCCTCTTCTCCTGCACTAGGGCATCAGAAGTGCTCACACTCCCATCAATTACACCACACTGGTCCCTCTCCAGTCCCTTCATTTCCATCAGGCTCAGGACCTGAGCGTGGGCACAGTCCCTGCCCTGACGAGACACACTTGGGATGGTTTGCAAAAAGCACAGAGCTGGAGACAATCCCTAAGCAGCACTGCTCTTCACACTCACATTCCCTTGGATGGCCCTGCTGCAGCCCCCAGGAGCACAGAGCCAACAGGCAGGACAGTGCAGTGCCAGGAGGAAAGCCTGGTTAGTGTATTACACAGAGAGCTTTCAAGTGTGGTCCAAGTAACAAGTCTCCGGGCACTGGAGCTGTCAGCATCCTCCACAAGGGCTTGAGGAGTTTCCCCTGGAGTTGGGAGAATGCCTAGCAACAGGTGTAAGCATGCTTTTTAAAAAAATATTTTCTTTTAATTATTGTTGTTGTTGTTGCCATTTTCACTTGATCTCACTGTATCTATTTGTGGTAGAGAGTTGTTGGCTTAAAATATTCAAAGTATTTAAACTTTTTCTCTCTGTTAATAAATTACATAAAGCATATGGGAAGCTGGCACTGGATGCAGTACCTTGGCAATGTCAGGTGGCTCCTTAACATCAGCTTCTGCTCATTTTCATAAGGATGGAAGAATCAGCAGCACTTGAGCTGTTCTTGCATAGGTAATGCCATTGTGATCCATTTGGGGCCTCTTCTCTAATAGAGAGGGTGAAAAGCTGCCTCTTAGAAATCACAGGTAATTTCTCATGGCATGACCAGACTTTCTATTCCTTGCATTTACATTTATTTACAATTTTGTGAAAGGAGATGAGAAGAGTGTTAACTTTCTCCTCAGATTTGTTTCTTTGGGGCCTCCTCCCAGCCCTGTATCATCTCTCCTTTCCAAGCCACATCCAGTCTTGCTGACACACAAATCCAGAGCTATGGAGGTGAGACACTTCCAATGGGATGGGGGTTCTCAGGAGAAAATCACTGCCTTATTAGAGATACCTCTGCTTTTTTACTGATAACAGTATTCCCACCTAAGAACATAAAGGTAACTTGGGTGGTCTACAACTGCTGTTGCTTTTATGAACCCTTAAGAGCATTCCAGGTTTTTCTCCCTGTGGTTTTTATTTTTCCTGTGATAGTCTGCAAACTTACAGGCAGGTAGCACCTAAGAGTCCAAGCTCTGGGCAGAGCAGTAATTTTTTTGTCATAAACTGTCTCTTACAGACCAACCTCCATAAAAGATGTACAGGCTTGAGAGTGCTGGGGATTTTAGTTCATTGGAAGATGGGTTTTGTTTCTGATGTGGCATTAAAAATTACCCCAGAAGATAAAAGTCATTAAGAGATGGCTGTTTAATAATCTTATTATCATTCACTCATGCTAGGATGTAAAGCTCAATGTGAAAACTTGGAACTAGAATATGTAAGGTGGGGAAATGCCCCAAAACTGAAGAAGTCTGACAGCTGAACAAAGCCATATTCTTGCAATAGAGATATTGCAGATTTCTCTGGTTCAGGCTTTCTCCACAAGTTTGCACTGAAATACAAACAAAGTGGCCTCAAACTTTTATCATTAAGAGGTGATAGCTCCAGGAATAGTGTTATATCACCGAGCTGCCAAAACACGCCTTACTCCCTTTTATTAATTACTTCACCAATAACCACAAAGTAGTTTGGTACCTGTCCCACCTCAGCTATTGTGAGAGCAAATTCATAGAAAAATGCCTTCAGGACCACCCATTTGTTGCCCCAAATTGCCAGGGGTCCCTCTGAGCCAGCAGGAGGAACACACTGGTGCTTTTCACACATCCCCTTAATTTTCCCCATTTTCCTCTGCAGCAGTTCAGAGGCAGCAAACGAGCTGAGCAGGGCTCCCTTGAGCTGTGCCTGGCTCCACTGCAATTTGTCTGGTCTGGAAAGATCTAAAACAGGTGGGAAATGCCCATTCCTCATTTCCCAGCCAGAAGAAGATGACAAACAGTAATGAAGTTTGTGTGTTAGAGGAGGCAGCCTGGGCAGACATTTCTCTTTCCAGGGTATGGAAGTTTTCCCCATGGGTGTTGTGTCCAGGTTAGCACACTGCTATAGAGATGTCCTGTAACAGAGGGAGAGTTTTCACTTGCAGTTTTTTAGCCAGCCCCTAGAACTGATTTTCTTTTTAATTGTTAACCCCAAACCTATGTTCTTGCTCTCTTTCAATCTGCAGAATCAGAGCTGCTTTTTTCTGTTACCTTTAAGCAAAACCTCGCATTGCTTCTAATATTGGTTTTAAAAACTAATAGTGTCAGAAATCTGGGTTTACTATACTCATTAATTTCCTTTCAATAGCTTTGGTGCTGCTCTTTCTGTCATATGCATACAGTGTACTTCACTCATGCTGTTTTTCTGCAGAGCTTTAATACATGATTTGGGAGGAAGAACCGTATCATGCTCTTTAAGCAAATGTGGCTTTAGGGCTGCCGTGTGTTCCTCCAGTGAGCTATAATCACCCTGACTGTGTCACAAAGCCTGTCTGATTGGGGCTGGGGGGCTCAGTAATGAATCTTGAATTTTCTTTATCTTTGAATGAGTCCAGATGCTTTGTTAGATACCAGTTCTGTTCTCCTTCCTTTCCCTTTTTTTTTTTTTAATCTTCTTTTTTTTAATGTCAGAATGAATTGATCCCAGGCTGCTCCTCTGTACTCTGACACTCCCGAATATGGAAGTGTCACTGTAAAATGAACCATAGCAAATTGTTAATAAGCTACCTTCAGAGAGAGTTATAGTTTTTGACATTTAGTTATAGATTTATCCCTTGTGCAGGAAGCCTCATTCATTTCATGCATGCTAACCATGGTGGGGAAAAGGCATTATGAAGTATTTTTCATACTTTGGTCTATTGAACAGCCAGATCACATGCAGTGCCAGGCTCTAGCAGGCACCAAGAGCAGGAAATGGAAGGAGGAACAGAAGAAATGTCAACACTGTGTGAAACCTATGGGCCAAAATCCTTTCAAAGGGTAGTTTTAGGGTGCCTGTCCCACCATACTGGTTTGGTTTCAGTGCTGCACATTCAGAAAGAGTCTATCAGTTATCAGGGCTTATTGATTCTGGTTAGAACATGGCTCTTCACTGGATTCCATGAACTCAGCCCTGATAGCAGCTATTTCTGCTGATAACAAATAATAATTGTTACTTTTTTTCAAAAAATGCTTTCATGTTATTTACTTTAATATAATGCTGGGATACTAAAATTCTGCTTATAAACCTTTAGTATTCTGGTAACTGAGGTAAATGCCTGGAAACAAGACCACTATGATCACCCATTCTGTTTTTAAAGTGATACTGGACCTGATTTTTAAAAAAAACCCACCTATTTATTATTTTGTTCCATTTGATACCTCTAACACTAAATATGTCATTGTAAGTAAAACCCATCTAAAAGGTGAAAGAGCTGCTTCTTGTTCAAGGAGCATGGCTGGAAAAATGTGTGACTATTTTCCCCCAGTAAGAAGCTTAAAAATATGTTCACAAGGTGCACTACCCAGTGTAATATTAGCTGTGCTCACTTTTTGTTCTTAGCAGTGAGCAAGTCTCACTTAGAAAATTGCAAAATCTCTCTTCCAACTTATGATTAAAGGAATGGCCGCGACTTCAGATAATGATATTATTTTGATATCAACTGTCTCTCTTCTCCAAAGATATTATATTTTACTCTGGATTTTCAAAATCAGCTGTAGCAGGGTATTTGCAGAAGTGGCATCAAGGCTTATATAAAGCAATGTACAGGTATAATAAAATAATAACCCTGCAAAATGAGGGAGAGATCCAAAACACACCAAAGTCAATTATTCCTTCCCAGGAATTTAGCAAATATTGGCTTAGTCTCCCATCACCTGTAGCTTCTTTGGTGGTATTTTTTCCTACTTTAGGAGAAAAACAAAGGGAGAGCAGTATTCTTGCCTACTGGGGGCTGACCTCCCCTTTCAGCCCTGGTTTCCCAAAGGAAAACTACCACCAGTGCAATTCTAGGTCTTGACCCCCATGTAGGCACATGGGACAACATCATGTCATTCAGAGACTGATTTTGGCATGCAGTCAGATCCCTGGGTGTCCATCCAACACCTCCTGTGTTTCCATTAAGGTACCTGCCCTACAGGAGCAAGCCCAGTGCCAAACACCTGCCAGGAATGGCCTCAGCAGCATCAGACTGAAAATCTAACCATAAAAGTTAAGTAGAGCTGTTGCTCATCTCCCCAGATAAAGATAATGTGCTGAAATACAAGGCTGAGTTGAATTTTAAAAAAGGAAAAACACCTCCTAATTGCATAATTAGACTTGCAGGAGATGAAAGGGCAATGCCAAGCCAAGCATAGCTAAGTAAAAAAAAAAAAAAAAAAAAAGAAAAAAAAGAAGTGCTTACCGACCTGAGAAATAAGATTGAAGGATCAGTGTGTTGCAGGAAAATACAAGTTTGTTCCTATTAATAAAGACATAAACATTAATGTCATTGAGTTAGGAACAAATAAAGTATTGCCACCATTATATTTTTAATGCTGCTTTCTAGATTTCTGTTGGTGCCCTGCCATTAATTCCTCATTTTATCCCGTGAGTTAATTTTAGAAATTCTGTGTGACGATTTGGAGTGGTTGTAGTAATTTTCAGGTAGATACTAATTTTACTGACCTTTTGGGAAGTTTAATCCAATTTCAACTAAAATCAGTTGCTCAGTATTTATCAACTTCAGCCACAGCAGCTTCTTACCAGACATGATCCTGAACACTGCTTGTGTGTATTTATTGTACCCTAAATGAGGTTATTAAATAAATAGAGATGCACTTAAGATAATGCTTGTCCTACATCTCACAGGAGTGTAGGTTAGAGCAAAACTGATTAGTTTAGGGAAAAGAGTTCTTCCAAGCTCCAATGTACATTGCAGATGGATACTGAAGCTGTCTAGGGCCTGGACACATCAGGAAAAGTCTCAGCAAAGACAGAGATTTAGGGCTGGATTCTTTGAAGAGGTTAAAAAATCCATTAAAAAATCAATTCATCTGAGTCTCTAGACTTCAGTGCTACAGTAGTGTTATAATGGAGCTGCACTTCACCTGGAGATAAGGATATGTAAGTATGCATAGGCATTTTGGCCCAAGAAAAGCACTTATGTTTGCACAAAATAGGGTGGTTTTAATTTAAGGATTTTAGTTAAGGTCTAAAGGGGTCTAAGGATTTTCCACCCCTCTTTTACAAGGTCAGCTTTTTATCCTACCCTGCCTTTGTTGTACAATCTGCTGGGAACCAGATCTTCTGTGTGTCCCCAGTGGTGTCCTGAGCAGCCTGAATGATTTCTGAAGAAGTTCTGGTTCTCCACAGGTTTATCCCAGGGTGGTGGGTGGCAGTGCAGGGTGTGTTTGTGTGCTCAGGCCACTTGATGTGTACTAGAAAATTGAGAATGCTGCTCCAGGACACCCAGTCAAAATACAAAGGGGTGATTTAGGGCTCCAAGGGGAGGAGGGGAAGGAGGAAGAGAGACTGGGGCAGTCCTTCCTTCTGGGGAATTTCATTCTTGTTGTCCCATTCGTATTCACCTCTTGTTTAAAAAAAAATTCAGGTGTTAAAGTCATCTTTTACACATTCAGGGCCAGAGAACCCCAGGTCTGGGAACTACAGTAAGGCAAAGAAAACCCAAGCTTTTCAACCCACTGGTAACAGTTGTGTTTTATTTAAAAAATATAACAAAAAACCTAAATGTTTTATCTGAGGCATTCATTAAAGGGGCTGTGTGTTTCCAGCTATGGAAATTGGGTGCTCACTGAAGTTGCTTTCCCTACCAGCCTGTGCAGACTGATGTCTTTCTCTCCCTCCTTAAAAGGCCTAATTATGCCATAGGCAGCCACCTTGTTCTGTTCAGTCTCCTATTCTGCCACATTACCATTAGAAGAAGAAAGAATTAATTAAATAAGTATACTAAATGACTATTTTCTCATTTATTTATTCTCTGTCCAACCTCATTGTGTATTCTCTTTTAGTCAGGGGATAGATAGAGGAAGGCAGGCCCTTTCTTTGCATTGGTTCTCAGGGGTTTAAGCTGCCATTAGGACTGCTGAAGTTACACATAGGATATTTTTCAATTCCTTCTGCGTTCTCAGATTGAAATCCACTCCCTTGGTATATACTGTCTTCTGCATAAATGCATCAGAGAAAGCCAAAATGTAATCCTGCTTAACTCCTGCTTTGTTTCAACACATCAGAATTTCAGGTGTAAAAGAACACTGAGACACTTTAATAAAGATATATTGGGACAACCCAGCCTCAGCAGTTTACCAAGCATATTAAAACCCAGTGGCTGATGCTTTGTGGATTTGTACTGCTTTTCTGTGGGAAGAAAGGAAACAATAGCAGACATCCCTTTTCCCCCTGCCTCCTGTTTCTCTCCTTAGCCCAGGGAGGGAAGTGAACGTCAGGCTGTGAAAGGAAAGACCCTTTGGCAAGGAGAAGCTTCCGTGAGCTCTCCCATGGGCATTCCCTTTCTGCCTCATGTCTGAGCAAAGGGCAGCTCATATCATTGTAAGCCTCCCTTGGGATGTCAGGAGCAGAAGGTAGATGATACCCATCAAGACATTAGGACCCAGGGCTCCATGCTCTGTGTAAAACACAGTTCTGAAAACTATATAATTCATCAGGCAGATGTAATTCCATCGAGGGGTTCTGGCGATGGTGCAAACCAGATCATCCAATTATAGCCTGGAAATTCAGTTACTGTGCCTGCAGGAGCAAAGACTGCCCTAATATCCTACAGTGTGATTCTGCAAATCTTGTTTGGGGGGAAGTAGTGCTGCCCTCCTCTCCCTTAGTGCTGTTCCAGGAGTATTTGTGGGATGCATTTTGGTGGAATACAGGCTGTATTTAAAATGCTGCTGGTTTATGCCACAGAAGGCTAAGGTGAATGGAGTGCAATTTTTCCCTCGTGGCTCTTCACTAAAATTTCATTGTCATGGGTTTAGTGCTCAGTTTGGAGCAATCTGAGCAATGCAGAAAAGCAGAAGGGTTAATTAGGTACAATATGCTGGCTTTTGTACAAAATACACAGAGCTTGACTAGTTTAAGTAAGCATTTGTGTTTGATTAGAGTCTGCATGTTCTAATAGAGACTGTGTTGTAATAGAAAAGATGATAAAGATTGAATTTATGTCTTTTTTAATAGGAATGAGAAGTGTGGAATTATCCTAAGATTATCCTATCCTCCTGTGGGTGAGACTAGAGTTTGTTTTACATTTGTTTTATAGTGTAGTGTGAAGGGTTTTGCTGGATTTACTGTTAATGTCTTATTCCAAAGGAAATATTAATGCTCTAAGGAACAAGTTCTAAACCTCTAACATGCAAAAAACAACTCCCAGAGTACTCATTTGGCATTACACAAGTCATACTTAATCTCTAGAGCATAGAGTATTTTGTTAAGATTGCACATATTGACAAATGCAATCAAACCTGTAAAATATGAATTTATTTTTTATGCAGTATCTTTATTTTTATATCACTGAAATAGTCAACATCTGTCTGTATAGTCTGAGAAAATGCTTTATCTGGCTTGCTAATAGTAAAACTCCTTTGTTTTGGTCATAAACCTATCAGTTCTGATAGTTGAACTGAAGGCAGTTTAACTGTGTTTCATAATATCTGCATCTTCCTGTGAGCTGTCACCACTCTGCTCAGGGCATTGAAGGTCCTTTAGTGTTTGCCTTAAGTCCAGGAAACAAGCTAGAGGTCAAAACCAAATTTTCCCCTTATCTTGGAAGATGGATGCTGTTCAGAAACCCCTACCATTCTGATTTTTATGGACATCCCAGAGTGCTTCCAGATGTATGCCCTTGCAGGAAAAAAACAGTTACAGCCTGGTTGTCATCTGTGGTACTAAACCACAGCACACCATTTGCTCCATCAGGCCCCACACAACTTTCTTACCTTCAGTTGCATGAGATACATAAAATGGATGGGCTTCAGTTATAATTGGCTTGTGTGCAGCTTTTTCAATGTCAGACCTTGAACTCCCCTACTGAGCTTTTACAGTTGTGTGCTGAGCTTTTAGGAGAAAAGATTCACTTTTTTCTCCTGAACTTCTGCATGTTTTAGTTGCAAGTATTTGAGTGAGGTGATGAAGATTTGGTCACAGCTGAGAACGTAGAAAATGTAGAAACCTTCTTGGCTGAAGTAGTTTTAGAACTTTACAGGACTCCAAATCCAGTTTAAGGGCAGAGAGACAGCTGCTTTTGGAAAGCTATTCTGGGTGCTAAATGCCCTGTTAAAGTACAAAGCTCCTCCCAAACAAAAGATTTAATAAAAGATAATTTTACTTTTGCAGCACTTTTTACAACCACTGCAGTGTATGCCCCCTCAGTGGTTTTACAGCCTCCTTGTCATTGCCTTGAGTTTACTGGCCATGGTGATATTTATGGACAGTGCAGACTGTGCTCTGAACAGAGTCTGCTCACCAGCATCAAGGATGATTCACAGGAACAATTTTTTTTTTAATGTGATGGGATTTTATAGTAAAACAGAACTTATATTGTTTATTAGTCACAATTTTTCACACTCTGAACCATTTCCATCAGCCTTCTTTGTGTCACTAAAACTTCATTCAGAATTATTTTTGCTTGTTGGTATTTCAGCTGTCCTAGTATTTTAAAACAGAGATTTTGGTTCATTTTTGCCTTTTACGAGGGTGTTTATCCCTCTGCAGCAGATGTAGTTCTCCCACCCCATCCTCCCATGGAAAAGTCTGCTCTGAAGAAGATCTTCTAATATAGTATAATAGTATATACTATTATAGTATCTATAGTATCTATTATAACATAGATAGCATTTTACTCCTTGGAATTCTGCCCTGGTTAGCTTGGCCACCTCCCTCTTCCCTGGCTTCTCTCTGCCTTTCCCCTCCTTAGCAGCCTGTGTTAGTGATGAAGTGCAATTTCAGGGACAAAAGTGGAGGCAGCTGGGAAGAAAAGATGAACTCCTTTTTTCCTTCAGTGCTTCTGGTGCAGGGACACAAAATTTCGCTTAGGCCTTGCCACATCCAAGCCTTTGCTCACCTGTTTTAAAACTAGGCTTAGTTTTAGTCTCACTGCCCTGTGGAGAGTGTAATGGCTTCTAGCGTGAGATTGCAGGAAACTCCACAGGTCAGGACCAACTCCACTTCTGCATGTTGTATTTCTGTCTATGCTTGTTGCTTCTGGCCTCTGTGGAAACCCACTGTGTGTCAGAAACCAGCTCTGGGCTTTCTCCAAAAACACTTCAGATGTTGTTTAACTGCACTTTCACACTCATAAAATGGCAGAAACTTTTTGCATCCTTCCTTCCCACATCAAGCATCCCTCTGTCTTTGTCAAAACCCAATCACAGCTGAAGATTGTCCCACAGAGGACCTCTTTATAATGATAGCAACTCCATCAGCAGCTCATGGTCACACTGCAGAGCTGCTGTTGGGAAGGATGGCTTTTTTTGCTCAGAGGGGGCACCTGCAGCATGTTTTCCTTCTCTGTAATGAAAGCAGGACAAAAGCACATTCAAAGTTCATGATTACTGTTCCTTGGACATGTGATGACTTTAAAAAACAGACAGACTGGAAGAATGGTCAGAATAATGTGAATGAGTGGGGAAATGCAATTTCCAAACACAGCAGTTACATTGCAAAAGCAGCTGATGATTCATGAGCATTAGCAAAGAGTTTTGACCATCTTTTCAAATTACATTAATATTGTTATTGCTCTTGCAGTGGCTGAGAACCTTTTATTGCATTCATTACCCTTTTTAAAAGTAACACTAAGGCTGTTTTGCAGAATGGTAACCATGTATATCACAGCTGTGGTTCTGACAATAAAAAGAGAGATGTGTTGGCTTATTCCAGCACTGACTGCTGTGTATTAGCTCTCTGAAAATTAACTATAAAATGACACTCCTGGGTCCAGAGTTCATAGTTTTGAAAATTTTCAAATCAGTGGCACTTACATTTCAAACAGGTCTATTCCTTTGCTTCCCCAGCTGCCAGCAGCTGCAGCTCAGTGCTAGTTTAGCATCACAATTTAAAACTTTCTCCAAACTGCACCTTGCCTTGTGTGACCCAGGGCCCTCTTTTTTGCTTTTGGCATTACTGGGCCCCTGCTTTCAGGCTGCTACAATCCACCTTCAGCTAAACAACTGTGTGTGTAAAGATTATTTCTCAAAATGCTTTGTATTCTTACCTGGCTAGGTTCACTCTGAAGAGGAGTGAAGTGCACAGAAGAAATGAGACCTTTGTAGTCATTGTGGCTCGGTTTTGCCCTTTGCCTTAACCCAAATTTGCCCTCATAGAAATTGTTGAGATGATTTCAGGAAGGAAAAGAAGACAAAAAAAGCTGGGTTGGTGACATCAACTTCTTTTTCTTTCAGAAACTGGGCCAAGAAAGGAATGATAAATATTTGCATACACATTTGAATAACAATTTTTTTCTGCTCAAAATGAATTTTAAACATAGCTGTTTTTTATCTCACCTTTAAAACCTTAAATCTGCTTAAATCTGTAAGAAATCATTTTGCTGTAGGCCAGATTACATAGTTTGTTAGAAATTAAATTATCTTTTTCTATTACAAACAGGCCCTAAAATTAATTATTTGTAGAGTCTTGAGGAGAAATAATGGAAATTGAATACACAAGTTTGTTGCTACTGTGCAGGAAAAAAATGACTTTTTGTTTCTGTATGCAACACTGGTGGTATTTTTATTGGTCATTAATACTAAGTTCATTTCTGTTACAGATATATCATAAAAATTCAGAGCTACATAAGCAATCTGGAATCTGAGAAACATGATTATCATGAACAACGCTAGAAGCTCAAGCTATTCAGCTTATCAAATGAGAGAGAAATGAGTGGGTTTAGGTCATTCTAGAACAGAAAGAAAGCAAGTAACTTATGTCAACTTTATACGGACCTAATTTTCGTTTCCATGCCTTGAAACCAGATTTCTAGAATTGGGTGTCAGGTTTTGCAGTATCCCTTAGACAAAGGTTTCTTGCAGAAACGCTTTCCATAATGATATTTATGGATCAAGACAGGAGAGTAGATATAGCCCATGTGGTTGTTCATTGTATCTGAATGAGGACATAGGAATTCTGGAAGGAAGGAAGTTTTTGTAGTGGAAATACATTTTCTTCCTGGCAGCACAGAATAAAAGATCGATTTGTTACTTTGCATTATTTTGTCTCCACTTCAACAAGGTTGCAAATCAGGCTCTCTATATGAGCTGGCTGTTCCCTGGCAGAAGAACTGAATCTGTATTGACTGGTTATTACCTTTCAATCTTTAACAAGGAGTCAGCTTTTCTACACTTGGTAATGCTCAAAAATATTACAGCTATCCCTAGAAAAGTGTTGCAAAAAAAACATGACTGGAAGTGCATGAAGAAAAATGGGAATTGCAAGTATTAACAAATCTATTTGAACTAAAAAAGGTATTGCAAGCCTGAGCATTCTCATTTAAGGGATGTTCTACAAGCCACCCTGATGAATAGGGCATTGTATTAAAATTATCAAAAATTCAGCCAAACTCCTTTCTTGGAAATGGGCAATTATATAAGCTATTTGCTGAAAATACAATTGTTATGTTTGTACTTTCTTTTTTTTTTAAATCATTGCAATGACTTAACTTTCAAGTATTTTTTTTAAAGTTCATCTTGCATAGCTCAAATTTGGACTCACAGTGGATTGTAATTTTTCTGCATAAAGTGGATCAGCTACTGGCAACACTTGAATTAATGGTGGTTTGTGTATTTGGACCATGAGCAGTAAACCCTACCTTCATTGTCACTATTAACACTCTGCATTGTGTAGGATCACAATATTTAGAGTGTCTTGACATTTGCATGGAATATTTAGATTTCTTATTTATATTGGCTTTATGGCTATATGGCTTTCATCAAAAAGAATCTTGAACAGATGTTAAGCAGGTTATTTGATAGGGTTTTTTACATAGATAAATTAAGATAATTGCAACTAGTTTCCCCAGTGGTGCTTAAGATCAAAAATAAATCCTGTTATGCTTTGTCCATATCAATAATGGGTCCATGGTGGGTGATGCATCCTTGACAGAAAAGGAAATGTCTTTGTCGTAAGTTGTTTCATGAACTTGAAGTGGACCACTGAGAGAAAAACCTAATTAATGAAAATTGACTGGAAGAGTGCCTTTGGGCTTAACTTTCCTTGTTGGGTTCAGGAGGTGTACTTTTCCAACACTCTTCAAACTGTGTCTGTGCCTGGTGAAGGTGGAAATCACATTTCTGTTATGTCTGAGGGTCTGCCAGGGATGAGTGACCTGAGATTCTGGTGTGGGATCTCTGCCTGTGACAGTGCCATACCCGTGCCTTTCATGTGTTCCTGTTGAGAAACGTTTTTCCAAGCTAGGTGCCCCTGCCTTACCTCTTCCACAAGCCTGACAGCTTCCAGGATGTTTCCAAGAGTCCCAGTGTTCTTTCTTGACAGAAGCTTCTGGCACCAGTGTTGGGATGAGCCATCCAGTATCCTCCCACCAGCACAGCCCCAGAACTTCAGATCTGTGCTTCAGCCCTTGCTTCATTTTGACAGACAGTTTTCAGGAGCTCTTGGGGCAAATAAAGAAATGCTTCCCAGGTGCAAGGAGGACTGATGTCCTCCAGCTTCCTGGGATACTCCTGGGAAGTTGTGGGTCTGTTCTTTAGTACTGGTGTTCCTTTCCACCCCATCTACATCCAGGCAAGTAGATGGAATGTGTTCTGTGCCAGCTAAAGTCTGTTGAAAACTGAAAGCTTTTTGGTAATGTTGATTTCCAGACTAAACTGGTGGCAATGGAATAGCTTTTCCAACCTGTGAAGTGCTAGGAATCTTCAAGTAGCTTCCTATTTTTAAGTCATTTCAGTTTTCTTCAGGAATTTTCATAGCTGCCACGTCTCATTCTAATCACGAATGTGAGTTTTCTCACCCCTGGCTGACCAGGGTTCCTCAAAGCTGTGGTTGTGCACTCCAGTCTTTATAAAAGAAACTGCCCTTGTACCTTTCAAGAGCAGCTGTTGATCAGGAGCATCTCCTGTGGAAAGACTTCAGTTTAAGGTTTGCATGAGTCTTCTGTCCTGTATCTCCTCTGTAAGCTTTATGAGATGGCCTGAAGTCTCAGAATTAATCTGGTGCTCTCCAAGTCTTGACTCCCACCCAGGAGAACCTGGTTTCATGGAAAATCTGAAAAGGACAGGTTCTTCGTCTTCTAAAAGGATAACCCTGATAGAGAATTTGACTATTTGCAATATTGCAGGAAAAAAATGTACCAGACAAATGCTTTTAATACTCTTTCTGTTAAGAAATGTGCTGTGTAAAATAGGACTATATCTTCAGAATCTGCTACAGATCTTCTTGGCCAGAGACACTTCAGCATCCAGCATGTTAGGATACCCTTAATGGATTTCTGAACATGCAAAGCAACAGCTTTGTTCCAATTCAGCTGATGTGATTTTTCAGAATTAACACCTTGATTGGTTGCCAACAGGAAATTGCAGTGCAATACCTGGTATTATCAAGGGGAAGGTTACCTATAATAAGGAGGCTTTTTTTTCCTCTCTTGCTGGAGGCAGGAAGACAAAAGCACCATCACAGAAAAAAAAGGTATTTTGCCAATAACTCCTTTCCAGCAGTCTCTTGTGGAGCAGGCACCCACAGTAATTCAGTGCATTCAGCTTTACCTTAGAGATGGACAGAATAATAGGGGATGGAAGAGAGTAAAGAGAGAGCAAAAAACCAAAAAAGCCTAACCAAACTACAACCCTACAAATCCACTGGGTAAAATACCACTTCTACTGATTTGTTTTGTGGAATATCATAGGATGTTTAGTTCCATAATAGGAGAGAATGGCAAAATGGATCTGCAGTTCCAGGGGGAAAAAAATGGGGTGGTTTTTAAACACTAGTACAATTCTGAAATGCAGTAAATACAAGTTGTGAGGGGTTAGAAGTTCACTGCAGCATGCAAACCATAGTCCTATTTAAAGTGCATCCTCCATTAGAGCAATGCTGTCTTGTGGAAAAACTACCCTCCTTTTGGAGGACAAAGCTGCAGTGTAATTAAGATAATTATTTTTTTCAATGGAGGTATTTTATGTTATTTTTCTAGCTGGTTGTGGGCTTTTTAGCTTGGGAAATCTTTTAGAAGTTGCTAATAAGAAAAAACTGAGCAACTGGCTGCTGAAATGAGTCAGCTGAGGGGTGTTTTTGCTTAACTTGGCCCAGCAGGAACAGATAATAATCTAGTGTATAAGAAAGACTCCATTTTTAACAAAGTATCTGTGCTGGAGACCTTTTCTGAACCAGGTTTTATCAGATGCAAACCATAAAGGCACCAGCTAGGCAACGTAGCTATGGCTGCACTACTTTTTATCTCTGCACAGTGAGCCCTGTGTGTTGGAGGAAAATCTGATGCTGTCAGTACAGCTTCACATGGCTGCTCTTCCCATCTGCCCCTTGTAGCCAGGAGGGAGCAGGGGAGTCATTCTGGAATTTCTGTCAGGATCACTCATGTCCTGGAGCTCATGCTGTATGAGCATCACGAGACAGGGACCTCTCTCAGAGCCTCTCAAAAGCTTCATGTGTGTTAAATTCTTCCTCTAAACCACAGCAGCCTAATTAAGAGCTTTTTGTGCCATGTCATATTTGATGGCTCCTGAGGTGAGGGCTTCACACCTCGCAGCATTTCAGTGGGGTGGGGTGTGGAGGGGGCAGGCTGTGCAGGTTAAGAAGTGCTGTTGTAAGTAATTACAAGGAGGAAAATAGCTTTGCAGCTTGGCTGCCACGTGTGTCACTGCATGCTCTATAAAGGTGATGGGATTTGCCTGCTGCTCTGTTCTGGCAGGGCTCTGTGCCTGTCTGGTGCTCTCAGTGCTGAGATCTCAAATTGTACCAGAGCAAAAAGCTCTCTTGCAGGAAACATCCACCTCTCTTTGAACAACACCTGCACATCAGGAAATGTTGTGATCCTTGTGGTCGAATTGCACTCCCCTTGAGATGCTTATGATCCCCAAACCTGCTGCTGCTCCACTGGGATATTGCTGCAAAAGAAAAAGTTAAATGTACTAAATAGTCAGGGATTCAGTGTCAGGAACACTTGTTCTATAGTAGTTAGGGGTGGATTGGGATGCACCTTAGAATGTGTCAAGAAAGGTAAAATTGCCCAAACCTATGGTGTATTTCAACAAAATCTTGAGATGCTCATATCATTTAGCTGCTTTGGAAAACATTGCCTGAAATTCTCACCTTGGGATATGATGTACTGTTGTTACATACTGTGTGTCAGTATGAAAAGAAATTAAACTAATTACATTTTAAGGCCCAGTGACTAGCAAGTTTTGAGCCATGTTTATATGTCTCTACAGAGCACATGAGCACCTGCCTCTCCAGTGCCACTTACCAGGTAACTGATTTTTTATCAGACTGTCAGAAAAGCTCTCATCTGGGATTTACTGTGATAGAAGGCAGGGAGACTAAAATTAGTCCATTTACTTCCCTCAGCCACTTACCCATATTGCCACTATTCCCTCTCCAGTTGAATGAGGTCAATCAGCTTGCCAGCCCCATCCCCTCCACTAAACCTTTAGTTGAGGAGAGCAGCTCCAGCAAGGCACAGAAGGTCAAAATCTTGACAGAGGATTAGGCACTAAATGTCCATGGGACCATATGCCCTAGTTAGGGAAAGATCTGCTGTTGACTCTGCCAGCACCATGTCTTAGCACACCCAGCAACCCAGGGACTCTCCCTCAGATAATTTTCCTCCCCTGTTCTGGGTCAAACATCCTGTCTCAGCTCTGTTATCTCCACCAGCCTGATCACACCAGGATGGCTGCACTGCCTCCTGTCAGCTATTTCCCATCTCACTCCTGTCCCATCTCTGCCTCTCTTTTCTTAGTGTACAATTGCTCATCTTGGCCTCAGTTCATAACCTTATCTTCCTTGCCTTTATGTGTGATCTATTTTGCCTCCTCTTTAACTTGTGATCTATAAAGCAGAAGTCAGCTGTTATGATGAGGTAAACAGGAGTGTATTACATCCCCATGTCTGCAGGCTGAAAAGAAGCAGTGATGGTCTACAGCACTGCACAACCCAAAGTTGTGAATTAGAGCCCCCAAAACTAGAGATTAGCTTTTCAAAAGGGATACATTTAAAGAAAAGGAAATGCTTCTTTCATTTTCTTCTCTGGTTTTCAAGCATCTCAGAGTTACACTCTGGAGTTCTACCCCACGGCAATCCACACTGTAAGCAATGAAGAGAGAAGCTAAGAAAATGAAAACCTGGAATTTTCGTTGGCCTTCCTCACTTTACTTTAGGGAAAAGGCTTCATTAGGAGAGGTGAAAATGTTGCCAATGCAAAAGATCAGTGTGCCCAAGGAGCATGGAGTTTTCCCCATGTGTTTTCTGGGCATCAGACCTCAAGCAACTGTGTGACCTTAATCTCTGTCTTGAAAGCAGAGTCCTCCTCCTGGCTTAAAAATCTTAGCAGGTAAACAAAGCTTAGGTATCCCAGAAGCCACTGTAATGTGGCCACTTTTCCAGTAAAGTATCTTCCTACCCCCAGGAGCATACACAGGACTGGGAAGACAGATAACAGAGGTAAATATAAAACAGGTTCATGTCCTCTGAAGGAAAATTACAAAAGAGGAATCTTAAAAGTATCCTAAAAATTATTTTTAAATTAAATATGAATTTTTATTTCTATTGAAGCCCCTCCAGCAGCTCATGAGTCTTCACGTGGCTTTTTTTCTTCTCTTTGTTTAGTTAAGAAAAAGATTTTAAAAGAAAGCAGTAATTTTGAACTTCATTCTTAACTCTAAAGGGTTTCACTTAAAACCTGGTTAGATTCAATGCTTGCACTAAAAATAAGCTTGGAAAAATCAAGTTTACAATGTCAAATATTAATTTAATTTGCAAATATGTGCACAGTCTTAAGGAGCTTATCTATCATGGACAAGACATAAAACCTGACTTGTCTTGTAGGTGTGAAAAGAACCAACAGATTTGTCAGCATTGCTGCCCTAAAGTAAAACAAGTATAGGAAGAAAATCAGCCAGTATAAGTTATCTTTTTGCCTGCAAAACTTTCTGTGCTGGGCTGCCTGGCCTGGCTTCCCTCTCTGCCAGCAGTGGCAATAAAACAAAGCATGCCTCCCATCCCTGTTACAGGAGTGGCTGCCCTGGGTTTCCAGCCAGGGGGAAAGCTCTGCTGCCCTGTTCTGCAGCTGGCTCCATTTCCTTTGGTGCCACTCCCCTGACACTGGAAGCACACACCCAGAAGTCCCAGGCCCTCTTAGAGGCTGCTTGGGCAGCAGGAGTGGGGTCAGTCCCACAGTGTGAGCGTGGCTGGTTGGGATGTCTCTGCTGCTCTGAAGGGATGGCAGTGGAGAGAAGGGGAGTGTCAGAGGGTTTGCTCTGACTTCTGCAAAGCAGGCAGTGCTGCTGCTGGCCCTCCATCATCTTCCAACTGGTACAAAGAGCTTTTCTCGAGCAGGCAGTGTGGGTGAGCTTTGGCTTTTCACATCCACCTTTGCCAGAGAGGGTGGTGAGTGCCTGTGCAGGCTCTGGTCCAAGAGCACTACAGCTGAAGGTGCCCCTCTCCAACACAGAAATGCTGTGCTGGGAATTTAATTCCAGTTTTTCAAAGAGCTGGCTGGAAAACAAACATTCTGTTTCAAAGGAGGGAAAATAAGAAGAAGCCTAAGCTTCAGTATCTGATTTTTTCCAGAGGTTTACAGCTTTCCTTAATGCAGGCAGATTCCCATATCTGATTTTCCTGCCCCCTGCAGTAGCTTCCTAAAGTAAAGATTTACTTGCAGGGGCAAGAGACTCTTATCTCTGTCTCTGGCATGACTTCTCCACCTCTGTTAAAAAGGAGATCTCACTTTCAGTCCTTTGAACCAGGCAAGAAGGATAGGAGCCCAGTCTGCCTACATCCTGCATGTATAGATTTCTCTCTGAAAAATTTGGCCAGAATATCCAGTTTGATCTGAAACCCCCACCAAAAAGAGACAATTGGAAGGAAAAAAAAAAAACACTAATCCTATTAGTTTATCATTAAATCAGAATTATAAACTAGTTTAAAAAAAAAAAAGAACCAAGCAAGCCTCACTCTAATCTGCCCAACCTTAAATATCCACAGAACAATCTCCATGTAAAGCTCCTTCTACTATCACAGTCTCCACAACAAATCAATCAATCAGCCATATGTTTATATCTGAATGTTCCTAGTGTCTGTTTTGGTTTTTTCTTTGTGTTTTTTTCAACCAATTGTCAGAGTTTGAATACATCTTTATCAAAAAAAAAGGTATTTACAGAACTGGAAAAAAACCCTGCTCCTACTTTTTTTTTTTTTTTTTTTTTTGCCAAGCAGGAAAGGAATGCATCTGACGTTAGGATTTTATCTATTTAGCCCCATCTGCAGGCTGTGTCCATGAGGTGTGCAGTATACACCCTTGATGTCTGTCCTCAGTCAAGGACTCCTAGGGAGAGAGGGATCCCCTGGAGCTTTTCTGACCCAAATTGGGTGGAGAAATTGCAGTTAAGGACAGCTGTGTGATCCAAGGTGTGAATGGTGCAGAGCTCAAGATGCCAAGTGGTGCTGAAAAGGGCTGGGAAGTGCTGCAGCTTTGCTGGCAATGTGGAGGAGGATCTCAGTTATTTCTTGCACCACCCCTTTGTGTTCCTGGCCGCTGGTGCTGCTCTAATCCCTTTGGAGCTGGAGAGGGGCCGTGGCACTGCCCAGCTGCCAGGAGGACCACTCCTCTCCATTCCCCTAGGGATCATTGCTTTGGAGTTCCCCTCCAGGCCAGCCCTGCCCAGAGCTTGGCCTTGTGTAACCCCAAGGCTGTGCCTGTGTTTGGGAAATGCCTGTGGCCAGCAAGAGAGAGGCTGTGCTGCAGCACAAGCCTTCAAAGCTGTCAGTGATGTAGAGACTGAGCAATAGAGTCAGCCAGCTGCTTGCTTGGGAAGTCATGGCTAATACACTTGCACCTCCTCAGCCTTTTCCACCTGTCATGTAGTCTGCCAAACTGCTCTTTTCCCTTGCCTTCTCTTTCCTCCACACTTCTCTTAGGAAAACAGACAAATGTACCAACTGCAAAAAGGATCAGAGAGACCAGGAACTGGGTTCAGCCACTGCTTTCACCACTTACCTGAGGTTTGATCTTTCCATTCTTGCTTCATGGCCTCTGACTCAGCTTTCTGCTCTGTACAAGCTGAGTGGTAATACTTACTGTTAATAAAAATACTTTTAAGACTAGATACTTTTAGTGCATTAACATAGGGCATTCCTGAAATTTGTCAAAAGTTATGTCAACTTCATATAGAAATTCTCCTATGGAAGAAAAGAGACAAATATTTTGAGAGTCTTACAAGGGAATGTGATGATAAATGCCAAGATCTTATTTTCCAGACTGTTCTGGTTTACCTTCTCTCTGTTCCCTACCTGGGGGCTGCATTACAGCTTTGCTCCCAGCAGTTGCAGGCAGCTGCTGTTTGCAGGGGGGGAACTCCTGTGGCATTATTTATGGCAGCTCTCAGTGAGAGGACAGTGATTTACTGTGTGCCATCTTCTGCAGCTGTGAATTTGCCCCACAGCGACAGGGACATTCAGTGGATTCCTGATTTTCAGTCTGGCACAGAGGTAGAGAAAGGTGAAGTGGCTGGGTAAAAATGAAAGCCTGTTAGTATCCTCCTTTGGCCTCCAACAAACAGACTTTTATTCTCTGGAGTTGGGAAATTGGGGTTGCAAATACCCTGGGATTCATGCTTCCATCTCTCCTGCCAGACGACTTTTTCAAGAGAAGTCAGGATAGTCTTGATTCTTCCTCTAAAATTGGTTAACCTTTTTTTTATATTGGTCCCCTCTCTTTTGCCTCTCCTCCAAACCCTACATCTGACTGCATCTACTCTACTTCTGAGTCCCCTTACTAAGGAGGCTCCCTGATGAGTTTGTCACCAAACTTGCCCCATGCTCAGAGCTGCACAACATGCAGAGGGGCAGCAAAAAGAGCCCTCACCCAGGAGCTCTCAGGTCTGCCTCTGCCTGCAAAAAGGAGCTCACTTCTCTGTGCTACCAAAAAGAGCTCTAGAATTTGACTTCATGCCCTTGATCTTGAAAAAAGATGCATAGATCAACTGAGCAGGCTCATGGGCTTATCCAAATTGAATCTCAGTGCCAAGTCTCTTGGTTTTGACCTATGCTATAAAAGTGTTACATTTCCTACAAAGCCATTGGCGTTCCGCACAGGGAAAATGATAGAATAACACTTGGGAATGCCTTGCATTTTATTTCCTGGGTTATTTCTTTCAACCACAGTTTATCTGGCACAATGCACAGGAAAATGATGGGATGTGTTTTGTAGCATTACACAGGGAATCCTGGCATTGCCTTCTCTCAGTAGCAGTGAACCATGCCAGTCAGCTGTGGCATGGTGTCACGGGACAATGAGCAAGCCCAGCTTAGTGGCCCCTGTGGGAAGCTGCATGGGAAGCTGCTTCATGAGCTGTGTCTTCTGGAGAGGGAGTAAAGGGAGAAGGAGGGAAAGGTTCATTTATTTGCTGCCAAAATTCTTCCTCCGAGGTTTGCGTGGTAGAAATTGCAAAACTGCAAGTGGGATTATTAATTCCATAAGAGATGTGACTGGAGGTACAATAATGGAGGGCAAGCGAGCCCATTATCTGGTCTGGCTGACTATGAAAGATTTTTGCTCCAAGGCATCTGCTGTAATTGAAGATTTAGTTGGTCAAGCTGTAGAATACTTTTAAGATACAAGTGATGTGTGCTGTCATTGCTATGCAATCTTATGTTTCCTCTCTCCTATTCTTCTGAGCTGAATAGAATATAACCTTCAGGTCACTAATCAATGTGTGAATAATATGGACCTACATTTCAGGGGAAAAAAGGTATGAGGTGAAATGCAAAACTTCAGATCTTCCTGCTAGTTCCTTTCTGCTCTGCTTCCTCCAGCAACAAAAGTAATGGTAGGTCTTGACTGTTCTGCATTGTTCCAAAGCACTAAAATCCAGAGGCAAAAAAAAAAAAATTAGCATTACACACGTGAACAGGTACATCCCTTGCTTATTGAAATGCAGAGGGGACCAGGGGATCTATTAGGCAAATTTTGTGAGATGAGAATACAGCCAAGCTCCTGAAAAACTGCAACATTACCAGGGAGATGCCTTTATTAACAGAATAAACACTCAGTCCTCCTGCAGATTGTTATCCAGACTGAATGGCACTTGGTTCTTATCAAGACACTTCTTTGTAACATGGAAATCTCAGGTATTATGGTCCTTCAAGCAAGCACCATGCTGCTTAAAGCCTGATTCCTATCATGCAAAGAAGCCTGCAGCCCTTATGGACACACACCACAGTGGAAGGTGGGCAATAAACCACCAGTTCTTAACTTTCCTAATCACCAACAGATAGCAGGGTTTCTGTGCCAGGCTTTTTCACCTCTCCACATTGCTGGTAGCCCTGATAGTGCTGGGAGAGCACAGGAAAGGATTTTGATCACTAGGAAGTTCTCCCATTGGAAGAAAACCTGCGGACACAGAGGTGGCAGCCTGGCAGGCTGCTGCCTTCCTGAAAGTAATCACTCATCTGGTGAAGAAGAGCAACTTCCTGCCTTATCTCCCCATCCACAAGAGCAGCAGGGTTGCAAAAGGCAGCAGCAGCACAGCCCATGGGTTCTGCTGTGCACAGATTGAGCAGAGCCCTGCACTCGGGCAGCTCCTTGCTAGCAAAGCTGTACTACTTTATCTTTCATAATCTTCTTTCAGGAGAGGTTAAAACCCTCCTTTGGGGGATATTAAAAGATCTGAATGCTCGTGGAGGTAGAGACATTTATGGTCTCATGTCTTTGAGGAAGTCTAACCTGATGCAGGTTGGAAGGGAAAGTAGGCAGAGCAAGCCCCAAGCCAGCCTAGGTGCCCTAAGCAATATTTCCAGGGTGTCCATCTCAGGCAGGTCTATCTGTAACCTGGGACAGCTTGTTTCAAAAGTGTGGTTTGATACACGTATAGCTTTAACAGCAGAAGTTGAATTCCTCAAACCTCAAGGTGCAGAATAAGAAATAGCATTTCTTTCAATTTTTTAAAGTGTAGTCCAATCCACTCTTCAGTGCCTCTGGTAAATTCAGCAGGGACTCTTACAATTTCTAGGCAGAACTGTGACTTTTCCTTAGGCTTCCCTGGATAGCTTCTCTACTGCTGTGTGTATTTGAAGAGTATTCATTGGCATGATCTGAGAAAGGCTTTAAAGAAGAAATGTATTTCAGGGTATCTCCAGAAATGGTTCCTCCATGAAATGCTTTTGCCTGGGAGAACAAATCAAAGTTATAATTACATTTTGGAGTAATAATATATCCTACACAGTTATCTTAAACATTTTTACTTTCATTGTCCAAAGGATTGTCTGGAGAGTCTCCTCAGTATCTGTCCAAATGTGTAAGTTTGGTTATTGCAGTGTTCATGTACAGAAGCAGTGGTTTAAAACCTCAGTGTGTTTAAAACCCTGTATGGGAATGAATGTGGGAAGCTTTCACTACTGTAACCAAGTACCAAGAAGATAAAAGCATTTGAGGTATTTTTAAATGTCAGATTTCAGACACAAAGCATATTACTGTGATTTGATCTTCAGACTCTGTATTTATCTGTCTGGCCTCTCCTATTCTATCAGCAATGCTGTTCACCTTGGAGATAGCTATAAGCTATTGATTTGGGGTCTCTAAAATCCAAATTATTATATTTAAGTCAAGATATATAAATCATTCATTTAAACACCATCAAAAAGGAAATTTTGCAGATTTTGTTTTCAGTTTTTAAGGCTTAAAAATAGCACTGTACAAACAGTTTAAAACATGAGAGGATCATCAGCCAAATATTTTTGTCATATTTGCTTAGGTAAATAGCAGATAAATGTCAAATATACAAGGGCCACCTAGAGCTCTTACTTTTATAAAGAGCTATTCTGGACTGTCACTGCAAGGGAGTTAGTGTGGTTGATATGTCTTCTGTTTCTGAAAATATAGATGCAGGTAGTTTGGATAAGAGTGAGGCTTTGCACTGCCCGAAGCATGACTCCAAGCAAACATGATCATTTCCAGGTTCTTACACTGAAATGAAAGATCTTTTCCTGCACCCAATAACCCAAATATCACAGTGTGCTTAAGGATGCTGCTGACATTTTCAAAGACCACCCAAGGTGTTGCCTTTCTGACTGTAGATATGCTCTAGGTCTCCCTGGGCTCCCTGTCTTTTCCTTTCCACCTCCCCTGCATCTCTTCTGCTTGCTTTCATTCTGCCTCATCAAGTCTTTGGAGTCCAGTTTTGATATTAGCAAATACCATGTTGCCATAGCTGGAATAAGTGCTAGCCTTTTAAAGGTAGCCTAAACATATACAATATTAAAAAAATCAAGTTCACTAGTCACCACAATTCTTAAGATGTTAATAATTTGATTTTAATTGTAATTGCCGCTTAGCTGAAGACAAGGCTTGTGTGTTCATCCAGTGCTAGGTCAGGTTCAGTGAGTGAGTTTATTTATCCTTCTCACAGCACATCAGCAGAGGGTCTAAACAGATTAGTTAAAGCTATTCCTTATGATCTAATTAAAAATTATTCCATAAAAGGAAAGACAAATATTTTAGTATTTAATTTTGATGTTTTCTTTATGCAAATTTTTTGTGTTTGACTTATTGCTTTGTGTCCAAAAAGTCTGAGAATGCACTTTGAAATAGTAATTGAGCCTAAAAACTATTTGCATCTCAGTCTTGGAAAAAAACAATAACAAAGTCAAACTAAAGTGTTTGTTTCAATTGTTTCCCTTCTGCTAAGCAGGAGAACAGTGATTTATATGGCTTGTTAAACCACAGGGATTCTCAGGCAGGGGTCAGCTGGCAAGTGACACTGGAGGAAATGTTCAGTGAGGTGAGAGTTAAGGGAGAAAACAGCTAAGAAGTATGCAGTGGCTGAAAGGGCATATTCCAAGTTTTCCATTTTTGGTTAATCAAGGTATCCTGTACTGATTCAGAAAGATGCCACGTTTGTCACAGCCTCTTCAGAAAGGTTGGGACTCCCAGGTGTGCTCTAAGTTAATGATGGAACTCCTGCTGACTTTGGACATTGGGGTTTCCTGATTTCGTGTGAAATTATTGGTTAATTTCAGGTAAGAGAGGAGCTCCTGATTTACTTACATACTCCTTGGGAACCTGCCACTCAAGTCCTCCTCCAGCAGTATGTATGTAATCATAAATTCTGCTGGTAAAGCCACAGTATCACTTCTGAGTGCCTCCAGTGCTGTGGGGGACAGTGTGAAGAAAGTGTAAATTTAGGAAGGAGATCTGTCTCTCCATCCTATGGCAGTCCTGTGCAGTACAGCTGATCTGTGGATCTTGGAGGCAACTTTGGAAGCATGGAAAGACACCTTTCCCAGGGCAAACCGAGGATAGGGAGTTCAGAGCTGTCCCAGTGGAGGGGAGGACATCAAAGCCTGCTCAGTTCTTCTGCAGACTCCACGAGCTGTCCCTGCTCTTGCTTTTGGCTTATGGTAATGAAAGCAAGAGGAAAATTAAGTCCAGGGTGTTCATGTGGCCATGAAGTCCTGAATTTTTTATAAAGCTTAGTAACTGTCATTTTTCAAGTAATTTTCCAAAAGAGGGCTGGATTGTGGGTAGTGCACAGGAACCAATGTACCTTGAAAGTACATTTCTTTGTTTTAATAAGGCTGGCGGTGTACCGTGACTCGCCATAATGAATTAATTTGGTGTTTACCATAACAGCACTGAGCTTAATGAACTCATCATATTTATGCAACTGTCTGTAGATGTTCTCTTGTCATTTGGGATTTATAAATAGGTACTAATACTTTTATTGCTGCTTTCTCCTGAGCAGGAAAGTTCTTCACAGTGAAAGGCCATTAAAGCTCACTTCTGTTTTTCTATATAAAAAGTAAGCAGAAGATCTTTAATAACTTGATTTTTATCTTCATGTAGGTTTCTGAATTGTTAGTATGTACTCAGCAAAGTTGTTCAGCTTGAACAAAACTATTGTAGAGCTGTCCTTATCAAATTCCACCAGTCATATAATAAATAGAGTTAATATCTCATTTTACTGCAGATGCCATTTCCTTTAAGGTTAGACTTCTGCATTTGAGAGAGTATCCATGCAAGTTCAACAGATTCAAGTAAAAAGAAGTTCTCTAAATTGAACAAAGTGATACTAATTTATGGGATTGAAGTGAAGAGTGCTGCATCTTTAGAAGGTAATGGTTTGTTGCTGAACAAAACAGAAGGTCAGCTGCTTTATCTCTTTTAATATTGTTTGATATGCAAATCCTTAATGCTGAACAGCAGCTCTGGTTTACTATTGCTCCTTCTGTCATCTCTAGAAGGAGAGATGCTTATCCTGGTTTCAGTGCACTGCCTTCCTGCTGACAGCAGTCTGGTGCCGAGCACTGCTGAAGGGCATATCAGAAGGCGGCCACCTGCCTGCCCTCGTGGGCCTCCAGTTAGCTGGGCTTCAATCTGCCTGGAGTCCCTGCCACAAAACAGGCTTTGCAGCTGGACCCACGGGCACTCTTTTGCTGGGTTAAGTGGTGGGAATGGGTGCAAAGGGAGCACTGCTTCGTCTAATCTGGCAGCGCTTGGCTGGCACACAAAATTTCCTCTCATGGAGCCCATGATTGGCAGCTCATTAAAAAGCTGGCTTTAAAAAAATATCCACACAGAAAAACAGAAAACAGTCACTTCAGAACCAAAAATTCTCACAGATATCAAGATCTGTGGTCGAAGGAAGGGCTGGTATATCTATATCTATATCTGTATCTATATCTATCTATATCTATATCTATACCTATATCTATATCTATATCTATATCTATATCTATATCTATATCTAATCTATAATGATCTCTGCTTCCAGGTGCTTTGCTTATTTTGCAAGCTTTCCCTACATCACTTCATCCCCTCAGGGGCAGGCACTGGCAGTGCTCCCCTCTTCCTTTCACCTCAGGACAATGAGTTCTGCCCTACGCCTTCCCACAGGTCCTTTTTATGGCTGAAATAGGATGCTATAAATCTTATAAGTATGATTAATGGCATCTAAGTCAAGGCTTTGAGCATCAATATGTGTCTCCCACCAGGCCTCAAGGATAAGGGCAAAACATGAAAACTCACCAGGTATCAGTGAGATGGTGAGGTACCACTGGTGGGAGAGGAGATGAAAAGGACTCCAAGAGTGTCCCACTTGCCTCTCTCCATTCTTATTTCCAGCTTCCTTCCCCATGAGGAAGCAAGCCAGGCTAGGCAGCAGCCATCCCTCTCTGGCACCACAGCCCCAAGCCAGCCTTCCAGGTGGCACCAGTGAAAGCTGCCCTGCTGCCCAGAGAGGAGCCTGCTTTGCCAAAACCTAAAGCTTGCTCTGGGAGATGCTACAGGAACTGGCATCACTCCAGTTATTGCAGAGAATAGGAAAGATTTAGGCTACACTGAAACAAAAAACCCACAAATGCTCCTTATGGGTCCCTACCTGTCTACTTTGATAACTGAAGGATGCTTGCAAATCAGCTTAGTTATGTATCTTGCTTGAAGAGGAGAACCAAATTCTGCAGACTTTGTACCAGATTTTTGATAGAAAGGCTGCAGTGAGAAGGTTTTGCCTGAGGAATGATTTTTGACTAGCCACTGCAGAAGGTACCAGAGGCCTTGTCCTTGCCTGATCCCATCTGCAAGCACCGAGTGCTCCCAAAGGCAGCCCATGTGAGCCCCCTGGGAGCCAGCACAAGGACTGGGACCTTGGCTCAGGCTCTCGAGGCAGAGCCACCAAGGTACACAACTATAGCATTTTTATTTTTTTACTATTTACATTTTCCCTCCTTTCAACAGTGGGTATTCATTACATTGGCTCTGCAAATCTGCTCTCTGCAGCATCCTGATCTGCTGACTAGAGCCAAGCACCTCATCACATCCTCTTCCTTATCAGTGCCAACGGGGAAGTTATCCCTCTGGACAACATGTTCCTGGTGCAGGAAGCTGATATTCAGTCACCTTTGACATCCCAGAACATGCATTGGCATTTCCAATATCATTGTAAATGGCCTCTCATATCTCATGCTCACTACTGATAGCTGAGAATAAAATTAGATCAAAAAAGGTGTTGTCACAGAGGTCTCAATTTCAGAGCATTTGTGACACCTTGCTATCATATTAAGTTGAGGGTTTTTATCTGTGGGTATGTTGGAGGAGTAATTCCATTTCACTGCCAGCAGCAAAGTATGTAGTTACCAAGTGGGATCCAGCCCTATTCCCATCGATTCATTAGGATTTGTTCACATCCCTGGTAGATTTCGAAACCACAGGCAGCTTTAGTTTTCTGTGTTTGTATCCATGAGACATCACTTGGCACTCTGAATTCAGAGCCAAATCAGTTAAAATGCACACAGGCATTTTCTTTTGTGCAGCTCAATAAATTTACGTCATTGCCTTGAAAAATGTAACTCTAGCACTTTGCTTGCTAAAGAAAAATATATTTAAGACCTACACTGTATCCATAAGCAAGTTTTAAAGGTCATGTTTTTTGGACAAATCGGATTATTTCATATGTAGGCTTCTTTTGAAAGCTTTTTAAGACTATGGTGTTTCAAAACATCAGGAACTCATGTGCCCTGCTTATTAATTTCCACTGGCTTGTGTCTCTCAGTACTTCTCTGTACTAATAAGCAGGTTCAATGAGCCAGGGCCACTGAGGAAAAAGTTCAGTTGTAAAAATCTGAGGCTAGGAAGGAGAGGCGCTTGCTGGAATTATAGCATTGGAGCATCATTATCACTCAGAGCCTTTACTTAATGCGTTATTACTTTAGTCATTTATTAAATTTGAAAATCAAATAACAAACTGATTGTAGTGTCTGCCACCCAACAGGTACATCTGATTAGCGTATCGGGGAGCCCACCAGGAGCTGCGGCACATCCATATTTTTATGGAAAGAGTGCCATCGTGTGGGAGCCTCCTTGCAGCACGCAGGGATAGCCGTGCCCGTGTGCCTGCTTGCAAGGAACCTCCCTTCCTCCTTTGTTTTTCCCAGCATTCCCATGAAAGCACAATTTTCGTTTCTGAAAATGAGCTACAAAGATAGGAACTTTCCTAAGTAGGAACAGGTTAGAAGTGTTAAATCTCCTTAATATGTTAACTGTTTTTTTGATTCCACAAAGAGGTGAATTCAGTGTTTCTGAAGCCTAACAGAAGCAGGATCTCCCTCTTTCTCTGCGTGCCCTTAATATAGTTAGATATTAGGGCTCTTATCATTTCTCTCAATATATATTTTATCCCTCAGCATCTGTTTGCAGCTGCAATTTTACAAGGCCTCATTATAAGCTTTCCACTTCTTGAGCTCTCCCATGTAATGATACCAATACCCAAATTTCTACTTCCATTTTTTATGTTTTCCTTTAAAGAATTGAACTTATATGTTACATCCATAAAGAAAATTGCCAATAATTACCAGGGGTACAATTAGGAATAAATCTCTGTTAAGGAACAAGCCAAAGCTCAGTGTCTTTATGCAAATGCCTTTTGTTAAAAAGATGTCTTGTGTAATCAGGAATTATACTGACAAGTGAAGAATCATTTAATTAATGAGAATAGAGCAATCATTTGGATGGTTCATTCTATTCCTGACTGAGTAAAAGAGAGAAAATAGCCCTGCTTAGGGATTAGAGTCTCTGCTGGAAGAAATTAAGCCCATGGATGTTGTTCTGTTACTGCCTTGGGTAGATAGTACAGTAATTCCTAAATATAAAAACACATATGTTTGGATTAGGCATTGAAAATTAATTGACTATTACTCCACAAGAACTTCTACAAAAAGGTTCTGTTTATGCTGGCTGTCTGCTCCTGTTAACCGCTCAGAATGGCATATTTGGGCCAAAATACTCACCTAAATCCTAGTTCAGGATTCCAGGGCAGTGAGAACCAGAATTATGGCAAGTTCTTTCCATAAGGACGGTATGCCACAATCGAGGGTAATGTATGGATCCTGTTTGCAGTTGCAGAGGAGTAATCTGGTTTCCAGTTCATCCTTTTGTTTAGAGCCGGTCAATTTGCTCTGGGTCTTTGAGTTTCGCCGGGGTGGTGATGCCATAAATTCTCTGTGCCATTGTTTGACGCCTCCAATTCTCCTCTTATCTGGTTGGAATTTCTTATCTTCTAGTTTATCCCAGTTGCATCTCCTCCTGTTACTGGGTCTAATTCCAGCTTCTCTACACACTCCCAACCGGCAGCAATGGCAGCAGTCCTGCCTGTGGTGCCTCCCCTTCAAAGCTCACCTGAGCATGGGTGGCTCTAACAGCTATTTGGTCTCTTGCCACAAAACAGAGAATCCTCCCATCCTTGGGATGTCCCTGCTCCATCACAAAGCTTCAGGATGAGGCTTCCCTAAGTTGTCTCTGGGTTTGAGAGAAGTCAAATGTAGTCCAGGAGATTCTGACCTTGAATACCTTTCTCCAGGGTGGGACCTTGAGCAATGTACTGTCAGCAGGCACTGCACAGAATTTGTCCCACTCCTTATGAACTCAAAGCTACATGAACAAGGTCATTCTGACATCTCTAAGGACACGTGTATCACCTGTGACCCGTTCCTTTAGGGCACTGTTCCCTCTGGGACAGCACAGGGGTGAATAAGCTGCTCCCCTCTGAGCAGGTCAAGCCTCCCATTCCTGGCAAGACCTGGCAAGACAAATACGTGCTCATTTGGATGTGCTGTAGCAAATTAAGGGGCCTCTTGGACACAACTACCTGTTGAAGCAGCATCAGAGACTGAGTCACCTCTGTACAGAGCAGCTGCCCTGTGGTCCCCAGGTGCATTCAAGCTCCCTTCTGAGGCTGATCCAGACCACTGCACTGAGCTGTTGGGAGACAGTGGGACAGCTTTCCTTCTTCCTGCAGTGCACTCTCCGGTAGCAACGTCCCAGACCTCTTCTGGTCGGTGTGCACTTGGACTTTTTTGCATGCTGTGTCAAATGATTGTGGTAGTAATTGTTTGCCTTCCGACACTGAAATGAAAAACAAATTTATTTCATGAAGGAAAACTTTCCTGTTGTTTCATTCTTAGGTGTAACCACTGAATTTTTTATCTTGGATAACCAGAGGCACCCAGAAGTTACTCTAGTCATTTCTGGATGCTAAAAAAAAAAAAAAAAAAAAAAAAAACACTCTCCTCAGAAATAAATTAAGTAAATATGAAAATATTATTCCAAACATAATTCTCATTTTAAAATATTCTATCCTAGGGAAGTCTAGTTAAATATGTTGTCCTTGCAAGTTGCCTAGTAAATACTTAGCCACAGAGTAGATATGTAGGTCCAAGGACAAGTGAATTGCACAGCAAGGAACATTCCTGTGCAATCACTTACCTTCAGGTTGCATTCTGACATTAAGCAAGACTGGTTTAGGTCATCAGTGACTGCAATAAGATGGTTTTGCTCTCTCTCCAAATCAGCAAAGGGAGGTAACCCGTAAAAGATCAGTTTAACACAACATGGTGTGTAACATGGTAAATCTGAAATGTATATTCCTTCTGATTTTTTAATTGAAATGTTTCTTCTCCAATGGTGAGGATGCAAAATATTATCAGGTACCTAGTGGACTATGAAAGTCAGTTGACCTAGACTAGTAAAAGCCGATTGAGAAAATACAGTATATGAAGTAAAGCATTTTCATTGAGACTGTTAAAAGAAGGAAAGAGATCTGTGTGTGCTTTGCTGTATCTGGAGTGGAACATAGATACCCATATGCTCAGTCTGACAGGCAAGCCCATACCCAAGCTTTCTTTTCTGGCTGAACCAGTCTCTGCAGGTTCATCTGCTGCTTGGCTTTCCAAGACACGTGGGAAGGTTGCAGGCAGTCAGATTCACACCCTCACTCTCCCAGGTGCCACTCCCCCACTGTAACCCCTGACTCTGTGCTTTCTCCCCAAGGATTTTGGAGCTGCAGCAGAATGGCGACATGGATGTACTGAAGCATAAGTGGTGGCCGAAGAACGGTCAGTGTGATCTTTACTCATCCGTGGATACCAAACAGAAAGGAGGTGCCCTGGACATAAAAAGTTTTGCAGGTGTTTTCTGCATCCTCGCTGCAGGGATTGTCCTATCCTGTTTCATTGCAATGTTGGAAACGTGGTGGAATAAAAGGAAAGGCTCCCGGGTTCCATCAAAAGAGGTATTAGACCCTCCATTTCTCCTGGGGAATTGTCATGCACCCTAAAGATTGCTGCCTTGATTTTATAGCACTAGAGAGGGCGGGGAATCAAATTCAGAGATACTTCATTTAGCTTCCTGATTTTTTAAGGTAAATGATGTTCCTCAAAATCTTTCTAGCTATTCTTTCTAGAAAAGCTTGAATAAAAATAAATGTATATTGATGATGTATAAATATGCAACTATTCTGAGTAAAACACAATTGTTACTTGTAGAATAGTACATTATTAATACATCAGTATTTAGTTCATTGTTCCCATTGACAACAGCTAATTCTCACTAGGTGTCTTGGCTTCTTCTTGAAAAATACATCCCCTAAGCTCAGTGGCTGAGTCTTTTAAAATACATTTGCAAAATTTACCCCTTTAATCAGCTGTTAGCTTCTTGAATAAGATTGTCCCCATTTTCAGAAACATTAAGCTCTTGAGACTTCCATGAACTTCAGTTCTTGTTATTTCATCTGAAGTCCAGGGAAGCAAAACTACATTAGATTTTTCAGGTTCAGGCCAGACTTATTTCTGAAACCTGCTACAGGCTTGTTTCAGAAAAATCTCGTACAGATGCCACAGAGAAACATGTTATTTTACACTTGAGATGAGTTTGCTTCTACACCTGCATGTGTAATACTTTCCTTCCTGTGGTAATCTACCTGTCCCTCTACCAGCCATCTGAGCCTCGTGCAACTTTGCACCAAATTTCTTATATTCATAATTAAGTTTTTACTTCTACAAAATGCTAAAAAGAAATTAGGGACAAAACGATTTATTAAAATGCCCTTGGAAGCAACACCCAAAGCTGAACCTAAATATGAGCTTCAATGTAGCACTATCAAATACAGCTTTTCTGTCTGTGTAGCTTAGGCACATCTGTGTAGCTTATGGGGTATTGCTGTTAATTTGTGTGCGGTGGTCTTGCCTTCTCTGCAGTTTCTTCATTGTGTTTATTCCTGCTAATCTAATGCTGTCTAATCAGGCAGGATTAATTACACCACCTAATTAGACAACATTGGCACTGATGTTAAAATACATTTAATCTTTTCTTGCCTGTTTTAATTCCCAAGCTTTTTTTTTTCTTTTTTTTTCTTTTCTTTTTTTTTCTTTTTTTTTTTTTTTTTTTTCTTTTTTGTTCAAGATCTGGACCGGACCATTATTAAAAGGAAAAAAAAAAAGGAATCTCTAGTCTTTAAATTGGGTTTCTCAGAAATGGAAACCATGTAGTTTCACCTGGTAAATTATTTTAAAACCCTAAAATTTACTTGATCGTTGTTTACCCAAAGTTTCAGAACTTCATACTTTATATGTATCTGGTGCAAAACATGAAAACCAATAACAAAGGAAAAGAAAAAACCGCCAACACAGATATTTTACACAAGTATAAAATTTTCTATTTCCATTTTCAAGTGCTGAGAAATTTACGTGTGTACATTCCACAAATGGTATAATTTGGCCTCCATGATCTTTATTATATGGTCATTAGCTTAGCATTTAAACACTCATCTCAACATTAAATTTAAAAGCTTGGCTCAAAACTGAGTTTAACGTGGACGTATGTGCTGAATGTCCCCACTATCCTGGATGTGGGGGTCATTCAGCAAAGAAATACATCTTAACTAACTTTCTTAAAATTCATTTTAGCTTCCATGAAATCCATTGGCTCTTCCAGGCCACTAGTCCAGAATCGGGGGTCAGATTGGGCCAGTTTGTGGTCAGCAAGCCAACCCTTTTTCCTGGTGGCTGCCATCTTGTGCTCCAGAATGCAAGCATTTATACTGAAACAAAATTGTCTAATGGTTGCGAAGATAACATTTCGGTCGCGTGCCAGAAGTAACCCATTCACTGATGTCTGCCTGAGTCTGCAGACAGCCTTAAACAGTAGCTCTGAGAGAAGTATGAACCGCCCCAGTAATCTCAATGGGATGTTGACTCTGAAGCCTGATGATAATTTAAATGTGAAAACTGCTGAATATTTCACTACTGATCACACAAGAGAGAAGAGGAAAGATCATATTATGGAGATATGCACAATCTTACTGTGAGTGGGTCTCATTTTGGTGTATCGATTGGGTGGAGATTGGGTTGTGGGCTAAGCATGGGAGATTATCACCGCTTATATATTTTCACTGGTCTGACCCTAGCCCCAAATGCATCTCTGTAAAAGAAAAAGGACTATTTTGAGTTACTCTTAGAGGCTCAGAAACTATGAAATTCCAATCTTTTCCCGATTGGCATTTTAAATTACAAAGTATTTGTATGTTTGTTTTTTTCAAAATTAAAAACAAACAAACAAACAAAAACCAAATCAGAAAAAAAAAAAAAAAAGAAAAAGGAAAATATTTAGGACTGTCCCTCAGAGACATAGTCATGACTTGCACACACTAATCGAGCCTCTGTATATTTCTTTAGCTTCTGATGTGGCCCCAGTTTTCCTGCATCCATATGCAGCTCCAAATTTTTTTAGGAGATAGCGTTTGGTGAATGCGTTTGGATTTGATGTCACCTGTGTGGTTGTTATGTGCATCCATGTCTATGTCCACCTGTGAATAAACAATAGACAGAAAGCTAAGTCCGAGAAACGAGCACTGCATTTTTTCCTTTCTGTGATGAGCTCAAACCAAAGCCCTTGTGGTCAGTGATCATCCAGTCCCTGGGAGATCCCTGATGCCCTGCTCCCTTCCCCTTTTTCCCTGGTTTGTCTCCCTGTCCCTGCCCTCGGAGGGTGCAGTCCTGGAGGGGACTCAATCTCCTTCCAGTCGGGCTCTGTGTTCGGCGTGGTGCCAGCGCAAATGTTCAGTGATCCTCTCTGCTAAGTAGATGAACTCCTGCAGTTTGTTCTAGGTGTGAACTTTTTCAGAGTGCTTGACGTCATTCCTAGAAAAAGGAGGGATCTCAAGCCCATTCGGTATACTAGGAGTTTTGCCATTGATTCAGGGAGCTCTGCATCAAGCCAGTCAATGAATTTCAGTAATCAAGGCTGGAAGTCATCAGTGCACATCTATCGGCTGCCTAATTATCCTCTGTGAGGTCCTAGAGTGTGAGATATTTCTAGTGGCCTGGAAGAGCCAGTAAATTTCACAGAGATTAAGGTAAATTTTAAGGTTAGTTGAAATTGATTTTTGTTCTGAATTAGCTGAACTACTTAGACTGAGGGAATCTCCCTCTTCATGTGTACTTAATGCTGCTTTGAATTAAGCTTTGCAGTTCAGCAGAAATATGTATGTACAAAACAGGTGATTTATTGGGTCACCTAGGGCTTTCTCCTCTTTTTAAACTTCTGTGCATTTAAATTCTCAATTATAACAAACAAACCTGTTTAATTGTGTTCTCTGGGAAGAGAGATTTAAGAAGGAAAAGGGACAGAGGTAAGAGAAGCGATGATATATTATAATAAATGCATCAGGCTGCCTTCTCTTCTCACCCACAAAAGTATAATTCCATCAGAATAGATGGAATTGCTTCTTTGTAGGTAAGGAGATAATTAATCCCTCTGTTGGCATTGTAATTTAAAATTGCCTGGTGTACTCCTTTCTGTGCGATGTCAATGAGTCACCAGCGCTTGGGTTTTTTTCTCTGTATGTTCAGCTTTTCTATACCACAATTTACATTATAAAGGCAAAAAGGAACCTGAGAAGTTTCTAGCCCTTCCTTAAACCCTGAGAGGATGACAAAGATGGCAACCTGATCCTTCAGAGCCTCCCATGTTGACATCCAAATTTAGTTCTCATTGCGGAGTTGAAGAACTGGCATCATTCCAGGCATTTGAGATCATGCAGTTTACTTTTATTCAGCTGTCGCTAGTCCAACCCACCTAGCTCCGAGCTTGCCTTTTCCCAAAAATCTACCCGTGGCGCTTTGAGTTCTGTTGTTTGGATCCAGGGTTTGAAGGTAGCTGTGGTTTAAGGGTCTGCCTTTGGCTTTGCCCACCTGCATCAGGCGGTGGGGGAGTTCGCTGGTGACATTCAGGACACTTTCAGCCAAGAGCCAGCTCTAGTTAATTGTGCCTTGTGCTCCCCAGGCAGTGCTGATCACCCTGTGAAACTTCAGCCCAGCACAAATGGCGATGGTGAGTGGTGCCTCTTGTTTTTCTCATTCCCCAGGACGACAAGGAGATCGACCTGGAGCACCTCCACAGGCGCGTGAACAGCCTCTGCACAGACGACGACAGTCCCCATAAACAGTTCTCCACCTCATCGATTGACTTGACCCCGCTGGACATTGACACTTTACCCACACGTCAGGCACTGGAGCAAATCAGTGACTTCAGGAACACTCACATCACCACAACCACCTTCATACCAGAGCAGATCCAGACTCTGAGCCGCACGCTGTCTGCTAAAGCCGCCTCGGGATTCTCCTTCGGCAGCGTGCCCGAGCACCGAACTGGCCCTTTCAGGCACAGGGCGCCCAACGGGGGCTTTTTCAGAAGCCCCATCAAAACAATGTCATCTATCCCCTACCAACCAACTCCTACCCTGGGCCTGAACATCGGTAGTGACCCAGACCGAGGCACCTCCATCTGAGCATCAGAACAAGTTTCTTCACTCTTTCTTATTTAGGACTCCCTTTGCAAGGAGCAGCTGTAATATTGTGGGACTAACATGGATGTAACCTTTCTTCTTTTCCTCATTTTTTGGTTTTGGGGGTTGTGGTTTAGGTTTGGGGTTGTTTTGGGGTTTTTTATTTGTTTAGGGGTTATTTTCTGTTTAGGGGTTGTTTTGGGCTTTTTTTTTTTTTTCTTTATTTTATTTAAGAATCAGAATTATTAGTAGCAACTCTTCCTCCTCCTCTTCTCTGCTTTCTCAGTCTGGTCTCTTCTGCCTCCCCTTATTCTCTGTACTACTTGAATCACTTATTCTTCGGTTTATCACCACGTTAGGTTTTGGTTACTTCTGGCTTTTCATATACTTTAAATATAGGAAACAAGCAGCAATTCATGCATAGGAAAACCCTGAGGATTACTTTACAGAAGGGCATTTGCTCCTCCTCCCCTACGCCTTTTTTTACTATAATTGCAATAACTGAAGTATTTTTCATGTACTCTGCTGCATCCAGCCAGCGCTCCACTGCTGTGTGTCCTTTTAACTGTGGACCAAAGGCAAACCCTGCAGTTTAAAAAATTGAAAATTTAAAAAAAAAGGCAAAAAGATTTAAAAAACAGAAAAAAAAGGAAAACAAGTGAAGTTCAAAGATCATTCAGGCCCCATAATATAAGAATGCAATTTTGTAGGATTACAAAAAGCCATTACTATGCCAGTAAAGACTACAGTTAAATCTACTTTTGCACTGCAACAGTGCATATGACCTTTATGTGATTGTACAGTGTTAAAAGTTTTTCTTATGTACAGTAAACTGTATCATATGGCAGAAGCCTCTGTTGTGTTAAATAAATTAGTATCTCATACATATATATATATACATATATACCCACAGGTATGTGTATATATATATACATGTATATATAGCTATAAAATGGAAGCCGTTGCTATTGCAATTCATTTAATAAAGCTTTAGTAAAAATGTGTTGTATACAGGAGAGATGTACAGTGCAGGGTGTCTTTTCATTTAGAAAAGACAGGTTGCTTTAACATTATTCTGACTTGCATCGTTTGCCAACAGAGCATATTTTATACTTTTCTATTAGAGCATCCAGGGCAATTTAACATTTGTACCTAGATGTAACTCCTTTGGTTAGGTTTTGCATTGGCTTTTGAGCATTCTATAAGGCTAATCTTGATAATTTTCCTTTTAATTAATTAAACAAATGGAACTCTCTCTTAGGTATACCATGTTCATGAACAACTGATATAGCTCTAGAGCAGTTAAACATGGATCAAAGGTCAATAAATCCTTTTCCAAGTCAGCACAGTTGATCAATACAATAATAGTGTTAGTGGAGAAAAAAAAAAAAGAAGTCCTCAAGATACACAGATGTGGCCTTAATTATAATCACATATTGTTCTAAGGGAAAAAAATATGAACAGACACTCAGTTTAACCCTTTCTATGTTAAGTTAGATTTAGAGGAGCTATGTATTTTTTACATTAGTGCCAACTGTATAAAGCAAGAATAAGAACAGCAGTGAGAGCAAAACCGTGCCCACCTTGGCACCAGCTTTTTCAAGTAACACTGTTACCTGTTAGAAACGTAGGAAGAGCTTTCAATTTGTAATCCTTAAACTAAAAATGCGGTTAAGTAGAAAGCAAGCAGTTTATCCTGTGAGTTTTTTGGTTTGGTTTTCTTTTTAATGCAACCATACACTTATTTTAATCTAACTCATTCTTTGGCTAAGATTAATAGGAATCAGCCTATGTGATTTGCTTTAGGATAAATTAAAAGGTATATTCTTCAGATCTATTCTATTTTGATGCTAATTCTGTTCTGGGGGAGCATCTTGTACTGTCACTGTTTTTTGTACTAAATCTTCAAATATTGTCTACTGTGTAAGGCAGAACGAATTCTTATCGTGCAAAAGGCCATTTTGTTTCCAGGGTAGCAAGTGTCTAAAAGCATGCACAACTTGCTTCCCCCTTGCAACATTCATGAACTCATTCACACTTCTGAGTAAGAAAAGAAAAAAAAAGTGAAAAACAGAAAAAAAAGGAAAAAAAAAAAGAAAATTTCTTTCCAACAAGCTACATAGGGACATACCAGATGTTGCAGTGATTTTAGCTCTTAAAAAACCTGTTAACCATGTACGATATTTAAAATAGGCCTATTTTGATGTGTTGCCTATTATACAGATACACAAAACACTTTTTGGAGGCCTCAGTTACAAGTGGCAGAGCTTTCTGTGTATAATTTGTCTAAATAATTTGTCTAATAAAATTGTTTTCTAAACTTGCGTTTCCTCCTGTTCAATTGCTGAGTGCTGTGGGATTTTCAGCCTATGGCAAGGTAATGTACTCATGGATTTGCTGCACTGCTACAGACGGGTTTTAGCCAATGGAAATGGAATGAGCTCCTTAGGCTGCTGTGAGCCAGCTCAGTGAAGAGCATCTATGGAAAACACCAAGTTTTACCATGTTTATCAATGTCAGGCTTAGATTTCAGAGAGCATTTACAAACAACATTTTGGAGAGTAAGTTTAGAGTTCCTTAGCACTGACATGTATGGGGCACAATTTTTAGAAATACTTCATCCCACCTTCTGTTTTATTATAATGCAGGAACTTTCTTGGAGCACAGCCTTTATTTTTATAGAATCACTTTCTGGCATCTTTATTTGCACAGAGGTTAGTTTTCTCTGATACTGGACACACATTGCCTAAAACAAAAGTTATACTGTGAGAGAAGGTAGCCCATATTTCACTCATTATGGCTTTCTCAATCCTTAGGTTTCATTAATGTTTTAAACTAATGACCTAACCATTACCACACGGTGCTGCAATAACATCAGCCATGACAATTTAACTTGCAGCAACCAAAGTTTGTCTCCTGGCTTTCTACATTCAGTGTCTTTTATTCACTTAAATAATATTCCTGATGTGTTACAGTTTTCTGTTAAGCTTAGTAGGCACTCAGGGGATCATCCACCTAAATAGAGGCAATGTGTCTCTGTCACACTCACACACACACACCTCTAGAGCCAGGTAGTTTTACAGATATGACAAATGTACTCTCTATAATAGGCTACATCATGGTGAACCCTACGTGACACTTCCCTTTCTTTACAACAAATTCCAGGGAAGTAATAATGTTAAAGACTGCCAAGTGTTTCTGCTGCAGTAGCTCCACTGGAGATACAAGCCAGCTGTTTATAAAGATGAGTTGTTTGCACGGTATCTGCAGTTATATAACCTTCTTGAGATACCAGCTACAAACAAAAAGTGAGCAGTGGAAGAAAACACGTTTATCTGATTTCGCAGAATCACCTAGAAAGGTGTTTCTATTGACCAGCTGTGAATACCTGGAGATAAATACTTCTGCTGAGCCAACCAAGTGAATGATTGCAGCCCAGAGGGACACAGCTGCAGCACAACCAGTGCCAAAGTCCCCTGTGTCTCCCTCTTGACTTCACCAAAAAAAGTGCTAGGACTGTTTTGTTTCCCTGAACAAAACAGATTTTTCAGAGTATCTTTTTCTTTCCTACTTACATAGGATGGTATGAAGTTATGACAACATCCTTTCTGTGAACACTTGCTGGGTCATTGCAGCTTACTGGAGGTTAATGCCCCCAGAAAGTTTAATTCCTTCACTGTACTCAAAGCTGATGACATGAAAAGTAAACCATCTTCCTTTGTGCACGCTCGTGGCTGTAGCTAACAAAATAAACAGTGTCCATAACAACAAAGGCATCACACCAACACAGCCCTGCTTTAACCGTTTTTCTCTCAGTACTAATTAATGTTTCCTCTTCACTCTGCAAAGCAGTTTCGAAATAAATGTCAAAACCAAGTCTCTCCCCCTTAGTCTGAGTCACAGACAAAATTTTTGATAAACACATGCACGAACACATGCATCTACGTGTCACATCCAACAACAGCAGTGGGCAACTGTGAAGATATCATCACAGTATATTAGCTTGTATATCTCACCCAAAGCATCATTCATGAGGTCAGAAACAGAAGCGTCCAAAAGAAGGTCAGAGCAGGGGAAGTGATTCATAGCTTAACAAATTTCTAAACATAAACATTTTACCAATTTTGCATCGAAATTCCAGAAACCAAGAGCTTAATTTAGAAAGAAAATACTTTTCAAGAGGTGTAGTTATAAAAATAAATATACTACCTGTCAAGACTGGCAAAATCTGTGCCCCCCACTCCCATTCATCACAGTGTTGTAATACTTTGTGTGTACTACAGAATCTATTTCTGCAACATTTGTCAAAAGAAAAAAATCACAGCTGGAAAACTAAAATGTCAAGTCATTAACTGCTGTACTCTGGGTCACACAGGAAACATGGGGCAGAAGGAAGAATTCAGCATCTTAGAACCAATTCACTGCTGTAAGGGGAAAAACAAATCTTTCCAGGATCAATAACTGCCATACCAGTGGAAAGACAGCTACCTGCAGCCCAGGAAGCACAGGACACCCCTCCACCATGACATCACAGTTCAATCCTTCCGTAGCTAATTATTCCTACCAGCACTATTAAGGCAAACATTTCTTTCAGTGCATGGTAATTTTTCCCCTTTCTTAAAAAAGTAAACACCTGTGTCCCATTCTTTGTTCTAAGATGATGCACCAACACAAGATGGGATAAGGGAGTGCTGCACTGTGCAAAAACAAAAGTTAACAAAAGATTTATTTGCAAATCCAACTATCATCCATTAAAAGACTGACCCTCCAAATCAAAATAAAGAGTTAAAAGGCAAGCCCATTATTTAATGAAAGGTTTTAGGGGTGCATGAGACAGTGATCAAGCTCCTGAAGTTACCACCCATCTGCAGGTGCTTCTTTAGGTTGCTCTCCTGGCCCCTGCAGCATCTGATGTGGCAGTCAAGTAAATGAGAGCTGTTTGGGGTTTGTGTGGCCAGATTTTGGCAGTGGGGGATGGCTTTCTGTGAGAAGCTGCCCAAAGCTTCCTCTGTGGCCAAGAAACCCCGTGACAGCCAGCTCCAAGAGGGACCTGCCACTGCACAAGGCAGCTAACGGTGTTAGTGCCCCATGGATCACAGAGTTAATAAGGGGAAAATGCTACTGCCCAGGAGCAACTGCCACTGGGAGAGAGGGTGAGAATGGGCGAGAGAAACAGCCCGGCAGAGTCCCAGTCAGACAGAAAAAGGGGGAGGAGGTGCTCCAGCTGCTGGAGCAGAGATTCCCCTGCAGCCAGTGGTGAAGCCCATGGTGAGGCAGTTTTGCCCCCGTGGAAGTCCAAGGTGGAGCAGAGATCCACCTGCAGCCCATGGAGAACATCACAACAGAGTAAGTGCATGCCCAAAGGAATGCTGTGGGAAGCACATGCTGGAGCAGACTCCCGGCAGGTTCTGTCAGGAGAAAGGAGCCATGGAGAGAGGAGTCTATGCTGGAGCAGATTTGCTGGCAGTACTTGTGACATTGTGGAGGACCCACACAGGAGTGGTCTTTTCCTGGGGGACTGCATGCTGTGGAAGGGACATGTGCTGGAGGAGTTCATGAAGAACTGTCCCTTGTGGGAGGGACTCTGCACTGGAGTATGGGAAGAGTATGAGAAGTTCTCCCCTGAGGAGGAAGGAGCAACAGAGACAGTGAAGACCCCAACCCCTATTCCTGGTCCTTCTGGGCTACTGAGGGCCAGGAACATAGAGAAAATCAGCAGTAAAGTTAAGGTGTAAAGGAGGGATGGAGGGAAGACATTTTCATGGGTTTACTTCTCATTACCCTGTTTTGATATGACTGGATATAAATTATATTTATCTTCCCCCAAGTCAAGTCTGTTTTGCCAACAATGGTAAGAGGTGAGTGATTTTGCCTGTCCTTATCCCAACCCCTGAGCCTTTCATCATATTTTCTCTCCCCTGTCCAGCTGAGGAAGGGGAGGGGTGGAGCAGCTTTGGTGGGCACCTGGCAGCCAGCCAGGCACAGCCTCTGCGAGGTGGAGCAGGCAGGTTTGCTTTCACAGCCCCACAAGTGCCTCGTGTTACAGCCCCCAGGTGAGTGCTCAGTGCCGGGCTCTCAGCCACTGCTCCCTCTGCTTCAGCTGTTTGTGTGCACCCCCTCCACCTCCACTGGGACCCCAGCACCAGAGCCCTGGTGGGCTATGGAGAACAGGAGGAGAAGGGAAACAAGGATTTATTTCAGAGCAAAATCTCCCAAGACACGCACATGCCTAATTTAAGTGTATACACCTGGTTGCCCAGTAGCTCAGCTGAGCTTTGCCTGACTTTTCCCTCCCCGTGAGGCTGCAGCAGCAGCTTTGATACACAGGGTGCAGTGTCCCAATCCACCACACTGGTACTACAGGACTGGAAATATCATTCCTTCTAAATATATGAAAACGCTCCACATGGATCTAATTTTTGTTGCCACTCAAACAAAGACTCAGAGGTCTCACTTACTCCCCTAGATTGCAGAGGGACCCTCTTTTCCCACTCGGCACAGCCGAAAGCCAGAACATCCTGACACAAGCATTTTTACTGGGAGTGAGAAGGTGGTAAATATACAAAGCAAAAAAAAAGGAAAAAAAAAGAAAAAAAAAACAACACTTTTTTTGTGGGTTGTGTGTTACATTTGCTGCATTCTTGCAAGCCAGTCTTGCTCACATCCCTGTCAAATGCCAGGGGAAAAAAATAAAAAAGGAGGAGTCAGCAGCTCTGTGAGTGCATTGTAGCCCTGCCACCGCTGGTAAGCTTGCCTTTCTCCCCCACTGACCAGGGACATGCTTCTTCACACACACAGTGGGGAGGTCTTGTTTGGTTTTGAATATTCCCCGGATATGAATATTCACTGTGGACCACAGTAAGAGTAATTACAGCTGACCCATGTTGTTACTAATTAATTCTTTTGCTTATACACGAGGGAACGGGAGAAAGAAAGCAAATACTGTGAACAAAGCTAATAATGTGGTTACTTGCTACTCCTTCTATCTGACACATTTTTAAGGAATGGTCTCTGCGGCATGACAGCAAACACAGCAAGAAATTGATGTAGTGTAACAGGAAAGCAAGTTACTTTATGAAATAGTGCTCAGGCAACACTGGAATGGTTTGTCTTGCTCGAACTTTTACAAACTTTTCTGAATCATATTGGTTTTATGTCTCTCCAGGTTCAGGAGATTGCAGATAAAGTTTTCTTACCTCTTCCCTGCCAACAAAACAGAATTCCATAAACCCATTTATACGATTCAAAAATTATCCTGCCAGCCCATCTATACAACACAGAAAGTAGAGCTGATATGGGAGCTTTGTTCTTCTTACATAAAGATAAAAGAGAGGTGGACATAGAGGGGATACACCTGGAAATCTGACTTTTGAAAGATACATTTATTGTCTTCGATAAATATCACTGCAGTCTTCACTTTTTAAGACTTTATATCATCTGGCAAATGTAGGTCTCTCCATATATGTATTAAGTCTGCTGTGTCTTACATGGTTTTTTTGAAAAGAGAAAACATACCCATAAATATTCCTAAACATTGATTCCTTAAGTATTGACACACAGAAGCAGCTTTTCTTTCCAAAACTTGCAGCCAGTGAATTATTACTCATAGCATTACAGAGGGTTTCTTATCCACAGCACACAGTAATTCGCTGGAGTGTGTAAATAGAAGTTAACCCGGAGAAGAGACACGGATTTCTAGAATTTCTGTTTCACGGGGTGAAGCCATGTGAGGAAGTGGCAGGTGTGGGGCATTTACGCGCAGATCTCCATCCACTGCCACGCACTTCATCTTCCTGAGTTAATGGTGGGCACTTCCAAAAAACAAAAACAAAACAAACAAAAGAAAGGAAGGACGGAAAATACGAGGGGGAACACTGTTGTCACTGGTTAGAGGAGCAGAGGAGCCGCGCTGGCGGAGCGGCGGTGCCGGGCCGGTTTAGCGCCGGGGCCGGGCGGGTTTAGCGGCGGGGTCCGGCGGGTTTAGCGGCGGTGTCGGGCCGCTTGAGCGGCGGGGCCGGGCCGGTTTAGCGGCGGAACTGGGCGGGTTTGGCGCCCGCGTCGGGCCGGTTTAGCGGTGGGCAGGGCGGATTTAGAAGCGGGCTCGGCCCTGTCCTGCCCGGCGCAGTCCGGGCGGTGGCGCTGCGGCACCGCCTCCGGCTCCCTCACGGCGGCGGCGGCCGGGCCGCGCTCGTTACCGCTGGGGCCTCGACGGGACGGGCGGGTCTCGTCCCCAAAAAGTGCCCCAAGGGGAACGGCAGTGGCCTTGCAGCTCCCCCTCGCCAGGCGCTCGCCATCCCCCCTCACGGGGCCGCCGTTCCGGGGCAGGAGGGGGGAGCGCGGAGCCGTGCGCGGCCGCGGTGGTCCCGCGGCGGCCGGGGAGCGCCATTTCCCGGGAAACGGGGCGGGCCGCGCCGCTATGCCGCCGGGATAATGGCGGGGGCCAGCGCCCTGTCACCTCTTGTGTGCGCTTTCCAAAGAGGAGCCCGGGCGTGGCGAATGGGACACAGACCGCCATTGTGCCGGCGACACTTTAATCGCCCACACCTACAATATTCAACCTGCTGCCGGCAGCGGGGCAGCCCCGGGGCGCACACCCCACCCCAGCGGCCCGGGCGGTGGCCTCGCCGCCGTCTTTCTCACCGGGGCGAGGCTTTTGGGGCCCCGTCAGTGCCGCGGTGTGGGCTCGGCCGGCCCGGCTGGGCAGCGGTGCCCACCGAGCACCCCCAGAGCAGGAGCCCCGAGCCTGGGAGGCCCATCCCGCTGGGATATGTGGGACAGGAATGCCCGCGTGTCCATCCCAGGCGGCTGTGGCACCGTGGAGGCACCAGGGTTCTGTTCAGCAAAGCAGCTTTGGCTGGACATTGCTTGTGTGCTGCTTTCCCGTGGACATGTACACCCCTACTGGGGTGTGAAGGCTCAGAGGCCTACGGTACCGATAATTCCTCCTAGCGTGGGTGAAACACCTGAGCTGAAGCAAGAGGTGGGGGTCTCTGCTTCATGAACCAGGCAGGGTGGGATGCTGGTTACTCCTGCCATCCCTCCCTCCAAAAGTGAGCCACTCGGTTCTCACTGAGCTCCTCCGTGACCCCTGTGACATGAGAGCCATACACCCGGGCTACTGCAAACGGCGGGTTCCTGATGAAAGCTGTCACGCACCTGGCCTCAGCAGGCCATCAGCTGTGTCTAGCTTCACCTTCTGCCTCAACACAGCTCTTGCTCACTGCAGATGGACACTAGGCTTCACCCTTTGGGAATTTCTAAAACTTCTATGGAGATCAAATAATCCTGCAAGCCTGAAAAATAGAAATTCTTTTAAGTCTCCCTCCCTCTCCAGACCAATCAGCTCTGCAGCTCAGGGCTGTGCCAGAGGTACAGGTCTTGCTGCAATCAGGGTTTTGCAAGCCCACTGCTACAGGAGAACTGCTTCCCAAGAGCTACAGCTGAGCATTGCTGCTTGGAACAAAACCCATGAGGACACTGTCACAGGCACTGCAAGCAACTCTCTGCTGAAGCTATCTGATATCTGATAGACTTCAAAGAGTTTTATGCATGGCTTGAAATTTTGAGGTGCCCCTAAAACTTAATTATCTTTAATGCTTAATTTTTGTGTATGTCTTTCTGTCTTAATCCCATTAAAAGTGTGGGGGCGGGGATGGAGAGGGAAGGAATGGTTCTGCTTTTTTAACAGGTAGAAATTCTTAAGACATCCAAATTTACAAGGCAGTGGACCAGCTGAAGATGTCTTCAGAAAGATTTCTTTTCACAGCCCTTCACAGGGGTGGTTCCTGAAAGCTCTGTTGGTGCTGTATTGTGTTGGAATTAGATTGTTCCTAGAAGCTCTGTGCTCTTTGCTCAGGGATTAAATGAGAGGATTTCTCGTGAATGGCAATGTGGTATTTTTTTCTTGGCTGACAAGGTTTTCTTGGAGAAATACTCAGCTCTTAGGGATCGATGTGAGATGCTGATCAGCACTAGACTGGGTCCATTCACTTGATTTTCTCCCCTTAGAAGGACCACTGTTCTCCACATTGTTTTGGCTTCTGTGACTGTAAATATTTACTGTTCACACTTTAGAGACCTTCCCTCCTCAGGAGACCCACAAAGGTTCAGATTCCAGGCTGGCATTTCCACAGCTAAGAAACCTCCTTCAGGGACTGGGCTGCCTGATTGCCAAGAGCTTTGTGGGTGATGGATGTGAGCAGATTGAAAGCCCAGTACAATTGAAGCAGCCCCCTACACTCCCAGAGTACTGCTCAAGTAATGCTGCCTTTGAGAGGCAGGGCAGACTGTTTCCAATGTTGATTTTTTTTTCTCTTGCTGACATGTCAACTGTTACTTTTTTCTCTCTCCTGTTCAGTTATATATTTCTACTATGCCACAGAGAGCCTGCAAGCTAAATTTTTCATTTATACCTCATGTTATGACTAGAATTTTTTCCCAGAGCAAACCTTTATAACTGTACTTTGCAGTGGCTGAAGTGACAGTGAAAAAGGGAACGTGGAGGCAGTTTAAAAAAAAGGAAAAAATAACCCACAAAAAACAAAAACCAAAACCAAAAAAAACCTAGTGCCAGCAAACCTGGAGCACTTACTCTGTCTAGACTCTTGTGCAAGAGACCTGGAGAGGAAGAGGAAGTGACCAGATGTGATTTGAAGGAAATATATTGTTTCTGTGGATGATGTTAATTCTCTGATCTTAAACTAAATGAAGTATTGGTCATATACTGTAAAACTGTTGATCACAACAGTTTTGTAATTTTGTTGCTTTAGTGATTTACACTAGTAAAACATACCAACTAGCAGCCTAATGGAAGCATGTTAGAAAGCATTTGTTCATAAAGCAAGATAGTCATTACTCTTACTGCTCATTTCAAGAGTAACTAAAACGATGGACCTGTGGGTGGTGCCTGTGAGCATGCACAGGTCCTGCAGAATTGTTCCTGCTGCAAAGGGTGAGCAAGCTACACCTGGAAGAACATCATTATTCAAAGTGTCCCCCAGCTGAGAAGTGCCTCAGCTGTCCAGGACTTTGGTAGGATTGAAGGCATTTAGCAATTTTAGCGGAACTTCCTTGTCAAGCTGAGTTCAAAACAAAAAAGGGTTTAGAATAAAATGAGCAAAGGAAAATATAAGTGTTGCTTCCTTGAATATGAAGCTTTTTATTTTTAAAATATAAGCATAAATTAACGTCTCAGTAACAGCTGTAGCCATTTAAATATGTGCAAAATGTTTGTAGGTGCAAATTCTATAGATAAGATTTCCAACTGTATCACCAGACTGAATTCCTTATGCCTGACAATGGGCCCAGGATCTAGGCAAGAATTGTTATAGCAGTGCCTTGCATTTCTCTTGGAGGCAGTGGAAGTACTTGCAGTTAGAATTAACTGTACACAACTGCAAGCATCCCCAGGGTTAGCCTCAGAGCACAGATATTTATGGAAGTAAATGTCACCAAGAAGTGGGAATTAGTTTTACAAACGCTCCAAGAGCTGAACCAAATGGTATGGGCTAAGTGTAACAATCTGCCCAGGAAGATTGCTCTGTAGAAATGAGGGCACACATCTACTTCAGCAGCATAATGGTCCTGAGTGCAAAGGGGCAGGGTTCAGAAATGTGATTTCCCAGGTACCTGGGATTTTGCATTCCTTGCAGTCATCACTTCTAATGCGTATTCAAAACACATTTGACAGTAAAGCATAAGACACTCGTCATAGGAGGAGCCTAAGAAACATTTGCTGCTGGACACTCTTTTGCTTTAAGCAATCTTGATCTGAATAATGTAAGTATGATTGCTTAATTGGGTGAATATTGTGATGATGCAGTCCATGAGACTGAAAATAATTCAGCTGTACATTGTCCTTTTGTATTTGTAGTAGCTCCTAGATGGGGTTTGCCATCCAGGGAGCAGGCCAGCCACTGGGAGGACAGAAATCCCCTTTCCCTCCTCCAGCAGGAGGACTGGGCAGGTTGCAGTTGAGATTCAGCAAGGATTACCTGATCTCAGTGAGCAAGACTCACGCCTTGGTCTCTATCTACTTGTGGGTTTTACTGCTTGAAGACAAAGCCAAGGTACAAACAGGGCTCTGTGTCCCCCTACGTACTTTTCAAAAGGAAAGGAGGAAACGGGAGACCACGGGTGGAAAGGGAAGAGAAGGAATAAAATACTTTCTGAGCAGTGGTGATGCCTACAGAAAAGCTGTCTGATCTTGAAATGGGATTGAATGTGCAATTAGACTGTTGAGTACAAACTGAGGACCCACGTGCTTTGTGCTTTCAAAATGTCTCTGGCTGTAATGATAGAGGAGGCTTTTTGCAAGTCTTCTGTCTCCCCTTTTGTAACCCATTTTTCTGTAACACTAGTACGTTCCTGACCCCTAGTTGCTGCCTGGGCCCTTAACCAGGCTGGAGGGGGGGCGGGAGGGAGGAAAGGAGGACTGGGGGGAAAATATGCATAAAGATACGGGGATAAGTTCAGTTTGTTTTCCTCTGAAAGCTTTGACACTTGCTTAGAGCAGATTCATTTTCAAGGCTTCCTACATTCCTGCTATTGTACAGTAAGTGTTTCAGACCGGTGTGCCTGTGTTTCCGACTCCCGTGAAGTCCCCTTTGCAGCAGGGCGTGCCTCGAACTGCTTCAAAAGAACCAACTTCTACAAAAGAAAAAAAGAAACTCAAGTAGGCTTGAACATACAAAGAGAGGGAGAAAGGAAAGTGAAAAGGGCCGGGCAGTGTTGAATACAAAATGAGTTCAGCCAGCCCCAGGAGTTCTTCATCACTTACATTTATCTTATTCTGGGAGAGCAGAGCTAAACTCAGTGCTTACATAAACCACCCTTTGCCTTTGACTTTGACTCTGTGCGCACACAGCAGATACAGGCATACAGAGACCACTGGATTTCAATGAAACATTTTTCCACCTCTGAGCAGTGGTGTTGGTGGGGAAAATAGCTTTTTGTGCATGTCCTTTCAAAGGCAAACTGTGGAGTGAGTCTCAAATGCCTCCAGTTTCAAAGCGTGCATGCGCTCACAAAACAAGTGCTTGAAAAATAAGCAGCTTATTTTAAGTGTTTCCCAGCCGGGAAGTTTTCCCATCCCAGGAGCATGCTGAGGTGTCTGACCGATCTCCCCAGTGCTGCATACAATCACTGAGGTACAGCTAAGGGAAGAACCCAGCACCTGACAGCAGCCCTGGGGTATGCAGAGGCCAGGGTCCTTCGGAGCAACCGACACCGTGCATCCACATGAGAGGCTAAAGGGATGCTGCTTCCCTCTGTGCCCATAGTCCACCAGCCTGGAGGAAGATGTGTAAGACTTCGCTGCACCAGCCTGGCTCTCCCCATGCTGGAAGCTTGGGGAAACGGGAGTCAGTGGCTACTGCTTAGCAAAGCTCCTGCTCATTTCCAAGGTTTGGCCCACGGTCCTTGCATGAAACAGCTCACAGCCACGGCACGCAGTGCCCAAACGGGGAACTCACCCTGGGGAGGAGAGCACAGCAGGGCTCTGGCAAGGCACACCGTGCCACGGGCACCCAGGAAGGGAGCACGTGGTGCTCGTGGACTGAAAGAGAAGCGGGGGGGCTGGGAATTTATCCAGCAAACAGCACCATGCAGCACAGTGCTGAGGAGTTTTCCTCCTGTTAATGAGAGAAGCACTTATTGAAGGGGGGGGAGGGGGTTAGACAATAGGAGAGTATAAAAGTTTTTACTTGATACAAATAGATGGTCTGGCAACTTTGTGGATACTGTACAGAAACAAGGTATTGATTTCTGCTCCTTGCCAACTTTCTTACCAAGTCAACAATTTTGGTCAGAAACTGAGAACTTGTTTTTGGCGGCCGGGGGGGGGAGGGGGGGGCATCACAGCAGCTTTTGCCTTTGAAGCGTAATTGCCAGACAAAAAAAAAAAAAAAAAAAAAAAAGAAAAGGAAAAGCGAAGGTTTGCCTCGGTTTGTTTCTAAAGAAAGCAAACCATCAGCATCGCGTTTTCTCAATACCATCCAGTTGTTTGTGGAAGCTGGCCCCAGGCACCTGCCATGCGCCAAGTGTGCCCAGCCAGCTTCCTAAACTAGTGAGGCTGCTCATTCCATGTCACTGCCGCTCGGCTTTGAGCTGCTGGGCTCCCTCGCTCCCTCCTCGGCTTGCGAGTTATTCACTTTTGAAAAAACATATCTACCTCATACTGTGCCCATCACTTTGTTCTCCACACGCCTATTCACACGGGCAAACCTCCACTTCTCCTCTCCAGGCAGGCGGCGGTGGCAGGAGGGGAGGCAGCGCGGAAGGGAAGTTAAGATGCGTGCACGGAGCTATTTCCCTCTCCACCACCTTTGGCCAGCTATTGTTGGCCAAACAAAAGGACTCGCTCGCGGGGGATCGGGACCCTGCCGAAAATGTGGCAGCTCTGAGGGCAATGTGCTGTCCCGGCTGCAAACGCCACCGCTTCTCACCTACCGGGTCCCGCGTGGGCTTCCCGCGTCTCCCCGGCATTGCCGCTCTAAAACCGAGGGCATTCCCTCGGCGGCTTCGCGGCCGAACCTCCGCACGGCAGCGCCGCGCTCCCTGCACCGCCGCCCGCCCCGGCCCAGGCGGGCAGCGCTCCGCACCGACTCCTCGGGCAGGGCCGCTGCGGCCGCGGCGAGAACCGGACGGACCGGCGGCTACTCCCGCCAGGCGTGGGGAGGCCAAGGCAGGCATTTGCCGGGCCTCTGAGGTTTAGCCGGCAGCGGCTACAAGGAAAGAGTTGTTTCCTCAGGCGGGCGCGACGGAGCGTCCTCAGGGAATGCAGCGGCGGGAGGGCCTGGTGCCAGCTGGTGTGGGCTCCCTCTGTCCCAGAGCCGCCCGCCGCTGCCTGGCGCGGGGCTCTCGCCGACACTCCCGTCGGGCAGGGCCGCTGCCCGGTGCGGGGCTCTCCCCCACACCCCGTCGGGCAGGGCCGCTGCCCTGTGCGGGGCTCTCCCGCACACCCCGTCGGGCCGGGCCGCTGCCCTGTGCGGGGCTCTCCCGCACACCCCGTCGGGCCGGGGGCGGGGCGGACGCGCCGTCGGGGCGCTCCCCGGCACCGCCACCCCGTTCCGCCCCGCCGCGCGCGGGGAGGCCGCCCGGCGCGCGCCTGCCCGGGGCGGGGCGGGCCGGGGCGGGGCAGCGCGTGCCGCCGGCCCGGGCCGGCGGCCCCCCCCGCGCCCCGCGCGCCATTGGCTCCCCGCACGCGCCGGCCCCGCGCGCGCGCGCGCCATTGGCCGCGCCGACACGCGACCGGCGCGAGTGGAGGGCGTGCGGCGGGAGGGGTGGGGCGCGAGGCAGGGCGGGGGAGGGGGAGCGGGGGCGGGGGGGACCCCGGCGCGTGCCGCTCCTTAAAGGGGGGCGCGCGCCCGTCCGACACCGGAGCCGTCGGGGCGGCGGGCGCGAGGCGGGGGCTGCGCGCGGCCCCATGGCGGTAGCGCCATGAGCCTGCCCTGGGCCGAGCGCGCCCGGGAGCCGCCGGGGCCGCCCGAGCCGCCGCCGGGCCCCGAGCACGGCGGCTGCGGCGCCTTCGCGCCCGGCTCCTGGCTCGGCGTGTGCTGCGCCGCCCGCCTGCCCGCCGCCGCCTCGCCGCGCTACCTGCTGCCCGGCGAGGACGAGGAGGCGGCGGCGGCGGAGGGCGGCGCGGCGAGGGGCGGCGGGAGCAGCCCCGGCGGGGCGCGGGGCGGCGGGCGGCCGCGGGGCGGCGGCGGCCCCGGGCTGCGGGCGCAGGTGAGCGGCGTGCAGAAGCAGCGGCGGCTGGCGGCCAACGCGCGGGAGCGGCGGCGGATGCACGGGCTGAACCACGCCTTCGACCAGCTGCGCAATGTCATCCCCTCCTTCAACAACGACAAGAAGCTCTCCAAGTACGAGACGCTGCAGATGGCGCAGATCTACATCAGCGCCCTGGCCGAGCTGCTGCACGGCCCCGCCGCCCCTCCCGACGGCCCCGGCAAGGCCGAGCACCGCGGGGCCCCCTTCGAGCCGCCCTGCGCCGCCGCCGGGGCCGGAGCTCCGCCGGGGCCGCCGGCGCCGCCGCCGGGGCCGCCCAGAGCGTCGCCCCCCGGGCACGGCAGGACTCGCTTCCCCCCGCCGCCGGCCGCGGGCGGCTACTCGGTGCAGCTCGACCCGCTGCACTTCTCCTCCTTTGCGGAGGGCGCCCTGATGGGACAGAGAGCCCCTTCCCCCGCCCTCCTCATGCCGCAGCCCGGGCAGCCGCCGCAGGAGCGCAGCAAGACGTCGCCCCGGTCCCACAGGAGCGACGGGGAGTTCTCGCCCCGCTCCCACTACAGCGATTCGGATGAGGCCAGCTAAGGCAGGGGTGTCCTCCCCGGCACCCCCGCAAGGCCGCCCCTCGAAGCACAGACTCCGCCGTGCGGTGAGCAGCCGGACGCGGTGCCACCACGGACAGCATCGGCTCCCCTCGGTCGCTTTGAAATCCGCCCCTCGTCTCCCACCCCCGGCAGCCCCTGGTGTGTCCGGGGGGGTTGGCTGTTAGCGAGTGACTGTACCCGCCATGTCTGTCGGGGTCGGTTGGTTTGTTTTCGTTGTTAGTTTACACTTCGAAAGTTTCTTTCGCCTAGAAGTCGTTGCCGTTCCCTCCTGCCAACACGCCGCCTGGCAGGGCGGAGCCCGGCTCGCCCCGTCGGCGGGCAGGTGATGCCCCCGGAGAAAGCCTGGCCCCGCTGCCGGGGGTGCCGCCGGCGCCATCCATCCCCACCCGGCCGCGAACCCGCCCTGACACCCCCGTCTTCCAGACACCGATCCTGCCGTGGGTCGCATTGCTGTGGAAAAACACACACGCACACACAAAGTCAATAACGCACCGTCTTAACCTGTAAATAGTGCAGAAAATTTGGATCTTCCTTAGAATACCACGTCGGCGTCTTTTGGGGGGAAACTTGGCGCAAGCACTTTATCAGCGGCTGGAGATGCAGTTTCAAGAGGAAAGCTACTAACTGCCAATTGGAGACCAATGTTTAATTAAGCCACTTAATCCTAACGCTCTCTTAAAAACGAAAACGGTTTTGTCGTGTCAAACTTTTATGTCAGTTTTATTTTCCTTTTGTGGTAATAGGAAACGTATTTATTATGCAGTGTTTGCAATTATTTCTGCTTCTCTCTTTTTTTTAACAAAAATTCTTTTCTACGACGAAAATCGTTTATTTTGATTCTAGCAACGCCAGCTGCCATTGTCTTATGTATTTTAATTTTAATTTTTTTTGGAGATCAAATAAAGGTTGAAAACAAAACAAAACAAAACAAAATCCGCCTCAAAGCGTGGTCGGGTTCAACTTCTCCCCTCGCCCTCCCCGAGCCGGGGTGGTGTCAAACTCGGCGGCGTGGGTGAGAGGTACAGAGCGGTGCTCCGGGGAGCCGATGGGGTACCCCGCTGCCTGCAGAGAGACGGGCGGACCCCTGGGCCGGGGTCCGGAGCGGGCTCTGCCGGGAGCAGCGCTTCCTCCGCTCCCTGCGCCACCGGGAGCGCGTCCCGTTTCCGTCCCGCAGTTCCCAGCGGAACCGGGGTGATTGCAACAAGTGCAGGGTAAGGAGCTTGTCGCTGCTCTGTTGCGCCTGTCCCCGCGCCGCCACTCGAGCCAAATCATTCCCTGCTTCCCCACTCCTCCCCTTCTCGGGGGTACGAGCGCATCTCCCCATGGAGCCTCCTCGGTATAAGCAGAGTGGAAAGGGCTGGGAGCGAGCGGGGAAGCCGGCGGGGTTTAGGGGACACGCGCGCAGCCCGGGGATCAGGATGTGGCCCCTGGGCTCGGGTTAAACCCGGGCGGGAGTGGTGGATTGGCTGATGCTTTGCCCAGCCTGCCCGTGACACCAGAGCCGGGGCTAAACCGGAGCCGTGGCGATGCCGGGGTCCCGCTGGGTTCAGCAGGTGACACTGGGAGGGGGGTGTCGGAGAGGTGATCAGTTAACCAGGCGCGGCCGGGGGAGCGAAGCCCATGAGGGTGTCACTTTCCCCTGCAGAAACAGGGCACCTGCCCCCCCGGTAACCCCGCGCTGCCGCCGTGCCCTGCCCTGCCCGCCGCCAGCACCGCGCCGTGCCCGTACCCGCCGAAGCGGGGTACGGTGCTCAGGGTGGAAAGTTTATCGGGAGGGTCATTTCTCTCCCTAGTAAAACCCCTGCTTTGTCGGGGTAGGTCAGCTTTGGTTACCGGCACTGATTTCTGTGCTGTGGAAGCCGGTCTCGCATCTTGGGGGGCGCGCGAGGGGTCCCATCGCGGGGGTGATGCGGCGGAGCAAAAGCCCACCAACTTTGGGGGTGTTGTTTTGTTTATTTGGTTGAGTTTGGGGATGTATCCGTGACTGAGGGGAAGCACCCGAGGAGGGCTCCCGGCGGTGCCGGCCGTGGATTGAAGGGTGCGTGCAGCCTCTCCCCGCCCCGCCGTCCCGGGCTCTACCTCTGCGGCTGCGAACACGCGAGGTGGTGGAAAGGAGCTCATCAAAATCCTCCCCGCTCCCTCGGTCGGGTCCTTCCCCCGACAGACGAGCGCTCCGCATGGCGCGGCTGGTGCTCGCAGCCGCAGCGCAGCCCTCGCCATCTGAGGGGCTCCTTCTTTTTTTTTTTTTTTTTTTTTTTTCCCTTCTTTGAAAGAGATACCCAGCCGCATTCCCATTTTAAGGTTCAGCTATAGAGTTTGCATAACAACCGCTTGGCAGCCCCCCTCTCTTGCACTCCGTTAACAAGCTGTAACGTATAGCTGCAGGTTGCTATAATCTCATTAATATTTTGGAAACTTGAATATTGAGTATTTCAGCCCGCTCATTCCCCATATGCCAGGCCACTCCCGCTATGCTGGCTGGTTCCTTTCTCTCCATTATTAGCAATTAGCTCCTACCTTCCAAAGTCAGATCCAAGTATCCAAGATACTAGCAAAGGAATCAACTATGTGTTGCAAGCTAAGCATGCTTAATATCTCCCAAACAAACAAAGAGACAACATTTCTTTAAGTAATGAAGATGGATAAATCGCTTTATTGAGCCTGCGACAGTGTTTGTTTTGTATAGACTACCGCAAAGTTTTTTAACAAGAGCGGGGACGTTCACTAGCCCCTGGAAGCAGTCTTGCCCGGCTTGCTTCGTGGGGTTTTATCATCCTAAACGGGCTTTTATTTGAAAAGAGTGAGTCAGAAGCGCACTATCGGAGCGTTAAATTTTGGCTGAACGCTGACTGTCCTCCGGGGTGTGCGAAACGACGGCGGGGCTGGGGGGGCCTGGGGAGGCGGTCGCCTTTGTGCCAGGCGCACGGCGACTCCGGTGACTTTTGAGCCCGGACCGCCGGATGAAGCGCGGCCGTGGGTTGCGGTGCGGGGCTCTGCCCGTCCGTCCCGGCTGCGGGGATTTGGGGGGGACAGAGCGGAGCCGAGCGGGGCGCGTCTCTGCCCTGCAGCTCTCCGGCTGCTGTTTGCTCAACCTCTGGCCTCGGGGAGGGAGGAGGAAGGGAAGGGGGAGAAAGGGTTAAACCCAGCGAGGGGAGACCAGAAAAGCGCAGGGACCACGGGGCGGCGGGGGGGAGGTGGGTTAGAAGGGGAGTTGGCCGTGGGGCCAGTGTTTCTTAATTAGAGCGGGGCGGACAATGCTTTGGGGCGGACAATGGGGGGGACAGGGGGGCTGGAGGGCGGAGGGGGGTCTGGCCTCGCTCCCGGCCGCGGTGCGCCGTGTCTGGAGCGGAGCACGCGTTGTCAGCTGGTGAGCGCAGCGGCCTTTCAGGCGGCTCCCCAGGGAGCTGCGCGCCCGCGGTGAGCTCCATCGTCACCCCCTCCCCTCCATCATCATCATCATGGGCCTCCTCCTCCTCGGCGGCCCCCCACCCCAGCCGAGCACAACAGCCAGCATTCAAGCCCCCTTCCCTCCCTCCCCTGCACAACAGCAGCGCAGTGGCAGCCACGCCACCTCCCAGCAACCAGCAGCACGCGAGGGCACCGCCGGGGCACCTGAAAGAGTCAAAGCCAAAGAAAGGGAGACAAAGGAGGAGAAAAAGATACGCAGGAGCGGCCCAGCGTGTCTGCTCCGACAGTGCGGAGCGGCAGGCGCCCACAGAGGGACGGGCGAGCCCGCGCCGAGGCGGGCACGCACGGGCGCGCACACGCGTGGCCGCCTGCACACACGTGCACTCGCTCGCAGGGGTCCGGGCCGCCGCGGCGCCGACGGAGTACACGCAGGAATCCCCCGCTCCGTGCAGGAGCAGAGGGAAGCACCCCGGCGACTTTGCGCCCCAAAGCCCCGTCCCCGCGAGGGGACAAACCTCCCGGGTTGTGTTTCTCCGTGCGCCCGGCTCCCGCGGCCCCGCTGGCACTGCCACCCACGGGCACCGGTGCGCGGCAGGACCTTGTGTCCGCTCGCCCGCCGTGACATGTGCCTGTCCGGGAGCGAAAAGTGAGGGGACAGTGGCGAGGGAGCGGCTTGTGCGTGGGTGCGGTGGGGACCCTGCCAGCCCCATCCTCTCCGCGGGCAAGCCAGGCTGGAGCGAGGAGCTGCCGGCTCACCCTGGGGGACAAGGGGACAAGTTTTCTGTCCCTGGCCCAGTCACTGCACCGCGGAAAGGGGCTGTGTGTGCGCCGGGGTCGGGGCTGGGGCTGCCCTCCCGGATCTGGGCTGGGGCCTCGGGAAACCACACGCTGCCCTGCCGCCACTCCGTGTTAACCTCAGGCGGACTCTCTCTAAGGAAGTTTTCCAGAGCCGCTGCAGCCCCGGGAGAGGATGGGAGCGCGGTTCAAGGCTGCGCTGCCCCTGTGCCGTGGGTGCGCCGCTCATGTGCGGTGGGTGCGCTGCCCCTGCAGCCGCTGGCCATTTCCAGGCTGCCCGGAGCGGGGCAGACAGAAAGGCCTCCTCTGAAGTGCTATCGAATGGCTCGGGATGCCTTCGGGAGCCCAGCCAAGGCGTGTCAAAGGCGGTTTGAGCGGTGAAGCATTTAAACGCTACAATGGGTGGCTTTCTGGCGTGTGCTTTTCTCCCTCCCTGCTTAGGCCCGGGAGGAGGGAGCACGCCTTTTTACCGAGCTCCTCCGGGGGTGGATGCGACACCCCCAGTCCCCCAGGCCGGTGCCGCAGCCGGGCTCTTCCCCGCGGGGCGCCAGCGGCGGAGCGGCCCGCTCTGCCCCGTCGGGCAGCGGGGACAGCTCCGGTCTTCTACCGCTCCCCGCAGCTTTTCGCTCCCAGCTCGGTTTAACCGAGGCTGCTCGGGGCGGGGAGGTGCCGGCAGCACGGAGTGCAGCTGGGACTTGGGAGGGGAGCTTGTGCAGTGCGGGGATGGGCTCTCAGCAGTGCTGGCAGGGAAGGCGAGATTTGGGGGTGGGAAAGCAAATCCCCTC